>RAOY01000023.1:0-478900 GCA_009806085.1 Neurospora cerealis | reverse complement strand
CAACTGTATATATAAATTCGAATATAATCGAATAGATCCAACCATAAATATAGGGTATATATTATAATATATATTACCCATATAGTAAATGTCATACTAGTATAGTATAGTATAGACCCGTAAATCGGTTATAAATATATAATTACCAGAGCATATATATTAAGACCAACATGTTTATATTATTATAGAGCACTAGCGTATAACTTAGGATATCGAAAATCTTTCCTAAGTACTTAATAAGCAAATTCTTCAGCTAGTTCGTCTAAAATAAAAATAAGAACGTTTGGCCGCGTAGGGCCGGGAATTATCTTTAACGCTCCTAATTAAATTAAAATCTTAGGAGGAGGAAGAGAGAGCAGTTAGGGAATAGCCCGAACCGTAGGCTAAGGAGCGATCGGTAGAACCTATTACCTCCTCCACTCCTACTCCCGGAGTAGATTAGTTTTCCCTAGACGTAACTACTTTACTTTCTTCTTAATTAGGCAATCCTTCGCCCTTAAGTAGTCTAGGTTCTTCCGGTAAAATTCTTCCAATTTCTTAGGGTAATTTAAGTGCCTAACGGATTCTTTAGTATTATTTTCGGGATTAAACCCTTCTTATATAATAAGGTATTCCAATTCTCCTTCCTCTAACTTAGAATCTAAAATTTGTTCCACATCCCATTCTTCTTCTTCGTCCTCGATATTAATTCGGATATGAATTCGTACGTTTTTAAGTACCGCTTCTAATAGCGAAACGTAGAATAAGTATAATCTTAGCTTTATAGTATTTAGAATATCCAATTAATATACTATATCTAAAATTCTTTTCTTAATTTTAAGGGTCGTACCCATCGGTCGTCCAATTTTTTACTAGGTTGTTTTATCCTAAGGTTTCTAATAAATAAAAGGACTTCATCCCCCTCCTTAAAGTAAAGTCCCTCGAGCCTTTTTTAGTTATAGTACGGGTTCATCTTTTACCGTACGAATTCCAACTCTATTTTAAACTTCTCGTATAGTATATACAATTTCTTAGCCTTAACTACGGCCCTAGGAACGTTCGAATCAGGCCCTTCCAAAAGTTCTAATGTATACCCGTAGTTCGCAAAGAAAGGTATAACCTTCGTAGTTTCTATAGGAAAGGTATTATATACCAACTATACTATAGGTAATAATTCTACCCAACTATTCTATTTGAAGTTAACATAGTTCTTCAAATATTATTCTACAATTTAATTAATCCTTTCCATTTATCCATCTATCTACGGATAATAAACTATAGACAATTTACTCTTAATACCAAACTTAACTATTAATATTTACCGAAACTTAGAGGCAAACTTAATATCCCTATCTATAATCTATTCCTTCGGCCAATTATATACCGAAGTAACGTTCTAATAGATTATATATATAAATTATTCTACGGACTATACTTCCTTATAGGTAAAAGGTAACTCCACTTAATTTATTTATTTACTACTACTAAAATACTGTTATATATAACTCCTATAGTAGTATCTATAAATAGTAGTAATTTAGTAATAAAATCTGTAGTTACCGAACTCTATAGTCTTTTTGCGACTTCCAAAGGTTTAAAAAAATCCGTATAGTTTATATCTTGCAACCCTAATCCTACTATAGCGTTTATAAACCTACAATATTCGAGCTACTTCGGCTTTTATTCTTAGGAAGTCGTAGTATTATTGTATCCGAACTATAGTTTTCGTAATCCCTCTATATCCTCCTATTTTAAAAGTATAAATTTCTATAATAAGGTTCTCTTGTTATTTCAGCTATACTAAGCCTTATTGTAGTACTATATTTAGCGTTCTGGAGGGTAATTCCTTTTTCCTAATAACTTTCCTATTGCTATTTATCTTCGGGGGTAGCGATAGTAGCCTAATATTTTAGGGTTTAGTCTTTAGCCCTATAGATAGCGTAGCATTCTACCTATTTTTATAAGGGGTATATAAGCTATCTATTTAATTGTTTTTAGAATAAAAATATTAAGGCTTCTACTATATTTTTTATATAGTACACCCTTCGATTTAATGTATAGGCTCGGGCATTTTCTAATCCTTTTTTATAATTAATTTTAAAGTTGAATTCTAATAAGAATTCGGTCTATCGAGTCTGGCGGCGTTGAGTACCTTTGTAGTCGTAAAGTACTTAGAGGTTGTTATAGTCGGTATAGACCTATACTTTATAAGTAGTACTATTAAAGTGTGGCCTCTATTTTTAAAATGCTTTAATAATAGTTAGGAACTCCTTATTATAGATAGGATAATTACGTCGGGGTCCTTCTAGCTTCTTTAAAAAGAATACTATAGAATAAAGTTTTCCTTAATTATTACGTTATCCTAATTGTCTTATAATAGCGTAATCTAATATATTAGTCTTAACTTTAAAGGGTTTGTTTAGGTTAGGAAATTTTAATATAGGGTTTATAATAATCGTATCGGAAATAGCCCTAAAAGTTTCTTTTTCTTCTTTTCCTTATATGAAAACGGTCTCTTTCTTAGTAAATTCGTATAGTAGTTTAGCGATCTTCTTGTAGTTACGTATAAATATACAGTAGAAATTAATAAATCCTAAGAATCTGCGAACTTCGGTCCCATTCTTAGGAGTAGGCTAATTTCGTACGGCTTCTACATTACTTAATTTCATCCTAACTTTATTTTCTAAAATTAAATACCTAAGAAATACAATTTCTTTTATATAGAATTCGCTTTTTTCTATATTAATTAATAGTTTATATTCGTATGGCACATCCAATACTTCCTTTATGTATTTCTTATATTTAGCGAGAGTCTTAGAATAAATAAAGATATTAGCTAAATAACAAATAGTAGACCTATTAAAGTAGGGTTAGATTGTATAGTTAATAATAGATTAGAATATTATAAGCGTATTAATTAATCCGAAAGGTATAATAAAGTATTCGTAATACCCGTAGGGTATATAAAATACTATTTTCTATTCGTGGTCTTCTTTAATTTGAATGTAGGCGTAGGCAATAGGTAAATTAAAGTGCGTAAAGTATTGTACTCCTTTTAATTGATTTCCAATATGCGAAATCAAGGGTAGGGGATAACCATTTCTTATAGTCTCTTAATTTAATTACTTATAATAAATATAAAGACGCAGCTTTCCGTCCTTCTTCGGTACGAAGAGGATAGGGTACCCTATTAGCGATATAGATTCCCGAATTTATTTTTATTTTAAATTTTCATCTACATACTTCTGTAACTCCGCGTTCTACTTCTTATTAATATAATAAACTTTAAAGAAGTTAAGTTTAGGTTCTTCCTTAAATTAATTTTATAATCCTACGATCCTTGTAGTAGTAGTTCTTTAAAATATTTACTAATAAAAGCTAGGTATCCTTAATATTCTATTAAGATTACTCTCTTTAGCTTTCCTATTTATTAACTTTAATAATAATTAAATTTAAATTAGGCATTAACTACCGATATTTCTATTAATGTTATTAACCCTTCTTCTATAACCTTACCGTCTTTATTGATAGTATAAATTATAATTTCCTATACTATTCATAATAGGGCCGTAGGAATAATACCGTCGCGGCTTATTTCCTTCCGTACTCTAGGTTTCCTATTAATAATTGTGTACATCTTAGGACGTAAGCGGCTACTATCCTTCTAACTCATGTCGGGGTTATATACTATATACTATGGATGCCCTAAAATTATATTCTTAAATAGCCCTACATCGACGATATTAAAACTAATTTTGACTATCTTTTCCTCTACTATAATAGGGAGTAATAGTATTTCCCATTTTACGATTTAGGTCTCGAAGGGTCCTTTTACTACAAAGGGAACCTTTTTTCTTTTCTAGGGAATTTTTAATTAGTTAATAAATTTAGGTAAAATAAAATTTAATTAAATTCTAGAATTTACTAACGCAAAAATTTAATAAATTTCCCAATATACTATAACTTTGAATCGTTAGTCTTCCTTCCCTTCTTTTGTAATTACGACCTCTGTAGTTACTACGGGGTTTCGGATCTTATCTTTCCGGCAGCTACTTCGTCGGATAATCTTTCTTATCTAAGGACTTAATTTTCGTCGAGCCTTCCTAAAGGCCCTAAGCCGTTTCCTAATTTCTAGCTATAGTTGTTGAGAGCGTCCTTTTCTACAAGTTCGTGCTCGTCCAGCAAGCTGTATTCCTATAACTAAGCCAAATAAGCAGCTTTTTTATCCTCTATACTATTAGCCGAATTAACCTGATAGAGATAGTAGGCGACTTCCGTTTTGTAAGCTTTAGCCTTCTACTTTATATATATAAGGTAATGAACCGTTGGGTACTATCCCTTATAGGAGTTAATATTTCCCTAGCCTACGTAAATATATATATTAAGTAGCTAGGCTACGAGTCTCTTAAAAGTTAACTATTCTTCTTACTTCCTAAATGGTTGCAAGTTGAAAACAAATTATTTATTAATAATAAGAGTATCTTAAGGCATACTCCGGCTATAAGTTCGGGTAATTAATATAAACTATTTTAAGAGAAAATCTATTTGTACGGACCGAAAAATCTATTTGTACGGACCCCCCACTTTTCCCCCATACATATCCCTAACCCTAGCGAATCGCAACATGTCAAATGTATTCTTTCATAAATTTCGCCCAGAAATCTGGACATTTCAATATTTCAAGCATTTGCCCAGACTGTCATGCCCCACCCAAATGTGCACCCCCAGATGGATTATTTACAGGGCATTTTACAGCGCACTTTACAGGGCACTTAGCGGCACGGTCACATGCACCCGTCGGCTGGGGGGTCGCTGCATCGGCCATCTGCATCACGGTTAGCGGTGAAAACGCATAGAAAAATGATGGATCATTCCCTACCGTTGACAGATGCGTACGCGTTATTTACTTGGCGATATCTGGCGATGCGCGATGTGGTGGATTGATTTTGATGAGGGTGGTGGTGATGTGTTTGGTGGAGGAAGCAATGCGACGAGGCATGTGCCAGAATAATCGCCAAGTCTGGCTGGGTGGCCAGTGCAGTACGAGGGTNGGCGATGCGCGATGTGGTGGATTGATTTTGATGAGGGTGGTGGTGATGTGTTTGGTGGAGGAAGCAATGCGACGAGGCATGTGCCAGAATAATCGCCAAGTCTGGCTGGGTGGCCAGTGCAGTACGAGGGTGGCCTGTGCAACCCCCAAATGCGTGTAATGGTCTAAAATCTGGGAGCTTGGCGGGCGCGGTACGTGCGATTGGTGCGAGTCGATTGCTGGGCGCCAGGGTTAGGGATATGTATGGGGAAAAATGGGGTCTGTACAAATAGATTTTTCGGCCCGTATAAATAGATTTTCTTATTTTTAAATATTTAATCTTCTAATGAATTAAAACTAATTATCCTACATCTTCCTATAGTATTTCTAATAGCCGTAGGTAATATACTAGAACTATAGTATCTGAAAGTGTAGAAAGTAGAGAAGGTATATTTAAATAGTATCTCCTTCTATTAGTTAGTAGGCTCCTATTTAACTGGGGAAATCGTCCTAAATAGTCGTTAATTTTCCTTCGATAATAATTATACGTTTCTTCTAAAAATCGTCCTCTTTCTCGCCTTCTTAATTCTTTTAGCAATAATCTTCTAAAGGGTTTGTCTAATAACTAGTAGTAGAATCGTTAGGGCGTCCGTATTAGTACGGGTTAATAAAGTCCCGAATATTATTATCTTAGGATTTAAGCGTCGAAGGGGGTGCTATAAGCGGTAAAGTACCTATAATATATATAATTATAAGGAGCTCCTTGTCTACGGTAGCAATATAATTAACCTCTTCCTATATTAGCGCTTAATAAATCTATTCTCGAATAATAGTTTATCCTCGAGGCGGTTCCTCTTAATCTAGGCTTCTTTATTAGGGATCTTCTTAGTTTAGTCCGTTAGGTGTATCCTATTACGCTTCGAAGTCGTAATCTTAGGCTCTATTGATAGCATCTTCGAAATTATCTTAATTGTAGTCAATATTAGCGATTTCGACTACTTATATTCCCTCTACTGCGGCGGCTTCGGCTTTCTTCTACTTTAAATGCTTAGGGGCACGGTAGTCTTTCTTTATATATCCCTTCTTTCTATAATTGAAGTATTTAACCTAAAAGAGGTTTCGTTTATTTTAATTAGCCTAAGTAGTATAACAAGGACAGTGTGCACAATAAACTAGTCCATTAAACCTATAAAAGATAGGACGATATTCGCTTGCTAACGAATATCGGATGTGCACACTATATAGGCAATTCTACAGCCTTACAACCTTACCTTATAATAAATAGTATTGATTTTTATAGGTCTAATATAGGTAGTTCTTAAAATGTTGGTACTCTAAGTCTGTTTCTTTTTAATATTATTATTATTAGACTTAAAGGGAACGAAGGAAAGCGTTTTTCCCTTCTTTTCTTATTTTCGCTAGAATTGGCGATTATTAATACGAATAGCCTTATCTATATAGGGATTGATAGAATTAAGTCGGTCCTCCTTTTAGAATTCATCCTTAATTTTATCTTTGAGGCCGTTGTAGAATAGTTGTATTAGCCCGTCGTTGTTAATATTGCTACGAAAAACGTTTTATTTATAGAGTATAATATAGGCTAAAATAGATTTTATTTATCGAAGATAGGTTAGGCGTTCCTAAGCCCGTCGAGTTTTATCCTTTTCTCTAAAGACCCTAGAGAATACCTTAGTAAATTCAGTATAGGAATTTAAAACCTTTTTAATAAAGTCCGAAGCCTCATCTCCTTTTTATAGTAGTTTTTAAAGATAGGCTCGTACTAAGTAAAAATTTTATCTACAAATTATATACCCGCCTAAATTACCTTCCCGTATTCAAATGTAAACTAATCCTTATAGCAATTGAAATAAGTTTGTATTTAAATTAAGAATCCTACGAAGGTAGTCTACTAGCTATCGAACTCCTTAGGTACAGATAATTTAACTCTCTTACATTCCTTAGGAGGAATTCCTTCTCCCGCCTTCGCTTCGGGGTAGCCGGACTCAATTTAAAATTGTACCTCCAATTAAATAATACGGTCCTAAAGTACTTTAAACTATTAGTATATAGTAGAGGCATTTAAAAGTTCACCTTGGGGTGGAATATTAGTTTATCCGGCGGAGGAAGATATAATGAAGCGAAGATTCTTTTAGTACTATCCAAAATAGGCTAAAAGGGAATAGTTAACGTGTGACGAACGGCAGTCTTGATCTGCCTAAATAAAATAGCTAAAAGTAAAGACTATTAAGTACAATTTAGTAAAGCTAAAAGGTTTATAACAGGTATCGTTATATAAGTCTCTAATAACGATAGTCTCTTGACTATTATCGAACTATTTAACAATTTGAATTCTCTAATCGTCCCTTTATATCTTAAATGCCTAACACTATTTATTCGTTTTGAGTATCTGCTTACTAGTAAGTGTTTGCTTACTGTAAGCACCTGTCCACTAGTGAGCACTCCTTGGGCGCCTTTTAATCTAATCCCCGTTTGGGGTTATATTGCCTATCCTTGGCGGGGCTGTCGGGTCCCGATGGCTTGGGCGGCCTATGTTCTCGCTTAAGTTCGTAATAATATAAAAGGTTTTCGAAATTATAACGGATTATAGAAATTTATAAACTTTTACTACTAATAAAAAACTCTTACCCTAATATATAAAATAGTCGTATTTCTTATTATAATTTAATTTTATTGTTAAATATTGGTTAAGCACTTTTTAAACTCGCCCTAATACCCTTAGTTAGAAGTTAAAATATATATTTAATAATATTAATAACGACTGTTTATTAATTAAATATACCGCTTTATTCGATCGTTCTATATTTATTAATTATATTTAGGCGTACGAATTGTTTACTTAAAAAATATTTGTAGATAAATTAGTTATATAAAAGTATAAAAAATCTATGTTTTATTAAGATTTAATTATATTCTTTATTAATATAGAACGAAGAAAGTAGTCGCAATAGGGTTAAAAGTAAATAAAAAAGGTTGTTTTTATTAAATACTAAATGTTAAATAGTAGAGTATATAAATATTACGTAATTATTATTAATTCAAAGTATATTATACTATAGTTCCAATTTATTTGTAAGTATTATAAAGTAGTTCTAACAGGCTATTAAAAATAGAAAGAACATTTTTATAACTTTAAACTATTCTTTTTATTAGTCGAATATAATTAATCTTATAAAGTAGTCTTATAAAGCGTATTTATAATATACGAAAATGAAATTATTTCGTTATACCCTATCTGAAATCTTAAAATTACTTGTAGTCTCCTTTACATAATAGAAGAATATTATTATCGATTACATTACGCTAATAATTCTATATAAGAAGCAGGGCTAAAAGTTTAAATATATTGCTATAGTAATTGATTCTTTAATTAAAATATACTATTATATTCTTATTAAAACTCTAACAGCTGAAGAATTCGTAGAAAAGTTTATAAATAGAATCTATATATTATATAGCCTTTTAAAAACTATTATTTTAAGTTGTAGTACCTAGTTTATATTATAATTCTAGAGAGTCCTATCTATATAATTAAGTATTATATTCAAACTATAGTTAATTTTTTTATAAGGAAACTAATAGTTAAATTAAAAGGATTAATACCGAAATAGAATGTTACTTCTATATGTATATTTATGAAATATAAAATAATTAAATTAATTAAACATACAGTTTCCCTAGGCGGAGCCAAATTCTAGGTGAGATAGAGAAGCGCCTAAGAATCCACTTTTTCGGAAAGATCCACTTTTCCGGGCCAACGCCCGCTTCCGTAAAGCCGGCTTTCACAGAAGCTCATTGCTCTTAATGCTTCCCTATTACTCTCAATACCTCTATTACTCTCAATACCTCCGTCCCATTGCTCTCAGTGCCTCCGTCCTATTGCTTTCAATACTTCTATTGCTCTTAATACTTCCGTATTATTACTCTTAATACCTTCGTCCTATTACTCTCAATGCCTCCTTATTACTCTTAATACTTCCGTCCCATTGCTCTCAATGCCTCTTATCGCTTTTAATCGTTGTCATTTTGGGACTTTGGTTATTTTGGAGATTTAGTTATTTTGGGGACTTAGTTATTTGGAGCGATGGTCGTATTTATTAAGCAAATGACCAAAAACTATTAAAAAGCCCCGTTTCTTAACGACTATACGATTATACAAGTAGTTAAAGATATTAAAATAATTAGAAAAAAAAGGAGAAACTTTTACACCTAGTTGCATTTTAATGCACATAATAGTTAGAAAATAGTATTGATTCGAATAATATTTCGTAGATTTTTCGAGTATTGTGTTTTACTTAGTACTAGAATTTCCTTTTTAGGTCTATTAAAATGAGTATTTTTTTTTATATTTCAACTGAGTGCTAATAGATAGAATCGTTGCGCCTTCCGCGCTTTAATATGGGGCCTATAAACCTACAACCTCTAGTATAGAGAACTATGACACTTTTGAGCCCCGGACATTGAATCTTGGAAAGGCATAGGCACTTTAATTATTATTAATAGAATTAGTAAGCAATAATACTTAATTTGAAATAATAGGTCTATTTTTCTTCTTTATTAATTATACTTTCTACCTTTGTATAAGTGTAGAATTAATCTAACCCTATCTTCCAAATTTATTAGAATAATAATATACTAAATATTTTAAAATAAATAAAATTGTAAATTAATTTAATAAAATACTTGATAAAGTAATTATAACAACTTAAAAGAATTAAATACAGTATGTAAGGGTTCTATTGGGTGGGCACGGCAGTAGTCCTAGAAATAAACTTATAATAATCCACAAAGAAATTAAGGAAGTCTGGGCTAGAGGCACAAACTCCGTACACAGCTAAATATATAAGTAATAGTAGCTAACGAAGGTACTAGAAATGCCAAGGCTAGAAATGTGGCCCGTGCGGTCCCGGGTGCACCCAATGGGTGGTCGTGCATCTGGCGCTAAGACGGCTAGTGGCAGCTGTTAGCCAACTAGAGCCCAGCCTAGCTTATACTAGTACAAGCTAGGCAAACACTCCTAGGCGCTAGCTCCGTAATGCCTTATAAAGAAATAGTAAATAAAAAGTATTTTAAATATACTGCGGTATAAATTAAGGGATATAGTATTTTTAAATACTATTAACCTTATTTTTAACCGCTCCCAAATAAAATTCATTCTTTTCTAGGAAGGGCCTTTTAAAGTTTCAATAATTAATAATTATTATATTATACTATAATTCTTAATTAATATAAAGTATAATTATACTTTCTATATTAATATAGTACGATTATAAATTATAAAAGGTATCCTAGGATAAGATCGTACCTAAAATATTAAGGCCAACTATAGTAAAATAATAAAGCGTACTAACAATATAGAAAATGTAATAGAATAATTCTATAAAGGTATTAATAAATACCATTTTAATAAAAAGAACGACTATTAAGAGTATTATATTATTTAAATTAAACTTTACAAACTAAATTAATAACTTTATACTAACATTAAAGATTATGTTAATAACCTTCGGAAATTCTATAATATATACCCGGAAGTGTTACAACTACTAAAATAAGTAGTAAATGAGAAGAAAAGCGCTAGAGTAACTAAAGTGCTAGTAAAAGTAATAGGGAAACCTAGGGCACTTAAAGTATCAATACCAGCAACAGAACCGGCGAAATAGTTGTTACTAAATTATTAGGAGGGTAAAGTAATACTAGAAAGGATAATACTTAATCGATTAATAATTTTAGAAAAAATTATAAGCGTTTTGCTAAAATAATTTAAAACGTTTAAAGCATTAAAGGATTATAACGTAGATTATTATATATAAAATTAGAACCCCAAGGGGCCTTTTTTTAGCCTAGGGAAGTATTATAGGACTAGCCTATAACTTTTATCTAATTGCGGCATTATTAAAACTATAGTTATCGGATTAATATATACTCTCTAATTAATTATACGAGTCTAAGTATTGTAGCTTACTACTTACTAAAAGTTCGGCAAGTAGGTTAGTCACGTATACCAAGGATAGGGCTCAACCACGGATATATAGGATGAGCCGCCACGCACAGATTCTATAGTTTCCCTTCTTCCTTATGTAATTACACAAATCTTATTCTACCCCCTACGTTCAATATCGCCTTGCCCCGTGACAGAGTAGGTCTACCCCGTGACTTCTGCTATGGCTAGCCTAGTGCTATAGCTTAGTAGTGCTGGCTAATGGCACAACTAGCACATAGCATATAATCTAGCCCTGTGATACCGCTGTTGCTTGCACAACTTAGGGTATTTATTCGGGTCTAAGTATTTATATATTAGTTCTTTCTCTTCTTTTCTCCCGGTCTGAAATCTTCAGTTATAGATAGATTTCTAACTTTGTCATTATTGCTACCTATGTTATTGCACCAGATTAAAGAGTTGTCCTATAATTTCTTTCTCCCCTTATAAGAAGAGGTTGACAGAAAGCTCTACCTAAGCCGTCGTCCAACCCCCAAGTATTCCACTTTGTTGTGGTTGGAAACCCCGTTGGACTTACCGGTGTCGATTTTATGGGACGAGATATGCTGCCATTTTCTTCCAACCAAGTGTCATCCTCACATGCGACCCGCCTCCTGGGGTAGTCAAACGGTACTGGCAAACGCCAATTTGGTGTTGCTTCACTTCACTGAGCTATACCCGTTTTGACAGTTACGAAACACTGCATATTGAAATGAGGAGATCAGCTTCTTCGATCATGAACTTCTAGTCTTTTGGGCGTTTCGAGTTTATCTGATGCATGGCTAAAGTCGAAATAGGAAGGCAAGTACCAGTGAATGCAGTTTTATTGCATTCTTTACACTGTAGTGAAGGCGTTGACAATGACAGTGTGCCATCATGTATTGCTTTGCCGGCAGACATAACCTCACCAAGGTGTGCTTCGTTTCATAGACACGAAGTCCTACTCCGGGAGATATTCAGGCTGCCCGCTCTCTGATGTTCGATGTGCAGACGCGCACTTGGCTAACTCCTATTGACTTTGACATCACCAAATGGCCGCGGCGCCAGTAACGGAAGCAAGACAGCCTCACCGACACTGACGGGGATACCGTCAACGCCAGGTCCTCTGATCAGCGACGCGGCGACCGCTGCTGGCATCTTGCCAGCTTCGCATCGGAAGCCGGTAGTTCTTCCCTCTTTCATCATCGTTGACCCAGTCCTTACGTACCTCTATGCCATTGCACTGCAGTTAACAACACATGTTTTCCTCACAATGTTGACCTTGTCTTCTTCCAGGTCGCTCAAGAGGTTCATGACGATGATGCCTCTACTATTCATTTGGTTCAAGCATGTCTAGTACAGTCTCCCTCAGTAAAACTATTTTCGAGTGCTGGACACTTCATGGGAGGACTTATCACAGTGACGTTGGCAGTGCTGAGGCTTGGGAACCTAACGACGAGCGTCATGCGGAGGCTATGGATATTCTTTAAGTTTTGGAAGCTATTTTGTATTCAGTTGCATCCAGCATGGGCGGCGATTCATCTCCTAACGATTGTTAACAGGCACCGCATATACTTACACCCAGATGCTTGATGGACTCGGAAAGCTCTTCATCGCTCCGATTTCTAGCAACGTGCAAAGGGTGCTTGACATTGGAACGGGAACAGGTATCTGGGCCATGTAAGTTCATTCGCCTCGCCTCGCCAACACTTACTTATTCTTCGCGGTCATCTAAAATCCCAGACTAACTAATGATGTTGCCGACCAATACCCCTCTGCGGAAGTCATAGGCACAGACGTCACCTATCCAACCCTCATGGGTCCCTGCTAATCCCAAATTCGAAATCGATGACTGCAACCAAGAGTGGACTTGGGCTGAGAACACGTTCGACTTCATTCATCTTCGCACCATGCAGGGGATTATCGAAGATTGGGATGCTTTATACGCACGAGCGTTTCGTGTCTGCAAGCCGGGCGGCTATCTTGAAAGCCATCTAAACTCAGTCGTGATTCAGTCGGATGATGGGACAGTGAAGGCGGGTTCGGCCATGGACCAATGGTCCAAGGTATAGAATACATTGCTGGTGGTCAGAAGTTGGGAAGGTCTTCCAGTGCTCTCGAGGATAATCCTGACAGGCATGCCATCAGAAAGACCAGGTTTGTGGACATGATATCCAAGGAGTATAAGGTTCCCTTCGGTACATGGCCTCAGGACAAGAAGCTGCAAAAATTAGGGCTGTGGGGAAGAGTGTCTATGGAGTCTGATCTTGAAGGCAAGTTTCCTTTCATCGCTGCACATGGGAGCGATTCACTAACACGACGTCAATAGGATAGTACGTGAATCATGTGTGGGGTGCTGTCATGGGATGGACCCCCGACGAGATCAAGACATACTGCACACATTTGAGGAAGGAATGAATGAGGGATCCCGTTATTCACAGCTTATATATGTTGGTGCGCATTACGTATGCCCAAAAGCCTGAATAAGAGGGATAGGATAGAGGAAGGAGCGGAGGAGGGGTCGAGTGTTGGTTGCAAGGAGTACAATTTAATTGGTGCTAGTTTGTTTGTTAGCTTCCACCTGGTTTATCAAATAGTAACGAACTTGTTGCCATAGAGGAGAAAGCAGTCAAGTAAGCATGGCATTAGAAGTATGACAATCGAGCATGGCAAAAGATGAAAAAAAAAAGATGGGGCCACCCGGGGATTGAACCCGGGACCTCTCGCAACGATGCTCAGGATTGAACCCTAAGCGAGAATCATACCACTAGACCAGCGGCCCTTTGTTTTGTGAATTCCCGAAGCCAATCTTAGCTCTTATATACGCTGACTTATGAGGTTCTCAAGCACAGGTAAGTGTTTTGTACAGGAAGCGGGAGGAGTGCACGTGCTCTAGCACTCAGGGTCCATCTGGGGGCAACAGACGTGCCGCGTGTGTGCCTGCCAAGCAAGCCAAGATGAGATGGGACGGCGACCCCTGCTGTGCCGGCGGTACCTGCTTTGCACAGCACGCCACCAGCAAGCCACCGGAAGTCAAGGGTCGACATGTGCGACGGGATCTGCTGATTAGCTACCCCTTTCCCAATTTTTATATTTTCTTTCATCCGTGTGTAGGCGCACGTTCTGTTCTTTACATCTGCTGCATGCACCACACTGGTCTGGAAAGATGGACGCAGCTTTGGAGATTCTCGATCCTCTTGTGCTGGACAGACTATACGCATACCTGTTGCCAGCTGTAACGACTCCCACGGCCGACGGCAGCGTGCTGGGCAATGGCTTCGACAACAGCACGTCTGCATTTTCAAAATCGCCATCGCAGACTTCCTACGGGTCGGCATGGCCACGGGACAACATCCTTCGACAATGCGCTTCCCTCCTGTTGATCACCCAGGTTGGTGCTACGCTCCTATACTGGGTGTTCAGCGCCTTCTCGTACTACTTCATTTTCGACCGCCGTCTTGAGTACCACCCGCGCTTCCTCAAGAACCAGGTGCGCCAGGAGATCATCTCATCCATGACCGCCGTCCCTTGGATCAACATCATGACCCTGCCATTTTTCCTGGCGGAGGTGCGCGGCAAGAGCTTGCTCTACACTCGCGTGGATGAGTATGGCTGGGCATGGATGGCCATCTCAACAGTGCTCTTCATGATCTGGAATGACCTCATGATTTACTGGATTCATCGACTTGAGCACCACCCCAGTGTTTACAAGTACATTCACAAGCCACACCACAAGTGGATTGGTAGGCGCACACCCTCTGTACAGCCTCCCAACATTTTCCAGCTAACACGACATAGTGCCGACGCCGTGGGCAGCTCTGGCTTTCCACCCACTCGATGGATATGTTCAGTCCCTCCCTTACCAGTGAGTCTCTTGCCTCCCCTGGGCTCCATTGCGGGCGATGTTTTAACCTGGTGATAGCGTGTTTGTCTTCTTTTGCCCGGTGCAAAAGTACTTGTACATGGTTCTTTTCATTCTGGTGCAGGTTTGGACGATTCTCATCCACGATGGTGACATGATCTCGGGCCACTGGCTTGAGAAGTATATCAACAGCCCGGCCCACCACACACTGCATCACATGTATTTCACTGTCAACTATGGACAGTATTTTACATGGGCCGACAACTACTTCCAGTCGCATCGGGCGCCTCGTCCCGATTTGGATCCGCTTCATGACGCACTCAAAGTCATGAGAGAGAAGGGGCTGGTAGACGAAAAGGGAAACCCAATTCCCCAGAACAATAAGAAGGACGAGTAGATATGGTGTGACGGATGACGGAAGATGAGGACGATCAGTAATGGATGAGGTTGTACGTGCGACTGATGTGTTATAGCGATGGGAACGAGAATACTCACGTACTAGGGAACGCCTGCCGCCCTTACAACAAACATATAATTGCTACTATTGGAGCTAGCTAACTATAATATTTAAATACTATTACAGGAAAGGTTCTTACCTTACCTCCATCTATCAGCCACCTGATGTCAGCTGCTGTGCTTTGTCATTGATCAGATACTGGAGACCTTGCGTTTGTCGCTGAGGATTGGAAAGAGGATGACCGAGCTACTAGCAGTTTTATGTGCTAGCTCCGTTTGTTTTTGTTAGCGTATCCCGCTTACTAAGACGCGGGCCGTCAAGTGTTTGCAGGTTGGTCGCCATAAAGCTGCAGGCAGGCACCTGCTTGCATCTCTAAACACCAGCACCTGCACAGTACGGTCAGTACACAGGGCACCGACTGACGACTTATTCAACTGATCAGCACCGTTGTATACGGACATTCAGACGCATCCTTGATGGAGCTGAAGTAACAAACAGCAGCTCCCTGCACGTCTCCGGCCATGCCACGACAACTTCCCTGGAAAGTTGAACCAACTCAGAAAAAGATCAGCGGGAGAAGCGCTGCCGTGAGGGGTGGGATAGCTCAATCGACATCTACTGCTGCTCCCGACTCAGAACCCAGCGCATCCTCACCTTCGGCTCGCGCCGCGCAATCATCAAGCAAACCGAAGCTGAAGCCGAGCACGGGCGCAGATGGGCTCAATATTTTACCTAGCAAAACAGCACGAGGCTCAGACACTAGCCGTCGTCCACATCTGTCCCGGTCCCCATCGACATCGCCGCCACCTGAGCCTCTGCGAGAGGAGTTTATGATTGAAGGCCCCCGCTACGATGACAGGTATCGCATGGTGGAGGATGAGTTTCTCGCCGTGGCCGGCGAGTTCACCCGTCATTTACACGCCGCCGAGTACCAGCGGCTGAAGAATCTTGCCAGCTCCAAGAATGCCGAGACCATAGATGACATCTCACGTCCTGTCACGGGCGCACCAACGGATGCTGTTAGGCGAAGGCATGCCAGACAACAAAGAGGTTTAGCCAAGGTCTTGGGGAAACGGGTTGACCACGACTCGGACTCTGGAGACAAGCCCTGGACAGGCACCTCGCTGCAGGGCCTGATGGATAGCCCAAGGAAGAAGAAGGTCCCGTTAAATCGCTCATTGAGTTCCCTGAGCGCTTCAGCCTCTGGATTCCGAGCTGCAAGACGTACGAGTCCGTCACTGGACCGGGCCGTACATATGCAAGGGAGACTAGGCAACCGAAAGCCACCAAGTGAAGACGAGGGCGACGACAACGAAGATGATGACTCGGCTTTGGATGGGCACACGTCGTGGTCCCCAAAGCTCCATAGGGCTCGAGTTACCGAAATATCGTCAGTCTCAACGCTCTCTGCCCGGAATACCACCGAAAGTAGACCGTCTCAGACATCGGCGCATGCTTCGCGTGCCTCCATTGATCAAGGCACGCGGTCAACTAGGATTTCCCTTCCCATTGCTCGTTCTCACAAACAGACCAGCAGGCTCAACAGGGATCATAGTTCCAGCGATCAGGATGAAGAGGAAGACGACGTTGATTTGTTCTCCCGAATCCGTTCCCGCAGGGCAGCCCAGCGACGGAGACCCGGCTCTCCGGTTATTAAAACGGAGGTCAAGACGGAGGACAGCCAAAGTGCCACCTCATTGCACGAGATACCGTTTCTCTAACACACCACAACTCTCTGGATAGATCTGACTTCATATATAAAACAAGCCCGCTAAAGTACAACACAAAGAACAACCTCAAAAGGACAACGCTTCTCGAATATCGTCAATACAAATCCACTCCACTCCTTCACCCAGCCTTTAGGCCTTGGTCTGGAACGGGGTCTCATACGGCCTCTCAGCCTGGGGAGTGATTCTGGCCAAATGCCTCCTCTGGCCGTCCTTCCAGTCCACGAGTGCCGAGTGCTGAGTAACCCGGTTGTCCCAGACGACAACGGTACCCTCCTCCCACTTGACGCGTGCTTGGAAGTCCGCACCATAGGCAAGATGGTCATACAGGAACTTGAGAAGGATATCCGATTCCTCCTTCTTGAGACCGACGATCTCACGAGTGACTGCAGGAGCGCGGCATGCAGGTTAGCTTCTGTCTGGAACATGTTGTCGATCTCCGCTAGGCGTTGAAAGCAGCCGGGAGCATGGTTTTTTTTTTTTTTTGGGGGGGGGGGGGGGGGGNGGGGGACTTACACTGGGGGTTGACATAAATAGCCTTCTCGCCCGTGGCGGGGTGTGTCCTGATGATGGGGTGCTCGTTCACAACAGGCTCACGCCTCTTGATTCCGCCTCTGGCAGCCGCCGAGTTGACCTGCTCGATGCCAGAATGGGTGGCCTTGAGGCCGTGCAGACGCTCCTGGAACAAGGGGCTGAGGCGGTTGTAGGCCTCCACGGCATTGACGAAGAGGGTGTCACCACCGGTCTCGGGCTTCTCGAGGATGTACAGGAAGGTGGTTCCGGGGGGCTGCTGCTCGTACGAGACGTCCGAGTGCCAGGCGACGGATGAGGTGCGGTTGGCGAAGAAAAGGTCGACGCTGTTGTCACCGGCGCTACGATGGACCAGGTGGACCTCAGGGAAGCCTTCAGGGGAGCCCGAAGTAGGGTGGATGTGATGTCTGCGTTTCCCAATATCAGTCACATCACTTTCCCGGGTTGAAGCATGATCAACAAGATTTCCAAGACTTACCGGCCGAAGTATTCGCCAAACTTAAGGGCTTCCTCGATGGGCAGATCGGCAAAATCCTGGCCACGGAAGGCGACAACCTTGCGCTCCGCCACGAACCGAGCAAGCTCGTCCTTGCCGGCGTTGGTCAAGGCGCTGAGCTGAATGCCCCTTACCTCAGTACCAATAGTGGGGGTGAGGTGAGTTACGGTGGTGCCCTCTGGGAGAAGGTTCTTGTACGAGGTGTCGGCATCCTTGCCGTGCTCGTAGTGCTCGAAAGGCTCCAAAGGGGTATACTTTTGCTCTGGGTTCCAGGTAGGGAGGTAATGGGGATACTGCACAGGACGATTCAGTCAGCGCTGGCTCCATGGAAGAGCAAAATATGTCCATCCCTGCCGTCCGCGGGGCTTGATATGTCGTACCTTAGCGGCCTGGAAGCCTTTCTTGCCAGACAATTCAGCCTCTTTGTCGAAGGCGACAGGGGCGAGCTCCTTATAGACGCCTCTGTGGTGCGCAGACTGGAGCTTCACGGGGTTCACTTTGGGAACCGGAACGATGACGGTCTCGACAGCGGAAGGGGCCATGTTGTGGAGGTTTGACTTTGCCCGACGTTGTTTGTTGGTGTAGTGTGCGGTGAGTAGTTTTCTGCTGCCAGTCAGGACGGGTGCGGATTCCCTTTTATACAGCTCGCCATGGCCTTAGAATCCATCTTCTCGAGCTGTTCATCAAGTCGACGTCGGTTCATTGTTTGCGGGGTTAGTTGGAGATGCCCATGATGAAGGCCATGGATGATATTGCGTGAGCAAGGTATGTTCCAATCAAGGATGTTGCCGAATATGAGCAATGCAAGCACAGCTTTCGATTATGGTCCGTTGCTTTTCAACTCTATGCGAACCGGTGCCGATCCGGTGCCTTGTTGGAGGATATGGGCGGCTACTGAGTGGTATTAGAGTGTGAGGGGGGGCGCCATGATGCTGTTGTCTAGGCCTCTAGAAGCCAGCCCGATGAGGAAGTGCATTCGCAGGCCGTTCAACCGTCCTACCAAATCGGCATGATATGCGTCGTCAATCAGAGCGTCTCGGGAGCAAATGTCGCGTGCTGCAAGCGTGCGTATCATTGGGCATTGGTGTAAAGGTGATGTGAGACGCGGAGTGGATCACGCAATCGCGTCTAGTGGTGACGGAGTAGGGAGCACGTCATGGCCTTTAACGATACGTAGACAACACGTGAAAAGAGACAAGATGTACTTATCGAGAGTCGAGATAGCCCGCGAAGCTGACGCTTGGTAATCAGTTGTCGATGAGAAATCATTGAGTAACGGTTATGTGGGATAACTGACCGCCAAGTATCATTCATTCACCTATATGATATTACAGAGGATATTCGTTGAAGCAAATGCCAAATTCATGATGAGACAGACCTCCCTACATCTTCTCAATTTGTTACCGAGAATCATAAAATGATCGCAAAGCCAGCTGCTATTAGGTATACCGTGCTTTATGTCGTAAAATCGCCTGGTGTCATCCCTCCAATTATGGTGGTGAAGTTAGGCTTTGAAAACGTTCGGCCTTGGTGGAGGGGCCCTATAACGGGATAATGATGAATGGACAGACGTCCCTTCGCTTGCAGCGCTTCTACTGTTGCGGACTAGTTCGACCTCCCATCATGTTGAATCCGTGATTAACAAGACAGGAGCGTGTTTTGACATTCGGTTGAGTTTTTAAGCGGTTATCTCGTCCTCACTTGATTTTGCGCGATGTTAGCTTGCTGTCACGCCACCTAGCATTGGCTTGAGTGTGACCTGGCACATCAGAAAACCGTATGCTAGAAGAAAACAAAGAAACTTGAAGGTTTGGTCGGAAACTCTGACTTGCCTTCAACTCAAGGCGCGTGTAATTATACTCAAATACAACGACAAAAAAGTATTGTTAGCTTGGGAGTTGAAGTCGCTGACCTTGACATTCGTCCACAACTGAAGACCGCTTGTATTGCGCCCAAGACTTCAGTCTGGATCCACCTCACTTCGAGCCTTCCTGTCGGGATAATGGGATCCCTCGGGTCCCTTGGTAAGCTGCTCCCACACGCCGCTGACCAGTTGAGCCGCTAACCAGGCAACTCGTTGATGTGCTGAAGATGATCCCCACCGTACGGTTTGTATGTATGTCCCGTAGCATAGCCCTGACCTTCCGAAGCCTCGGATATCAGCGGGGATGGCTGGAACGAGCCATGACTTGTGGTTGCTGAAGAGAAGGCCGAGGGTGATACCGTGTTTCCCTGTAACTCTGAACGCAGAGACCATGGACGGTCAGTCTGGGGGTCGAGTTCACTGATAATCGGGGACGCATGGAGATCTTGCGAGTTTCCACCTGGCGAGATTGGCGACTTGGACTCCTTTCCTAGCACATCATCGGCCGTGTTCGCAGACCCGTCGGTACCAGACGGGCTGTGTTCATCCTCTGCTCTTTGTCGGCGGGCTATGAAGAAGATGGCAAGGCCAACCAGTATCAAAATAGCCAGAGCGCCGACGCCAACGCCTATACCCACGATGGCACCGGTGCTGAGATTCGAGGAGTCATCGGTCGAGGAAGTTGCTGTTGGTCCAGGTGGGGCAGCAGATGGAGTAGACGTGGAAGAGCCCGTGCCAGCCGTGGAGGTTGCCTGGAAGCTTGCTGAATCCAGAGAGGAAGTGATTGTCTGGATCGAGGTGGTGCTGGGCTTGTGGTATACCAGGGATGCGTCGGACACGAGCCAGTTGAGGCTGCTCTCGTCCAGATCCTCAGGAAGCTTGACGACGTTGGGAATAACGCTGGAAGTGAAGGTTGGAAAGACAGCAGAGACGTCGGTGTTGGGACAAACTTTGTCCTTGTCGCATTTGGCTGGGTCTTTTGTGATGTAATCCGGATAGTCGTTGTTCTGGATGCACGGCATCCACATGAAGTCATTGTCACAGTAGATAAGGCCGGACCAGACGGCGGCACCATAAAACTTTTGGGGGCAGATGGCATCTTGGTACTCTTTGTCTGTGCAGCCAGCGACGTAAGTGGTGCCGTGATCTTGGTTGTAGCATGCACCTTCCCCAAGACACATGTCGCCGAGCTGGCAGCAGCCAACGTGGCCGAGGGCCGCATTGCCACAGGAGACATAGCGACTTGGAAGGATGGTGGTGGTCTTCGAAGAAGTCTTCCTGTAACAGGTGCCGTTGCTGATATTCGGGTCAAAGCCGTCGATGGGGCCGCCGAGGTCGCGAGGAAGAAGGCGAAGGCCGACCATTGCAACCCAGGCAGTTGGGTACTCTCTGACGCAGCGGTGAGCAGGGCCGGGAGAATAAGGACTGCTGTGAGAGAGAGCAGGAGCACAGATGGAAAGTGAAGTCGGAAATCTGGGCAAGGTCGAGGAAAGTGGCGAGGATCGATGGGCTCGTCAATGTAGGCGGACGGCAAGTTCAGTTCTGTCGAGCGTTCCGATCTCACGTCACCGTACTCCATCCAGCAAGTATTGCAGCGGAAACGGAAGGAGCGTGAGAGGAAGGAAGTGAGGGGGAAGTGAGGAAAGTGGGCAACAGAACACATTGGGCAGGCGAGGCCTGGTAGAAAAGGCGGCCAGACTGGACTGAAGGGGGCTCCTTCCCTGAGTGTTGAATGTGCTTGATTGGAAGTTTGATGAAGGGTGACCATGTGGATTGCCGTCTGTTCCATGTCGTCCAAACCTCCAAGTTTCCACCTTGGCACCCCTTGTCTGTTTGCCTCGCCCGCTCGCCGCCCTCACGGACCTCGCCGCCAGTCAATTTCGGGCACTTTTGGTCCGATGGGACGGTGCACACTGCCAGATCATGGCCTGCGTACAGTATAACCGTCTGGGATGCCACACTGCCCCGGTCCTGTTGATGGGAACATTTGTTGAGGTCGATGCAGGATTCCGTTCTCTGTTCAAACATTGTTCCTCTTCGTTGCCATCTTGGCCACCATAAGACTGCGTCAGTCTGCCGTCGCCGTCCATTAAGACAGGCCGCTGTCACTTTGGGCAACTGTCACATCCCGCACAAGTGACAGAAGAGCAGCAGAGGGGTTGGCCAGACAAAAGACCGCCCGGGTCGTTGTATTCTTCAGGAGATCTCAGCGTCCAAGAGTGTGTGGGGAGCCAGACGGACATTTAGAGAAGTCGATATCTCTTGCAGAATATTGAATGCTGAGAGCCATAGCATTGGATCCAGAGGGACGACCGCCTCCAGATAAGAATTTGGATCTTATACGTCATCCGCCCGATCTAGGGGCTAGACTGCAGTGCTGCGCTCATTGCTGAAACATGGATCGTGGAGACGACACATCTGGAGAGGAAAGAGCCGCAAGTGGAAGAGACAACGGTGGTGGACGGGCGGGTACTCCATCCTCCTTTTGCCATCCGTCATCCCCGAGTTACCGCCTGGTACCCGAGCCCGACCAGTTGCCGAGACAGCAGCAATCTCAGAACCTTACACGGCAGCCCAAGGTAATGTGCTCAACCCACACGGGATGAAAAGAAGGGACCCAACATTCGAATGAAAATGGCCATTAGAAGTGCTGCCCCGTCAGAGTTTTCCACCGCCTTGGAAACCCACTCAGCTCTCTACGACTTATTCTGGACACCTGCTCTGTCCTCATGTTTACTTTGCCGCTCGTCATCTCACCCCCAACATCATCACTTCTCCTCTCCTGACCAGCAGCGAAGCAACCTGAGCCATGGCGGACTCGGCAGATTTGGTCGCAACCCCTCGTGTTCAGAACCCGGTCGTTGAGCACCAACGCGACCCTGATGAGGCGCACCACACTGTCGCCAAAAATGCTGACCTCGAACAACAGAAGAAAGAAGCCCAATCTGAGAGCCAGAGCCCGAGCCAGACCCTTGATATCCAGGAGGAACCCCCCGCGTTCGAGGACGCACCCGATGGTGGCGTCAGGGCCTGGCTTGTCGCAGCTGGCGGCTCTGCTATTTTCTTTTGCTGTCTAGGATTCGCCAACTCGTTCGGAACCTTTGAGCAGTACTACCTCACCCATCAGCTCAAGCAGCGCTCACCCGACGCCGTTGCCTGGATCGGCTCTTTATCCGTCTACATGCAATTTGCCTCGGGCATGTTGGGAGGACCACTGTTCGACCGATTTGGTGCTGCCGTAAGTGCTCCATCCTAACAGACTTCATCTCGGTCTTCGCATTGCTTCTGACAAGGACAAATGCCCCTCATCAGGTTATCCGCCCCGCCGCTATCCTTCACCTGTTGTGCGTCATGCTGCTGAGTCTTTGCAACAAGTACTGGCAAGTCATGCTCGTCCAAGAAGTGCTGATGGGCATCGCCATGGGCTGCCTGCAGATCCCCGCAATCGCAGCAGTATCCCAATACTTTGACAAGAAGCGAGCAGCCGCACTGGGAGTGGTGGTTTCCGGATCGTCTGTTGGCGGTATCGTCATCCCCATTGCTTTGTCCCGCATGCTCAACAGCTCCTCACTCGGCTTCAAATGGTCCGTACGCATCACAGGCTTCCTCATGATGCCTTTCATGCTCTTCTCTTGCATCGTCGTCAAGGCCCGTCTGCCCCCGAGAGCCACGAACTTCTGGATCCCGGCCGCTTACAAGGACACCAAATACCTCCTCCTTATCGCATCTCTGTTCTTCATCTTCACCGGCATGTTCACTCCGCTCTTCTTCATACCCACATATGCCGTCGCGAGAGGCATGAATGCCACCCTAGCCGGATACCTGCTCGCTATCCTCAACGCCGCCTCGACGTTTGGCCGTGTCATACCCGGTATCTTGGCCGACAAGTACGGACGACTCAACCTTTATGCCCTCGGAGCCACCTCCACGGGGGTCATTATCTTCTGCATGAACTCGGCTGTGAGTAACGCAGCGCTTATTGTCTATTCGGTCGCGTTCGGTTTCGGATCTGGCACCGTCATCTCCGGGGCATCGGCCGCCTTCTCCGTATGCCCCAAGAGCCAGCAAGACATAGGAACCTATATGGGAATGGGCATTGCCATCAGCGCGCTTGGAGGCCTGATCGGTCCGCCAATCAACGGTGCCTTTATCGGCAAATATGGAAGCTTCTTCGAAGTATCCATGTTTAGTGGTGCCATTTGTTTGCTGGGAGGTTTGGTTGCGCTTGCCACCAAGTTGGTAACTCCTGAAGGCATTCTGGGCAAGGTTTGAGTTGTTGTCACGGGACACCGCTGGACGGGCAGTATGGATGCACATATACTGGTGTCGCAATCTGTAATCGAGTCAGATACTCTCTAATGTAAACAGCCACGTATCTTGCTTCACTCAGCGGATTACCTGATCATGGAGAAGACAATCACGGTTTTCTGGTGTATAGCTCGACATGGCAAGACAGGGCGGCGTAGTGGAGTGTTTCATAGGGCTACACAAGATGTTGATCTGTACATCTGTGAGGTGGCTGGCTTGGCCAACGCGAGGCGGATCATAGAAGTACGAGCGACCATAGGTAGAAGTCTGAAGCTGAAGCAGGGGCTCAACACCTGTAGAGGTAGGTAATTGCCATATCCATGTACCATGGCACAGTTTTCAGCTGTCAGAACCCAAATATGGCAAGCATCTTCTGGAAGCAGCCGCAATGAAGTCCCCATATCATATTTCGAGTACAAATTCGTCACTTGGTGAAGGTGTGAACGTCGGTGTCGAGTGGTGTCAGTTCGGAGGTGAGTTAGCCCGCCTTATGGTCAGCCAGCATCTTGGCGCTCTCGGCAAGCTACCCGTCGATGCAGCATTTCCCCCTGGCCCAGGTTCAGCTGTGTCTACTTATAAATTTTGAGGGCTGCGATTGTCACTTACAAGACTTATTTTATACACCGAGCCCACAGCGATTGGTTCTTTACCCCTGAGCCACAATATGGGGTACATAAGACGTTGATCTTGGGGTAACATGTGCCTCACTGAGGCGTGTGGATGGACTGAATCGAGGCTGGCATGGTGTTCTTGTTGGTCAACAACCACCTCCGCTGGATATTAAGGGTCTCCACGTTCGGCAACAGACAGGATATGCGCCAGATAACTGGCTCCAGTTGGTCGAAATGCCTGGATCAAGGCAAGCTAGAATCTGACGATGATCAACTTTGAACTGACTCGACTCTGACCCTCTCCATGCCAAAGAGACCTGCTATTTTTGCACTTACACGCGAAGCGGTAAACAAGAACCCGGTGGCATACGTTCCGTTGAGATGACCCATAGACTCACAAGTCTATATAAACCCCCAAGACCCCGTCGCCATCTCGACTCGAAATCACACCATCATCATCTTCTCATCATCAACAGACAGCCAGAGTCTTAATTCCAGTCACTCAAGTCCTTCTTTAGCCTCTCTTCAGATTTCAAACCGCCCCTCTTAATCCACAATGAAAACCACCTTCTTCCTCGTCCTCACCACCCTCGCCTCCGGGATCCTGGCCTCTCCCGCCGGTGTCTCCGAGAACCCGGGCTCGTTCCCGCAGCTCGTCGAGCGCAAGGCGTGCTACCACTCGAGCGACTGCAGCTGGTTCTACGGGGCCAAATGTGAGCAATATTGTCGTAAATGGGGACAGAACGTCGGGGTCGACCGCATGGAGAAGTGCAACCTGTTGAACCAGAAGAGGTGCTGCTGCACTGCTTGAGTTGGTTTTTATCCGCCTTTGGAGGTACGTATACCTGTCACCAGTGTGTGTGAGGTGTGAGATCATGTGTGGGTGAGAGGATGAAGACTGATGTTTTCCGGTGTGAAACAGATGGTCTTGGCGGAGATGGCGGATGAGTTATGGTTGAGGGATAATAAACAGTGGAACGAAGGAAGGTACACAGAAGATTGAAAAAGAGAGGGGAGTTGAGACACATTTGGGTTGGGGTTCAAGGAGAAACAAGAACGATTCATATATGTGTCTTTAACGAGGGGGGGAAATGGTGAAAACGTGCCCCTTTGATCGGACCTTGGCCAGTCCGGCTGCCAACTCTTTTCTTCACACTGAATCCACAGGTTGAAGCACCTAGGCAATGCTGGAATACAAGCCAGACCCTCCTACCTCCCTAATCCACAGTTCCCATGGCCTGCTGATTGTGCCGGATAACGTTTCTGCTGCGTTCCAAGCTTCTGATCGATTTAAGTACCGAATGGCTGGTGACGGCGAGAAGTTGTTCGTTGCGGCCGATGCTGCACTCAGGGATAGCGTAGCTGATTGTATAGCCGCATTCTTCATGGTGTATATTGCTCGAAAGACGGCATCCTCGATGGACGAGGAGATGGTAGTGAACCCATGGCCACGCATCAAAGTCACAACGTTTCCACCATCAAACGACTTGGCAAGACTCCTCCCTAGATGCTCATGGCGGACAAGCATGTCAGGGATATCGCTGCGGAGGAAATGGTCGGCGATGTCCCAGACGGGCGGTCCATCGGTGCCGAGGAAGCCAGCCATGTGGTAACAGGGACGGAGAGGGACGCCTGAAATGGTGAAGCTGATGATGGCATCCGCGTGGGCATGGACAACGGCAGTGACGTCGTTGTGCCGCTTATAAATCTCGGAGTGGATGCGGCGCTCAACGTAGCCTTTCGGGGCGCCCTCCTCGACAGGCTCGGCGTTCTCGACCCAGTATTGAATCAGATCGTCTTGCGAGGTGACGGCGGCCGGGGGCATGTTCTTGGCCATAACAAAGATTTGGGGACGGAGTGGATGACGGAAGGAGAGGTGGCCGTAGGCGTCGACAACGCCATGGTAATGAAGAATATGACATCCGTGGATGAACTTGCGGATGGAACTCTCCACAATGGCAGCAGCTTCTGTGGTTGTCATTGCTCCCGTGGGCACTGTTGTATCGGTCAAACACTGGTGCTAAAGATGGACGGTGGTTATCATCCCACAGGACACTCAGTTCAAAGGAGACACACGGGGTATAAGACCGGTTAAGCTCCCTTGGAGAATGAGAGTCATGCCGGAGAAAAAGGCATAATCGTAACACAGGTGGCTCTTCGTCTCGGGATGTTGGTCAGTCGGTGGCGGGACAGGGCGTCGTGGTCGAACAGCCTTTCGGCGATGTATGCCAATCACATCTTCTGGTTGGGATGGAATCGAATATGCCAGAGCTATGTTTGTGTTGCACTTTTAATGAGTGTGATGCGAGTTATGTGTCCATTCGATACACAAAGTGGTGATGTGGTTGGAAATGAGAAGTCAGGGACGGGAGAAATGGAAGGAGTGAGGTCAGAATTTCCTTTACCCGAACATGAATTCCATACAAAACCCTAACCCTGACGTACATGCTCCTGGCTGGACCTGCGACGTCAATTGCGGGGTTGCGGTTTGGCGATCAGGAACCCGGTGAGCCTAGAATCCACCGTTACAGGCGGTAACCCCACTAAAAATTCACTGGCGTGTGCTTTGCTCCACCCATTAGCAGCTTGCGGTTTCCCCAGATTTTGATAGTGGCACGCTGTTAACAATTGTACCAGTATCTTCACCTTTGCATCAACCTCAACTTCAAAAAAGTCAAAACTTTTGGACCTGGAAATACCTTGAGTTCCGAGAGACTATACAAAACGAAGAAGCAACAATCGGTCCGACATTGATATCAGCATCGTTAGTTATGAGCTGTATTCAGACGAGCTGATCTTGACCGGCATTGTTTTCGTTTTGTTTTCCCCGGCTTGTCTGTGCCTCTTATCTGCACCAGAGCGTCTCGACGACAAACTGAATACCAAAGGGGGACGGACAGAGACGGAGACGAAAAGGGGACACACCAGAGGCCAAGCAAGGGCCTTTACTCATCGACATGGCTCGCCGAACCACAAGAGGCATAAAAAAGAGCTACGTTGAGGCTCCCATCGTTTTCGATGATGAGGACGAACCCATCCCCGTCACATCTAAGGACTCAGACGATGAGGATTTCGCAGCCCCGGAGCCAGCTCAGGAGGAAGAGGAGGATAAGGATGAAGAAGCTGACATGGCCGATCCCACAAGTGAAGAAGACCAGGCTGAGGACGAGGACGATGAAGATGACGGCGACGCCGACGGCAAAAAGAACGATCCATCCTCCCAGCCCAAGAAGCACCGTAATACGGGCGCTGGTATGATCCAGAGCCGCAAAGGCTTCCATGACATTCCCCATTACCCCCTCGAGACACGCATTGTGACCCGTGTCTACGCAGGTCCCTTGAGGCGATATGCGCGGTATAGTGCCCTGCGCGACTCCATGTACGGCCCAGAGTACAACCGCATCAAGATTATATGGGACTTGGAGATGCGATGGGCCGAATTTCCCGCTCTGCCACCCAGATACTTGCCTCATGAACCCCAGGGCATCTGTCCCAGTCCATGGCTCGCGCCCGCCTTCGAGCGCACACAGGAACAAAATGCTGCTCGATGGTACAGTAACTACTACGCCAAGAGTCCCGAGGTACAACAATCCCATTTGCTTTCTAGCCATGAGGGAGAGCATCTCATTCCTCAAGCCGGAGGTGACCTTGTTACTTTCATTGGGCCCTGGGATCGCCAGGGAGAGTTCCGGTTTACGCAAGGCCAAAGTTTACCGATAACGGCTTCTGGTCTCCCAACGAGCACATCCGAAGACCAAGACAAGAGCTCAACAGGCTGGATGCTCGACATTGGAAGTATTCCGCTTGCCATGGGCTGGGTTCCATCTCTCGTCAATACCAAGCAAGTTCTCGCCATCGCAAGCATACCCCTAGCGGATCAAGAACCTAGGCGACAAGAAGACGGTGCAGATAAGCACGAAGACCCCGGTGCTATGGCTGAAGGTTGCGTCCAGCTTTGGGAGTTCACACCCAAAGTGGCAGGCAAAACGCTGGCTCGACCTTCCACCACCCCAGCGCGGCTGATCAGGACATTATGCTTCAACTGGGGCCGGCCAAAGCGACTGCAGTGGTGCCCCGTGCCTTATGAGTCAGTCGGTAGTTATGGGCTACTAGCTATACTTACAGGAGATGGAAAGGCGCGAATTATTGACGTCAAGATGGTTGAAGAAGGGAGCGCCTCCATTTACGGTAAGTCAGACGCAGTCAGATCCTTCTTCCACCCCATGTTCTCAGGACTTGCTGGCTGATAGAACATTTATTTAGAGTGGGTACGATCGCCTGTTGTCACCCTTGGCATCGATGATGACTACAACAACAAGGTGACTTGTCTAAGCTGGGTGAATATCAACCGCATCGCCCTCGGTCACTCGGATGGTTCTGTCACACTGTGGTCCATTTTCCCCCGAAAGATGCTACAAAGGGTCGGAGTACACACCACGTATGTGATCGATATCTGTTCAGCCTACCCGTCAAATCCCTATTTGGTCGCCTCGATTCCCGTTGGCGGATGCGCAACCTTGACCGACCTGTCGCAGCCAAGCTCCGAACTCACATACTTCCCTGTTCCCGCTATCAGCTTCCAGCCGAACATGCTTTGCTGGAACGAGTCTATGCAGGGTTTCATGGCTCTCTACCCGTCCTCCACGCCCAACACGACCATTGCGTTCCTACACCATCGCTTCTTCTGCCAGGCTCGTAGTATCTGCACGGGTCCGAACACCATCACTTGCATTTCTGCCGGAACTACGCACCCGTTCGTGCTGGCCGGCTGTGCAGACGGCTCGTTGTTCTCTTGTAACGCTCTGCAGAAGCTTTTCAAGCAGAAGGGGGAGCCTTTGCAAAAGATCAAGGTAATGGAACACGAATACAGGCCGATTAGACGTCCTGAACTTCAGGGAAAAGACAGCGGTCGTCCCGTCAGAGGCGCGGTCCGGATCTTGCAAGGTTTCCTGCCGGAACCCAATGACGATCCCAGGACGGAGAAGCGCAAGGAGCTGGACCGGAAGAAGAAGCTAGAAAGAATGAAAACGGCGTCTGGCAAGAAAAAGGGCCGGCCAAGGAAGAATGGAGGCACCGTAGAGGATCTGAATCGGGAGGCCGAGCTCGACGACAAGCTTGCATCGCGCGTCGTCACCCATGAACCGCTTACCAGGTTAACGACGATTGTATGGAACCCGAACATGCAATACAGCTGCTGGGCGGCGTGTGCAATGGCTTCGGGTATTATCAAGGTGATGGATCTTGGAGTGCAATAAACTAAGGATCTTTCGATTTTGACCAGCCACGGAGCGAGTCATGCCCAAGAATCAAAAGCGAGAAATGGCTATCACACGATCCAAAGCGAAACATGGTTACTATGCTATAATCCGTCAGACGGAGAAATAGGGTATGCACTTGGACTGAGGAATACATGTCAAGCTCACAAGTTAACTCCGAATCATGACAGCGCCAATTGTACCAAGAAAAGAGTCGCTTCTTGTTACATTGATCGATTGACCTCATTTGCCCTGGGCAGCGTCAGTTTCGAAAAGATGATTGATTCTATCACATCTATCTATCTATCTCCACACGCTCTACGTTTTCAGTGTGTATTGAACATATGATACTCGTGCTGGGTCTCAGCAAGTGCCTCCCATGACGGCATGATGGTAGTCGAAAGCCTTGGCCATGCCATACAAGTGGGTGGCTGCTGCCAGAACGACAAAGACATGGAATATCTGATGGGAGCTGCCCCAAATATCAAAACGACCGGGATACCGGCATTCAGGCCATCGAACCTGGTGTTTACTTTAGTTAGAAACCGGCAGTGACGATAAAGACTTGAACAAGTTGAAGACTTACAGCATACAGGAAGGCACCAAAGATGTACATGGCTCCCTGAAGCAGGACCCATCTGAGGCCCATGCGCTCATCCAGTTGGGTGAAAGAGTTGAAGGTCAAGGCGTGAAGGATGGGAACGACTCCGGATGCGCCGAGACCGACGAACATCATGGCGCGGTAAGGGCGCCAGGCGGGAGTACGGAAGTGCTCAAACCAAGAGACAGTGATGCACCCAAGGCCCAGGAGACAGATCTGCGAGCAAAGCATGTTTTGTTAATACCAGCTTGGCAAGTGTCTCACCATCTTCAAGACTTACCATGCTCAGGTAAAAGGCCAACAAGGTAGGATAGCAAAAGAAGCCATAGTACATGGTTGGCACATAGCTTCCGACAATGAGAAAGACGATTCCGGTGTAATCCAGCTTGTTTCCCCACTTGGCCACCTCGGGGCTGTGGTTGGACAGGGTATGGTAAGTAGCGCTCATGCCCAGGCAGCAGAAAGCGCCCAAGAAGAAACAGGTGAAGACGAGGACGTCAGACTCGGAGGCGGACTCGTATCTCGGGGCAATGACGTTGTAGAGGAAGAAGCCGCCAAAGGTGAACAAGATGGCGCCCAGGAGATGGGTCCAGATGTTGACAAACTCATTGTGCAGGTAGAAGATGGACCAGAAGGATTTCTGATAGCTGTTGGAGGTGCGGCGGTAGCCCGAGTGGATGAAGTGGTTGTCGCGGCGCCAGTGGGGGAGTTCATCCCACAGCATCAGCAGGGCGTCCTCGATCCGGTGTTCGACATCCTTGGCGGTTTCCAAAAGGGAGTCGGCGGCGGAGGAAAAGACTCCGGAGCTGGGAGCGGTCGAGGCGGTTGAGGGCCGGCGGCGTTCCCGGAGTGAGACGTCGGGCTGCCGGGGGTCGGATCCCGAGTCTCCGGCCGGCATCTTTCGGTTGGATGGTGTTTTGTTGTGGCTTGTTGTCAAAACAGTGGTTGTGAAGGATCAAATGCAGATGAGATGAGGATCAATTTGCTAGCAGAGCTATGCTTGTAGTCAATGTCTTATGCACATGTCAAAAGGCAGATTCCAACTTTCTGTTGAGCTGACTGTGGTGGGCTGTCATGTTTCCATGATCCTCAACTGTTTCCCCCATCACAGATCCGGACGGAGGCAACGGGAAAGCTTCAGGCCCTGGGTCTCCACTGCTCCGCCCAACCGCGGTGTTATTCAGAGGAAAGCTTGCAGTGGCCGCTACAAGAAAACAGGTACACTCGGCGACTTACACCACTTCACAAAGCAATAGTGCTATAAGCTTAACTGTAACAAGATTGTACTCATAATATCTCGCTAGTAACATTGCGCTGTTTTGGATCGCTTGATTTGAAAGAAGAAGGCAGGCCTTGTTGGGAAGACGTCTATCGTAACACTTTTGATGCTTTCATTTTGTGTTGGCCGGTTTGTCCATATTTTTGTTGGGTCGACACTTTGCTGTGCCAGAGTTTTCACAAGTCAGAGCGAAAGAGTCTTGGCCGAGGCATGGCTCTCAAGGGCTGACAGCTGATTGCCGCCTGGTGGCCGCCTGGCAGCGTGGGTGTTTTGACGTGGAGGAAGGAACGCTGAACGACTTCACTGGAAACCACACTCTCCGACAGCGTGATTGAGGAAGGATCGATTCACATTGGAAGTGGAGGCGATTTTTATCTGAAATGTCCCCCATCGCATCCATGTAACTTCCCCTCTCGCCTTTCACGAACTTTAACATTTTCTTCCCTCTCGCCAACCCACTTTCTTTCCGTTGATTCCCCTCAGCCTTCTTCGTTTCATGGCCCCTCCGGACAGACAAAAACCGCTCAAGCGGACAACGCTCCGGTCGCCGTTCCCTATCTGGCTACCACCTGCCAAATTGCTGCTCAGAATGATGGGACCAAGTGAGCGATTGGCTTCAAACTCGTTATTGTCAATGCAAGTGCATAAAAACATTCACTAACGATACATATCACATTTCTTGCCTCTTTCTGGGTCGTCAAATGGCCTGTTCCTATTTCGGTGCCTCTCGGCCCAGACTTCTGCAGTCAGCTCAAGTGCCGATGGAAACATGATATTCCCCAGGTCGAGAGGGGCACAGACAACATGGCAAGACTCACGGAGACAACGAGGTGAGAAGCTACACCTACCCACGATCGTGTTCCTGGCAGATTCCCATGTGCTGTGCCGTACAAACAGCTTTCCCCGGAAAAGTCAACGCTCCCAGATAACACCGGAGGGGAAGTGGAAACAAACGACTCTGGTTACCATGCAGGCAACTTTATTAACCCATCCAGACTCTCTGTTTACCTGGCTAAGGTCGAGAAAACAACCTACACGGAGCAACTTGATCTCTATTCTTGGAAACGAATTGATGTGATCCTTAGTCTCGGCCCTTCACTAGACGCCTTCGTTATCACATTGGCTTGGTTGGTCCTCGTCCGTTCATCTCCCATGATGGGGTGGTGATATCTTTATCATGTTCGACAAGGACAAGCGTCCGGGGAAAGTTCAATGGCATCTTCAAGTTCGGTTAAAAGACGCCATGCGCCCACGAACACCCAATTGCGAGGGGACGGAAGAACTACTGATCAAGTGTCGAGACGAGTGGATCTGCCCTGTATGAGAGACGACAACTGAGAGCTATTGGTGAAAAGCAGACAGGCAGGTCGCCGACTCTCATCACTCGGCCATCATCAATATCTCACAGAGCAAAGTGTCCCAGATGCAACGCGGTTTCCATCTCCCAACTCCTGGGACAAATGTTACGGGTTGCCTGGAGTGTGTGCTGCAATATCTACCATCATTTATACAAGAACCACGGATGGGAAGCAGCACGTCGTCCGCGCCAAGTTGGGTCAAGGCGGGTGAAAACCCCACGCCAGTCCAAAAATAGCCCGTCCCCTTGCCTTATCCATCCCTTCGCCTGAACCCCAACCAGTCCACAATACGGTTGACCGCGGCCTTAAGTCGCCGCTCGACCCAAAACTGCATGCTAATGTCGACTTCACATTGTCAGTCTAAGGGTCTGCATGTCCAGCTGCGAGTCCGGGCCACGGGTCAACAAAGTATGGGACCTTGGGCCCTTGGGTGACGATGTCGGCCAGCCGGGTAAATAAAGCGGTTTATATCACCACCGGGCCTTCGACACTTGGGATTTCATCTATTCCATATTGCCTCGATATTGTCGCCACCAAACTCCCATCACCATATCGCCATATCGCAACATGACCCACGTCTCATGCTGTTTCGCCCGCAGTATCGGATGAATCTGGTCCAAAATGTCGCTATCGATATGCTATTAATATTTTTTGGCTTCAAGCGCAGGTCAATGAAGGCAGCAAGGGTTCTTGGCATACGTCGAACGACGAGCAACCGACAACGCCATGTCTATATCAACAAGACCAAGACCCGTACCTCAATCATGCTCAAGAGTTGCTCTCTACGGACATGGACTTTGCCCAGATCTGACGGATATCAACAACAACTAGCACCGGCAGTCCTCCCATTCCTCCGCCATCATGGTCGGATCGAGCCTCACTCTGTCACTGCTCGGCCTTGGTGTCGTCCATGCCTTGCCAGCTTCCAAGAAGGTGGAGGAGCGCCAGACCCTCATAGGAGGTGGCTGGAGCGATTTCCATCCCGGTGACGGCAAAGCCCCTCCAACCTGCTCCATCAACATCCCCATCTCTCAGCAAGCCCCCTGCATCTTCTTCCCCATTCCGGGTACCATCAGACCCGGCAAGAAGAAACGACAAGTTTTGGGACCCGGCTACAGCGACTTCCATCCGGGTGATGGCACCGGTATTCCCCGGTGTGAAATATCCCTTCCCATCAGCCAACAACCACCGTGCTTCTTCTACCCTATCCCTGGACAAATCATACCGGGAAAGACAAAGCGGCAAATCCTCATCGGGCCCGGGTCCGGCGACTTCCATCCCGGTGACGGTGACGAGATCCCTACCTGCGAGATTTCTCTTCCCATCAGCGAACAACCCCCGTGTATCTTCTTCCCAATTCCGGGAGAGATCACGCCGGGAAACGGCAAGAGGCAGACACTTGGTCCTGGCTGGAGTGGCTTCCCCGGGGATGGCAACACCATTCCCACTTGCGAGATCTCGCTGCCCATCAAGCAACAGCCACCCTGCATCTTTTTCCCAATCCCGGGGGAGATTAGGCCAGGAAAGCGATCTTTCAGCCTCCCGGCGGACTATGCCACCAATACCAAGCAAGTGATCCTTCAGCTTGAGAAGCAGCTGGTGGCTCTCCAAAACAAGAACAACAAGACTTCCGAGGACATCGCCGATATTCGCGCCATCAAGGCTGCCCTCAAGTACTTGGCAAATATCGATCAGATCTCCGCACCGCCTGGATCCGAGACAGGCTTCACTCCCGGCAAGCGGTCATTCTCCCTGCCTGGCGATTACGCGACCGACACCAAGAAGGTTATCCTACAACTCGAGAAGCAGTTGATTGCCCTCCAGAACAAAAAGAACAAGACTGATGAAGACCTGGCCGATATCCAAGCCATCAAGTCTGCACTCAAGTATCTAGCCGGCATTGACCAGATCTCTGCGCCCCCGGGAACTGAGACTGGTTTCGTCCCCGGAAAGCGTGATGCGCCCTCTGTTGGCGCTTACGCCTCAGTCTGCCCCGGGCTGGAAGGTGCCGAGATTGCTCTCGAGACTCTCTTGCACAAACCCAAGCCAACAGTGCAGGAGTACATCATTATCCAAAAGTTGACCAACTTTCTTGCCGGATGTGGCATCGCCATCGTCAAGTCTCCTGATGGCACATGGACTATCATTAAGCCCTCCGACAAGAAGCGAGGTGTTGATACCGAGGTTGCCGTTGCCACTCCTCAGCCTGCCGCTGACTTTGACCTTGCCGGTTTGGAAGAGTCCTATCACCTGCTCCTTGAGTCTACCCAAGGCGGCCAGCCCTCTTTCGTCACCTGGCTTACCCTCCGACAGATGGCTGATCTGCTCGAACTGTACGGTGCCCCTGTCGATGGCGCCGTCTCCTCTGCTTCCGCCACCTCCAAGCGCCAGATCACCATCGGTACAGGCAGCTGCCAGCTCCTGGACATTCTCGGTCTCAAGGCTGCACTCGCCGCTCTGATGACCGCCTATGGGGACCCCGCCAAGGCGCCAACCAACATCTTCCTCATTGAGCAGATCCTCGTTACGGCCATCCAGCTTTGTGGTCAAGGTGTTCCTGGCTGGACTACCCTCACCCCCGGGAACCCCATCCCCGGCGGTCCGCTTGTTCCCGACCCAACTATTCCCGGAGGACCCATCAAGCCCGATCCGTATGTTCCTGGCGGGCCCATCAGGCCCGGCCGCAGACAAGCGGACGCGCTTGATGATCCTACGACTTTGCTGGATGCGTTGCAGGTTCTCGAGACGCATTATGGAAGCTACGCGTCTGGAACTACCCCTGCGCCGTTGTTCTTGATCATGCTCAACCTGGTGACCATCCTCCAGGAGGTGTATGGTGTGACTGTAAAGGGATGGCCTGTCTTGGGACAAGGAACTGTGGTTTTGACCCCTTCCACTTGAGAGCAGGATGTCGTTGATGAAAGGGATGGAGTTTGGCAAGAGGTTATTGCARRGGGGGGGGGGGGGGTACAGCGTTGGTGCCCGAGGGAAAAGAGGTTGCCGGTGAATTTGGGCGCAGTGGGTAATGACTAAGCGCCAATAATGGGAGCGGCTCACAACAGCAGTTCATGGAAAGGATGATGATACCTGTCGGTGTTTACCGCCGATAACCTGGGTGTGGATGGAGAAGGAGACCTTGGCCACCCCTTCTCGTTGTGTCAACGCCGGCCTTTACTATTGTTTGTTCCATCTTTTCCCTTCTCCAAGACGAAAAGTTTTCATGTATCTTCTTTTTTTTCTTTTCTTTTTTAAGAGTACCACCAAAGGCTTGATTGATCTCTTACCTCCTGACCCCAAATTGCTGTGCACTCGAGAGCTCGTGCCTCAGTCCCCGTAGACTGACAAGATCGATTCCGTACCGAGATATCAATTTAGTCAACGACGGTAAGTAGCTCCAGACCGGAGATGGTCTCCAGCTGATTCCGCGTGTACCGTCGTTCAGCCCCCCCCGTCATGAACATTGGACTTTGCGCCAAGTGCCTCATCATTCCAGGAGCATGTGATATTCATCTCTACCCGTCGGATATGTCAAAGGTCCGTTGTCCCAACACTTCACTCCGCTGTCGCCATGGAAAGTTGCAGCAGGCGCGCCTATGGCCCATGATATATGATCTGACGGCGGTGGTAACCGAGAAATGTTAATCCAATGCCATACATGATAGTCAACTTTGCTTTCATGCATGAAGCCATGCGATCGCGGATGTACACACTCTCGGGGAAACGGAATACTACAATACGAGGTGCAGAAGGTCAAAACAGCGCTGTCGTCCGATGGATAACAGAGCCGCAATTCATCAGCCAACCTTACCCAGCAGCTGCTCGTGACTCTGGAAAAACAACTTTATTCTGATCACCGGTACGCCACATCCGATTATTCAAAGCGTCCTCCTTCGGACGCTCAGAGCATCTTGGCGCACACGTAGGAAGTGCCATCCCAGTTACGACGATACTCACCAGGAGAGTTGACCGTCTGTATTCGTTCCCGAGCCTGCGAGGAACGCATCGGATGGTTGCCCCCTTAACATCCACCCAAGGGACCCAGCAACCTATCCGCTATCTACTCCCACACCACAACACGATCGACGCACACACACGCCTGCTTATCCTACTCGGAGATAATCGGAATCGCCAATATTCTCTCCGGTTTACCGTCCGCCTATAGCTACGGCTACCATCTTTGCTGAGCTGAGTGTCTGTACCATTCAGGTGAGCTTAGACCCCGAAGCGCTCATTATACATAAACTGGTAGCGCATAGTATAGAATGTGAATCAGTCATCCGATGGTTTAGCCTCCATGTTTCCTTCCCAGACACGGACCCCCAACGGTGTCTCTCAGCTCGGTGAGTAAGGCCAGAGTCAGAACTGATATCAGCTTGACTATCATATAAAACACTGAACCTGTACCGACGTAGTGTGCTTTCTTCCATACATAAGACTTGCGGCAGAAATTGGTGGCCTTGACTTACATTGCTAGATTAGTTTGCTTCGCGTACCAGAGCGTCTAACCTGACTACCCTTTCTAGAACAACTGACGCATGTTTCAAGCTACGGCTACGGATACGGACACTCGTATGAAAGACGGCATATAGACCCGGTCTCAAGCGCTGGCAGGCCGGTGACTACCAACCGTGATTATCCATGCCTCGAACAAAATCGAATTTAATCCGTCGTGATCATCAACTGCCAGACCCATACCTCGCCGAGGGCGCACTACTTGCCGTATTCGAACAAAGACGAGGGTTGGCTTCGGCAGTGGTCGTCTAGAATTGTCTCACTTAGCCGACCGATTGAAGTTTTTCCGTCGTGCCGATGCACACATATGACCTATGACATAAGGGATGGCGCTTGAAGTCGCTTGTGCCGGACGGGAGCGGTTGACTTGCCGGGCTGGATGAGAACCGGACTTTTGGGAATCATCGTGTTCCCGTATCGTTCCCGTGCCGTTCGGTGCGCCACCTCGGCCATATTTTCCTGGTTCTCTTTGTTTTTCTTTGAAGTAGTAACTGCCGAAATTCAACTGTTGAAGTGGCTGATCAGTAAGATCAAAGTCGAACAAGAGCGGCTCTACCTGTCTCCCTCATCTTTCTTTTTTTTTTTTTTTTTTTTTTTTTTGGCTTGTTCGGAAGCCACCGCCAACGGCTCGGATTCTACCATTGAGGCGAAAGAGCCTCGTTCGATGCGTCACGCGTGTTAGCCAAGTCTAAGACAGACATGATCAGCGAAACCGAGACCACACAAGAGAGTTAAGGGACTACTTGTCTCGAGTCCGAGAGTACTTTAGATTATCGAGTGAGTACATGACTGTCCACGAACTATACTCCAAACGCGTACTACCTCCGAGCCTCGAGACACACCACCGTTCCATCTCGTGGTCTAAAATAAAGGCATGCAAGACGAGGCCAAAGCCATGACCGAGCCGCTTCGGTCGACCCTCAACCGTTGTTCACTTTCCCGTCTCACGGCTCGGTGGCTTCAGCCTCACTCTTCCGTCATTCGGGATGGACCAAGCTCGGAAAGTTTATTGTTTATGCCTTGCCTTTACCCTTCTTTATCTTAACACCTCTTGGAACTTGGTAACCAACCGAGATCGACAGTAATACGCAGAGTAAGCCGGCTGCAAATCCCGCCTGCTAAGACACGGCGCGGCTGAAGTTGGGCCTTCCTGCCTCCTTCCTCTCCGAGCCTCCGAGACAACGGTAAGCTGCAAGGCCATGCTTGTTTCATGGACGGGTACCACGGCCTTGCATGGCTATATGGTTTTCATTTTTGTCTAGGAATTCAGTGAACCCTACACGGGAGCTGAGCGTGCCGCTACAGATGGCGTAGGGGGATCATGTCATTGGTGGACGTAAAGAATACTACCTACTAGACACGCAAACACACAATATCTGACCACTGAAACAGCATCATATGGTTGCTCCATGGGGGTAAAACTGAGTGTGCACGTTGCTCACACTCGGTGTCCGTTGAGAGCAAGATCACCTCAAACATATTAGCACCATATGTTGCAATCAGTTCATGCGCCTTACTATCAACTAAACCACAAAACAGCTGAAGTTACAAAAATTGAACGTGGTGTACGCCTCGCTGCCATGCCTCGGTGGGAGGACTGATATTGCTTGTGCATAATTGTGCTGCTCACAAAGAGGCACAGTCCACACAGAGAGCCTGTGTGCGTAGCGCCAGTGCATGTGCTTCCTTATGCCGTGACTACACACTCTTTGTTAACCAGAAGCAAACGGTGAGGAGGTGGAGGAAGAGGCCGGGAAACGGACAACCCGGCACACCCACCTCATCGGCAGCCCGGCCCTTCCGTCCCCTCCCCGCCGTCCACCTAAACTGCACACGACCGGAAACGGTCGAGACTGACTGGAGACAGCCCTCACAAGCCGGGAGCCGAGATAAGAACTCCCCAGGGGGAAATGATACGATAGATCACCCAACCCACATCTTCCGGGGTGGAAGAGGCCCTTGCCCGAGTCCATCAAGGTTGCTACCTACCTCCCAGTAGCAGCTCTCGTGAGCCCCGGACGGGGATAGATGGAGGGGTGAGACACGGACACAAACGCCGTGTGGCCGCAAGCCCACAACGACAAAAGCACCAGTAACATGATGGTATCCGCAGATCAGTAACTCTCATGAGACGGGGCCCAAAGGGCTAGACTGCCCTTCACCGCCATGTGAGGGAGCATTTCCCCTCTTCCTGTGACAGATGATGGGAGTTAGCGGCCGAGTACCCAGCAGCAGGAGACAGAGCTCCAGCCAATCCTGCCGGATAGGTAGTAGCACCGATGAGATGCGATGGGGTGTTGATGGATCACCGGGCGGAGGCTGAGGGCGCGGCATAGCGGCCTTCTCTCTCTCTCTCCCTCTCGTTCACGCTTCACGGTACGCCCGGGCCAGTGGGGTGGCATGCGAGATGCATCTTGGGATGGACGGTTGGTATGTGGTGTACGTATTGTGGTGGTGGTAGTGGTGTTGACGATGGTGGTTGGTGGTTGGGTTATCCAGTCCCAGCTGTATGCACGACAACAACTGTTGTTCATGCCGCTTGTCGGCTATCCCACCCAACCACCACTCAAAGTGCCTTCACACCCACGCACGCCCATGACACTTCATGCTCGGAAGGTGCCGCATCACGATTGGTTGACAACCCCGAGGGACACGATGAAGCCAAGTGTAGCCGACTGCTTGGTACAGTACGTAGCACCCAGCAGGATGGAGAGAACGGCCGGCGACGACGATGGCGATGATGCTGAGACAAGGACGGGTCTGATCTAGTGCAGTCTCACTTGTTAACTGGACGAACGGAGCGAAAACAGACGCCGTCTCCTCAATCCTTCTGCCACCGGCCCCAGCCTCAAGCCTTCCCAAGCCCCAAGATGATGCGCTAATGCAAGCACTTTAACAGCTTGATCCATGAACGCGCGGAGCTAGGGCGGTTGCTTTCTTACCCCATTCTCCTGATGCGGTCCAAGCTCCAAGCTAACCCATGTACGTCGGCCCAGTTTGCTAGGTTTTTGTCGTCCGAGGCATCATGGTTTCAGGCGTTTCTCATGCTTTCGTGGTCTTTCGTCTCGTCTAGACCACTGCCGATCAATGATGTTCAGTGAGACGGCCCATTGAGAGTTGGGACCCATTGGGACTCCAAGATCTTACAGCTATATCGGTAACATCGCGGCAGATGTCGGCGGTTTTTTTTGTTTGAGAGATGGCGATCCGTTTTGTCCGTCCCCCTTCGGAGTCTCCATCAAATCATGCCGCTCTGGCATGACTGCACAGAAGTACTGCGTTGCATGTACGGGGAACGCGGGACAGCGTAGCAATACGAGACCGGTGATCCCGTAGAGCGCGGCACGAGAGCGGGAACAATGCCTTGGAAGAAGCTCACCCAAACACCCAAACATCCAGGCACGGAGGTACGGACAGCTCAACACGGATTTGGTGATAATTCCCGGTCCGGCATGGAGAAGCCGTACGCACGGTCCTTCCGAAATATTGTGACGGACTTCCAGCCGAATAAGTTACTGACACAGCCGAGAGTTTCGGCCCAAATTGAAGTGTTTAAAGTGTTGCTGAATGAGCTGGACAAACATACCTACACTCTTCACAGTACACATGGCACTGGGGGCGGGAGAGGCGCGGGATGTCCAGATATCTGGGTATCCCATCGGTTGTTGGAGGCTCTGGAATGTGCGATTTTGTTTGGTAGATTTGCTCGATGTTTGATAATGAGAGCTTGACTTACAAGTGCCGAAAACAGGCGTTTCTGTTAGCGTGGAGCTGGTAGCTTCCTATCCACACTAACACGAAGTATACGCACTGTAATCGATACCGAAGCCGTGGAGTGCTTGTTGCCGATCTTAAAGAGTGAAGCGTTAACATGCTACCAGCAACCGAACATCCGGAAGTCCAAGGGATGCCCGACTGCAGTGCCGGCAAACAGCCACGACGCCGTCGACACGGCATGGAACTCGGGTACTGAATGAGCTGAAGACAACTGTCCACTGCGCTGCAAACGACCTGCAACGCTGACTCTTGCGGTGAGTATCGCAGTGAGCCCCGAAGGCCCTAGTGGAGGAGAAGGGACGATGGAACAGCTCATCAGTTGTCGAGACTGATCACAGGGTTGTGAGGGAGTTTCCACAAGAGCCAAACAGTTGCAGATGGTGGTGAGAGCCTTTTTCTGAATGGAGACATGGTTGCAAAGACAACACAATGCCTGATTTGGTAATGAGAAAACAAAACACGTTGAGGACTAACAAAGTCGATTGGCCAGAGACAAGAGCCATTTTCCTGAAAAGACTGTGAGTGGCTACCGTGAACTCTTCACCGACTTTCTGTGTTGTTGCTGCAACAGCTGCTGGCTTCTGGAGCCTCTTGTTAGCCAAGCAGTAGTGCCAGCTGCCAGCCCAAGGTCGATGCAGCAGCAGCAGCAGCTTTTAGTGTAGGCCTAAGCTGGAGGGGTGGTGATCTCTCAGTGGATGGTTTTGTGAGTTGGGCGTTGGAGAGGGCATCAACAAAACTGGAGCCCCTCCAGAGATTCTCCGTCTCCGCCCCGGAGGAACGAAACAGGTCGGAAACCGATGATCGATCAGACCAACGACAGGGGCATTCCACTTTGTGAGATAGGAGTGGGTTCTCACTGTTTGGCAGAGTGCCAGTGGGGTGCTTCTGGAACTCTCGACTCTGTTTCGGCAGCCCCTCCAGCTCCTCCTCTGCGGCTTTTGCACTTTCTTCCTTTTTTTCTTTCTTTCTTTTTTTTTTTCGTTATTTTTTGTAAATGCTTGGCTGGGAATTGGATCGAGGACCCCTGGCTCTTGTTGATGCCCCTGACCTTGTCGTTGTGACAGTCAAAGGCCCAGCCAGAGGAGCCGACTGGCCGGCGTCGGCAAAATATCTCCTTTGCTCTTTTTGGGCCATGGAAATGGAGAAAGTGAAAAACAAAGAAAAAGGAACCCCACTGTACCATCGTTTCGTTAGGCTTGTGAATCCTTCCCGCTTGCCGGCCCACGCCGTCGTGTTCCAGCTCCCAGGGCAGAGGTACAGAAGCGAGTTTCCACAGTTGGGCAACTTTCCGGTCCCAAAGAGTCAAAAGACCGTCCCAGCAATCATCTCCCTCGCTTGCGTGCAGTGCCGTGAAGTTGTGCACACACATGCTAGGCCGCACGTACGGGCACGATCTTGATATCCCGAACAAGGATATCCACGTCTTGTTTGATGTGTGATGATTTGGAAAAAAAGACAATATCACAACGTTGGAAATGAACCTTCTGTTAGAAACACGCAGATTAACTCCCGGAAATGGCATAGTGGTCGGAGGTTAACAGCCATATTCGTCCAGGATTACCGTGTAGGTTGTTTCGCTGGTTTGAAATGCAGAGAGTGATGATGGTGGTCGTGCAGTGGTGATGATATTGATGATGTTGAATGAAGGGGCCGTGGGGATCTTCCCAACCACCAAGCCCCTTCCTCCCCAGAGCTCCTCCTAGGCATATTGCCCGCTGGCTGCACTGTGCCGCAGCAAATGATGATGGATGACGACGGTCAGACCGTCATCACCAGCTCGGGAAATTTGTCCGCAAATTGTTGTTGATCCCGCTGTGATAAGAAGTCGGACAAAATGATGGATCGCAATCCATAGACCTATGGATTCCATATTGGGATGGATGGAGGGGCAGATGGGACGCTCGTCGTCGAGGATGTCACCTGCTTCCTTCCATGCCTTGTTGCCTTGGCCCTGTTGGCTTGGCTTCTGCTTTGTCTTGTGTGGGAGTCGGGAAGCCATGATGTCTGTTCCCTCCTTGCCGTGCCGGGCAACAACGATGATGCCCTCGTCTCCAGCCTTTCCTCTGAATGGAATCCTTTCCGACGCCCCTCCCACCCACTCTCCCAGTGTCTTCCCTAGCCTCCCAAGGAACCCTACCCAGCATCCAACCAATCATCGGCCTAGATGCAGACAGCCAGCATGCGAAGCAAGCCTCACTTTTCCTTCTGATTCGTCCTCCCATTTCATGTCAATTCTCAACTTTCCTCACGACCCAGGCGACCAGGCGCAAAGCCAGTGTGAGAAATGCAAGTGCCCGCTCGCAGCAGCACAGACTCACACCCACCAGCCCACCCACACCACACACCTTCTCCGTCCCTCTCATTTTGACTTCGGCGCCCAGGAAACAGAAAAACCAAAAAGCAGGGCGAGGTGGCACCAGCATGAATCAACCAATCACCATGCTCAGTCGTCGTCTTCGCTCTCTTGCGGCTTCAGTTGCTTGCGCCCACTCTTCCCAACCACCAACAAAAAACCAAGGTACCCGAGACTATCAACAGTGAGAGGAGAGACAGAGGGGTCCTTCCTTCTTCCTTCGATCAGACCCTTCAGTTTCTTTGGTCATGGTGACCGGTAGCCGTTTCGTTCTATCGCTCGGCTCGGTTCAGTTCAAGTTGATATCGTGCATGATCCAAGGTTGAGACTCTCACACACTCGAGATTTCATTCTATACCTGTTCTGGTTATATCCTGCAAACAGCTGCAACGCTGCTGCATCAGGAATGATGTATCCTTCTTGCTTGATCCTGGTACGTAGCCTTTTTGCATGAGAGAGTGTAAGTGCAGCAAGGCAGACAGGCGGGGACGCCCGCTCGATGCCATCGGGCGATACGCATAACTTCTAGCGAGCGGTAACAGGCAGTACGGTAGGTGCATAGGAACTGACTGGTAGGGCATTGTTAACTCCACATTTGAGGGCGCAGGGGCATAAACAAGCGGTTGGTTGAGGGGTTAAGACATATCGGATCCTCCATCGTCTCGAAGTCTGTTGGGTGACGGGTCTCTTGTCGCTTGCGACGATAGCTGCAGGAGAGTGGATGACTTCCACTTGACTGCTAAAGTGGTCTAGAGGTAACTGGGTGGTGGCGAGTGCCCGGCCACCACACAAAATGCACCTGTACCTGTTTCTTCTAGCAACTGCTGGGCGCTGTTGGAAACGCTGGGAACATCTGATAGTGGAGTGACAGTGGGTGGTGTGGGTATTTGTTAGGTAGAGAGTGATTTGTAACCTTGTGAAAGATTTGCATGTGTCACTAGGTGCAAAAAATTCGTCTGCGTCGCCGTCGTGCATCTCGGCGTCCACCCCTCAGCTGCAACCAACCCCTGAATGGGCCAGCCGGGCACCAGCAACCTCAACCGGCCCTTCTTGCCCACCGGCACTCGTTGGCCGGGTGCCCAGCTTAGGAGGCACTGACTGGGAGGCCAATTCAGGAGTGGTAAACATTGGCAGGACTCCCGCCATGCAACTATCACCAGCGCCATCTCACTGCAAAAGTGCACAAATTTGTGTGTTAGTTGGTGTATCTCAACCATTATTTGTATTTCTCTCCTCCCAGGCAACCGAGATAAGCGCGGTTGCAAGAATGAGAGCTGCTCTACCAAGCACATTTCTTATTAATCACGACAGCCCATTCCTTTTCCACTCCATATACATGTCTTCCGTCCTTTCCAGGCGCGGGAAGTCGTGTGCAAGCGTGTGTGTAAAAACGTATTTTGTCTTTGCGCGTCAGAACCTCTTCCAAGGTCGCGCTATATATCACAAAGCAGGGCTCTTGACCCGAGTATGTTCTAAAAAAATATGTTCGTTATCCCATCATTTATGTCTTTCATCCATGTCTTTTCATCAACTCCGTCATGACCCAGTGAGAAAAAGAAAAACGAGAAATAAGCCGAAATTCCACTTGCCAACCCCAGATTCGAGCACTTCAAAAGATGTACAACGGGAAGTGGTTATCATTCAGCAGAAAGAAGCGAATGTCGCAAAGAGCCTGCGCCTCAAACTCAAAACAACGCTCGCTAAACACCACTCCGTTTCTTTCCCGAACTCCGTTTCTCTATGCCGCGCCAGACGGAAAACAGACTTTCTGTCTGCCGCAGAAGAACAAGAGTAGCCGACAACATGGCTTATTAAAGCACAAGCCGCTGACATGACAAATAAGGGAATAAAAAACCACATGTCTTCTAGACCCCAAACAGAGCGTAACGTTGCGTCGTGAAACCTCCAGATCTTTGTATTCCTCCCCGGTTTTGTTTTTGTTGCGCCGAAAACGTAAAATGGGAGTCTTCCCCCCCCCCCAAGAACCATGCAAATAATGCTGGTCGACAAGAATCGACCCAGTTTTCCTTCCCAATCCCCCCTTTCCACATGTAGAAATGCGGTTGACAAACCCCAAACTCCGAACAGTGTATCGAAAAGCACAAGAGCCATCCCACCCCATCTTCGTATGTGTACAATAATACAGGTTGTTCTTTCAATGAAAACGTATAATAAAAACGGAAACAATTCCCAGTGGGAAAACTTGCCGCTCCTCTTTATCCCGGACTCCTGGGTATCATAATCCGGACAAAGACCATCTATGTGGTGGGATATTAGTTGACTCGCGAAGCAAGAAGTAAAATGAAATATCTCCGGCGCCCGTGTTTGCCATCGGCCGTGGCATGGAGACATAAAAAGCTGAATGAGGTATAGCCTTTCGGCCAACCCCAAAACGTATTGCAGAATCTTGCGATCGACTAATAGCAGCCTTGGATATGCGCAAAGAAAGGAACCTGGTGGAAGGGAGCGTGGTGTGAATGCGTATAGTACTTGATCGTTTCCCAAAGGTTTCCAGAGGGGTACTTTGATGGCGCATAGTTCGGCTGGACCGAAATGGGCATCATCGGCTGCTGGACTGGTTGCGGGACCGTAGTGGGGGGGTAAGGCTGCTGGAAGTAGTCGTGTTTGTACTGCGTCATAATGTTGGGATCCTCCAACGGTTCAAAGATCACCGGCTCTCTTCCCTGCAATGGCTGCTGTGGCGGCGGCGTCTTGATCTCCGGAATATCCGAGACCAAATCATCATCATCGTCCTCCTCCAAGTCCTCAATACTCGAGCATGCCGAGGTAAGCGACCCTTCATCCGAGGAGCAAGTAGAGCCCTCATCAGACATGGAGTCCGACGAAGAGGGTGACATGGGCGACGGGTATTCCTCGGCGTCAACATAGGTAACTTGCTGCTCAAGTGATGCGGGCGACTGGGTGAACCTGGAGCAAGCAAGAATCCGGGTTCGCAGCTCGGGCAAGGTAATCCTGTGGTCAGGATTGGGCGTGAAAATCCTCCCCAAGATGTCGTTCAGTTCATCCGACACCGGGAGAATGGTCTTGAGGAAATCCTTGCTTTTGATGTAGGCCCGGTAGGTGGAGTCCTCAAAAGACGCTTGCTTCCATGGGTTACGTCCACAGGTGAGATTCACCAGGATGACTCCAAGGCTCCAGACATCATTCGGCGAGCAATAATAGAAAGGCCTCCTTGCTGTTTGATCCAGGCACTCTAAATGAACAAGAAAAGGAAGAAGTCAGTTTGTTGTCCAGGGGATCGGATCGGATGGAAAGTGAGAAAATGAAACGAAGAATCGCATGGCCGAGATGGGCTAGGGGGGATTGACATAAGAAAGTTCGCAAAAGCATGGAAACCTACCTGGCGACATATAAAATGTTGAGCCACACCCGTAGTCCATAGATGTTGCCTGTTGTATTGCGAGGCCGAAATCTGCCAACTTGACAGTTTCGCCGTTGTCAGAGACGAGGATGTTCTCTGGCTTCAAGTCCCGGTGGTAAATTCCCCGGCTGTGGCAGTGTCCTACGGCATCCAGGATCTGGAGGAAAACACTCTTGGCGAGCTCATCCTTACCAACATATTGCCCACGTTCGGTGATGTTATAGAACAGATCACCCTCCGGGCAGTACTCCAAGACAACGTAGATGCAGTCATGTTGTTCGATGATCTTGACCATCGAGACCACATTAGGGTGTCCCGAGGCCTGGTGGTGCAAACGTATCTCCTGGCGTTGAAACGTAATCTGGCGAGCATCCAGCGGGGTCCCGTCGGGGTTGAACTTGCTGAGGCACTTGACGGCATAGCGAACATTGTCCTTCAGGTCGACGGCTGAATAAACCACACCATATGCACCAGACCCCAGGATCCCTGAGAGTTGGAGCGAGTTGGTGATGAACATGCCTAGTCGGTCTTCCGCTGGCATCGGGACATAGTGATGTTGCTGTAGCTGGTGAGGTGGGGGGAAGATATACTGATGGTCGAATGATGCTGGTGATGCCGGCGGAGTAAGATATCCAAACTCTGACACATGATGCATGATCTGTTCTTGCTCCTTGACTCCTGATACTAACTCCTTTCAGGCCTGGTTTTAGGCTAAGCCGACGGTGGATGGGCGCAAAGTTAAGTCCGGAAAGGAGAAGAAATGGAAAATCAGCAGACAGGAAGAGATCAGAAAGACTGGATGGATCCTGCTCCTGGTTGGGTATATCCTGAAGACCAAAGAAAATGAAAGTCCGGGTACGTCCTTTTGCTCCTCTGGAATGGATGAAATGGCACTGGCTCGAGCTTTGTCCTGATGGGTTGACTGTAACTCCTAAACGTCCGGGCTTTGGGTCGCAAACAATCCAGATGTTGACTTCGAGTGAACGGGTCAACAAGTATTGGGTGAAGAAGGCGTATGTATGTAAGTCGTTGGTTGAGTTGTTGTTGTTGTTGAGTTAAGAAGGGCGGAATATCATGGAGTCGTTGACGAAAGTTGTTGTGAAAGAGGATAGTCTCCACGGACACTGGACCTGGAAGAAGGATGGGGGAGTAGGAGGTGAAAAGAAGATGCCAAGTGAAGTGAGTGTCGAGAAAGGTGACGATGGTGAACGAAGCCAACAGCACGAGGCAAGAGCGTAGCAAGATGCGGACCGGAGATCGTAGATATTTGACGATGCTCTCTTTTACTGGCTGGCGGGCGAGCTTATCCTGCCGCCCCGTTCTCTGTCAAAGGATGGCATGGTGCAATGCGACCCTCTCCGGCTTGCGTGGTCTGGGTGGCTTGATTGGTCCCCAAGTGCCCCATGTCAGGCTGGCTGTCTGTCCATTCACCCCCCGAAGTCGTCCCAGACTGTGTGCAAGGGTAGGAGAGTACGAGGATACCGCGGTACATGCAGGGTGTGGTCGGTACGACGGTACGATTGGAGGTACGAAGGCACGGAGGGTGTGAGACTTGGGGAACTCTGAGGAGCACCGATTTGCCCACACCCACTCTCTCTCCTCGCTGTCGGTGCCCTCTTCTGCCTCTCTTTTCTCTCTGTTGCTGGACGCTGTGGCCACCGGCCGGCCCAAACCAGCGCATCCTTGCCGTGAGTCCCATGGGACCACAATGCACCATCCTATTCTTAATCTTGGGTGGACGGCACTAGAGCGGAACGAGTATGGGGGGAATGAGGGTGGATAAGGGTGAGGGATTAGAGGCGTGTGGGGCGTCTTGGAAGGTTGCGAAGGTCCATGGAGCACCAAGGAGCGGCCCAATGCCTGCTTGGGGCGCCCGCTAATGCGCAGCCGAGTGATTTGTGACGACGAGCAATAACGAAGACAGGGGTTTTGTCTGACACAGATCACTCAAACGCCCTGTGTCACTGCCTCTCCGTCTTGCCCATGCAGGCGGACTAACGTCCAATGCTCATCATACACACGCCCCCCTTTCATCCTTGCCATGCGCCCCCAGGCCGTTGATTATCAGCTCATCAAAGAAGCAAATGGGATGTGGAGGATGATGGGATGCTGTCCTTGTCAGAGAAAGAGGGGGGTGAGCCGAGCACCGAGTGCAAGACGGAAAGGATCAGAGCGGCATCCACCGGACCGCATCGTTTCGTTCAACAGGAGGAGGGCGAAAACTGAAAAGCAAAAGAGCCCAGCCCAGCGCGCGTGACAGCCTGTGACGCACTTTGTTGTGCCCATTCCACGCTGTATGAAGGTTTGCCTTGCCTCTTTGTTACTGAGAGCAATTCTTGGTCGGCCCGTGACTTTGCGATTCTTACGTTTTCGCCGTTTGGGTGATGAAAACGTGTTTATGTACGTTTACACACAGCAGACCTCCAAACAGCGGGAACATGTACGCACACAGCCATAAACGCAGACGCAGACACACACCTACAGGCTGCACTTGAATTTCAGTCCCTGGATGAGTCCGACTGTTTATTACCTGTTATCCGATGCCGTGCACTCGTAGCCGCGCTGAACCGCCGCCTTTAGGCCAGTACTTCCCAGGGCCGAATAACGCTGTTACTGATACGCGTAGTGCTGATAGGAAGTGGCAAAAAGTGAACAACGGGAGGCAAGTTTGTGATTGGCATGCGGCATGTTTCTGACGGTTTCTGAAGGCAGCGCCCTTGTAGGGGATTACAACGCGACGAGTTGCAGCACAATGCGGCCAAGCGGCTCCAGAATTCCGATGATGTCGGGGCTCGCGGGGCTGGTGGAAAACATGCCTTTTGTCTGCTGACGAATACCTCGCCTTCTCCAAGGCGACTGGTGAGAGAAGCCGTACCTACCGTATGCGCGTCGAGCTCGTCTCGCTCACCGCAGTCACCTGGACGCCCCAACGCCCCTATGGCACCGTTTAAAGGAAGATGGGCGGCTCTGCGGCGGTCATCATTCATGCCGATGCCTGTCTTGCCCTGTTTGATTCGACGCAAGACGTCTTGAGGAGCTTACAGATCCATGCCTGATTGGCTATGCAGCCTTCGCGGCCCTGATTCGAAGCTTGATCTATGGCCATTATGTATCTCGGCTGAAGTGCCAGTTCTGAACTGTGCAGATCGGTTATGATGACGCCCGCTAAAACCAGTATCAACCACTATTGGACTTGTTAGTGTACATAACAGCAACCTCAGAACTCTTTATGAGATTCACAGATACCGAATGGTACTGGTACTGGCACGTCCCGCTACAATAACCGTTTCAAGGGACCTAAGGATACTGGTGTTGTGCGTGTTTGACACATATTAGATGAGCAGGCAGCTCAACTTGTTGTATGCCTACGGGTAACGGCGGTATAGTCTCTCAAGGCAGTAGAGGATGCCAGCCGGTCGAAGCAGGGCGAGAGCCAGTTCCGACATATTCACGCGGAGATGTTCAAGTAGATACCTAGTTTGCCTAGATATCGGACGACTCGGTGGGCGAGGCGTGCCCGTCCGGAGCTCTGTGCTCATATGGAATTTCAGGCAGTGAGGCTCGGGGCTTCCATATTGGGTATAAGTGGTGAGAGCCAGTCCGGGCTCTGGTTCGATGGCTGGAGATAGGTTCTCTTGCCCGAATCTTCGCTCTTGCCAGATGCTTTGGGCACCAGGCATTGCTGTATCGAATCGTATGTAGTCCGTCATACGTTGGTTACGTCTCCTGTGAGTAGGGCGAGTCACGCTCGTCGGGGCACGTCCAAGCTCCGTCAGACTGTCTTGAAGTCGAGCCCCAGAGTCGAATCTGGAGGGTCTGGCATTGGAGGCAATGGTTGCAGTGTTTTAGCGTGGTGGATTGTCAGGCTTCCCTGGACGGGCCTGATGTTAGCGCAAGTTGCGGCTGGCTTCAGTGGTACGTTAGAGAGAGGGGAGACATGGATCAAGCGCTGGTCACAGAAGAGGAGGGTTGCCAATTCCTACATCCTTCAATCGATTGCGGACATTAGGCAGTGGGCGGTGGATGGAGATGATCGATGGCCGGAAATGAGGGCAATCAAGTGGAAGATTATCAGTTGGTACGCTGCGACGGTTGCGAATTAGAAGTCGGGAATGAAACTGGATTGGTCAAGAGCTAGGATGGGTGAAGAAGGCTGAGAGTTTGTTGTTGTTGTGTTTGCCTTTGTGGTTGGTGGAAGCCTCAAGGACTGGAAGAAAGTCGACGCCCGAGTGTCAAGCCTTGTGCTTCAGTGACGTCTAAGTGAATCCCAGCCGATAACAATCCCGCTATAGGTAAATTTGCAGCACAATCTGTTAGTGGGTAGCAGGAGCTGCACAGACCTGAGCTGTCAGACGCCCCAGTCCAAGTCAATCGAAAGGTCCCTTGAATCGGCAGGTGCCCCGCATCCTCTTGAGCTTCAGTCACAGAACAACCTGTTCGCTCCTGCCATGTGCAGCTGCCAAACTGAAGAGTTGTAATGTTTGATTGGCCAGGCAGCCATCATGAGCTCTTCAGTCTACGCAGGCAGTACCTCTAGGCAGTAGGCCCTTCCTCCTCATCTCCCTGCTAGCAGGAGGTAACGCAGAAGTCCCCTCTCGATTCCTTCTTCCTCTTTCCATGAAAGTGATAGGATGCAACCACGCTCGCTCTTTCACGGTTCCATTGCAGCAAATGATGCGCAGCTTCCTGCATCCCTCATCCCTCGACTCTCAACCATTCTCGAACTTTATCCTTTGTTGGATGCTCTCGCTCCGGCTGGGCGGGCGTCTGGGCAATTTCACCAGACTCTCCCAGTTTGATATCTCGAGCCGCTTGCAACATGGCCGTCGAAGCCGTGGCCCGTCGTGGCCGCATTCCGACAGGCTTCCAAGGCTTTATCCACAAGTACAACAGATCTGATATCTGCAAAACCGTCAACAGGTGCTCATTTCAGGCCCTGCCTATTTCAGGAAGCATCGTCGACTGGAGCAGCAAGAAGCAACAACAAGGTGAACAGAAAGCTCCCTGGTGATCTCCGTCTGCAGTATAGGGTTTCATTATTGGCGGCCTCCCTGCAATTCCTTCCATTCGAGTGCCATTCGACTCCCACACGATGTACATGGCCCGGAAGAATTGGCAGAATGCACTCATCACACTGACGGCACAACAAATGGTGGACCAACAACAACCTTCTGGTCTCCCTTCCTTCATTTTCTTCGACGGCCATAACCACGCCCACGCCCACGGTCCCACGGGTGACGGCGCTGTGACGGCGCTAACTGCGGCAGCTTGAGACGGTCCCAGAACCACTCCGGCGGCATGGTAACGGTACCCTGGCAGATACTAGAAAAAACTCTTCATCTGGTTCCAGAAGGCCGGGTCCCGTTTTGGATCCCGGGCCAAGACAGCCTGGTCTGAGCGGCCCACGACGACGACGGGCACGGCGACGAGCATGGCTTTATGAAGATCTTCCCCGCCCATACTGCAGCCGAGCACATCAACCAGTCCCCGCAAAACGCCCGTCAATCACGGCTCACAACATCATGTTTGAGTGAGACATCAATCTCGCCTCGATATTATAAGTCCACTACGCTTGCTTCCGTACGCTTGCTTCGAGAACCATGGCCGAAGGATCCGCAAACATCAACGAATTCTACATCAAGATATCCAGGCGCCTATCATTTCCAAGCATACATTTAGAACGTTTTGTTGACGCACCGCGGTCGGAGATCTCGATGGAAGCTCGTCACTGTCGTTAGGAACAGGCAAGGCGGGGCAAATTACCATCCTGGACATTTACATCATTTGCAACCACTCACAAGTTGCTCCCTTGGAGGGGAACTACAGCCGCACGTCATCGGTAACGGCCGATCTGTGACCATCCACTGACTCTGCATGGCGGTGATCAGAAAAAAAACTTTGGGCTAGTCGTGCCGGCTTCCAACCAAAGCCTTCAAACGATTCTGGATTCCCGTCTAAGCCAGCCATGACGAACTTCCAGCTACGCCGACCGGAGCTACCGTGATCGTCATCTTATGCTCTTCTCGCCTCCATGTAGGGCCTCCCCGCATCACAGCAACACTCTATCAGCCATGGACCATGGATGGTCATCTTGTCTCCAAAGAAACGGAATAAACTCGCACGTGTTCAGGCTGGTCGAAGGAGGACTCCGTGGAAATACAAAGCTTCCACTACTCCTTCCTTCTCAAGAGTCCAACCATCCAAGTGGCTCGGGCTTGGGAATGGGTTGGCTATGTGCTAATGTCTCAATAGCCAACCGCAGCATTGGATTCGATATAGGGTTGGACGAGCCACTAGATCTAGTGAATGGGCTCTCGCCGATGTCACGATACTAGTTGTCAAACACGGCGTGTGCAACCCCGTGACTTCCAGGACATGCAAATCAACATAGCCGCATTTCGCGGAGTTCGGAATGCCATCTCAGCGAGGGCCAATGCGAAACAATGATCGCCGTCTACCATCATCTGGCTCACCCGTCTCTTCTTCGACTTGGGGCATAAGAATTAACTCGTGGTGTGATAGGTGCCATGGTATTTCTTTTGCTTCTTGGACCGGCGGCCACCTCCGATACACACAAGTTTCCAATAACAAGAGGCTCGTCAGTTCACGAAAGTCCCAGGTCAGTATCAACAATTGGCAGCAATATGTCCACAACGGTGCTCCCAATACCTCTTCAATATGATTCTAAATATGGCATAAGCAGTACTTTCGAAGGAATACAGCGGACTCAATCGGTTAGGAGCACTGTACGATGCCAAATGAATATCTGCGCTCTGCCACAACGGTGGAGATGACTGAAAAAAAGGCAGGGCGAAATCTGAAGCGCTTCTGTATACGGCTATTCGCACCGACCTGTCCGCAAGTGGACTCGAAGGAAGGTCAATCTCCATCGAAACCCGTCAACGTTCGTAGTAGCCTCACGACACACCGGATGAATGTACAATGCCTTATATATTGGAACCCCGACGGAGACCCCCTACCGAGGGTACATTGCAATTGTACGACTTCGTCGGTGCCGTTGATAGGGGCGGCTCTTCCTGTTTGAAGGTTCAAGTAAGGCACTCCATCTGGTGATGCCAGGCTGTTGACTAACCTGGTCATCACATCTCGATTCCGTCACTCATCAACCACGAACTCACTTTTAGCTCAATCCCAATCTCAATGGCCTGCTGCTTCATCGGGTCTGTTGCGCTACGCACACACCTACAAATGCCTCATATCGGCGTTTATCTGTGCCCTACAACGACAGCAATCGCACATTTTAGCTCGTGGCACAGTCGGAAAGGGCAGCGTCAATTCAACATGACCGATCCCTGCCAAGAACTGGCTCCGAACCAACAGCAGCATGCACGGCAGACAGGAGGGAGCACGTAGAAACGCGGTGGAACGGTTGAGGCCGCCGCAAGATCCAGCCGTGATACACGACACTCCGCTCGAGAGTTGAAGAAACTGGACACATGAACCAACCAACTTCACAGTGAGACATGCGAGATCGGGTGGACGGTCTTCAGAGTCGAGACAGCAAATGGTCCTCTTCACTGACTTCGATGTTGTGGCCCTCGGTAAGTGTAACATTTTGGGTAGTCTATACCCAGCTTGACAATTCCCAGTTGAACAAACTTTTTCCACAGACAGCACCCTCCTACTTCTGTGATCTCAACGCACGGCTGAAGGGATATCAGAATAACTACTGTATGGCGACACCCATTACGTAGCTACCCGCTCACAAGCTACCCGCCGTTCCGGGGTGATAGTTGCAGCAGCAGCAGTAGCAGCACTTGAAGGCAGGGCGGAAAATCAACTTAACAAAGCATACGAATCCGAAATCGCATACTGACTTACACCTACCTCCCTTGCGCTCAATATCAGCAGTTACCGCCGACAGGCGTCGACCTGGATGGCATCCCGAGAGAAATAGCGGCCTATACAGTCATTGATCTAGCATCATATCCTCCTTAGCGGCACCCTATCTCTAAGGGCGTCCCGATGTGTCGTACATACACATCCACGCACTACATTTGCACTACTTGGCTGTTCGCCCTACCTGACTGGGTTTTCGCCAGATGTACAACACTGACTGCCTGCGCACAGGTATTTCCCGGGAACTGGACGACGTTGTGTCCGCGAAATTCTCAGCTTCGACGGGCCTGTCATCCGCCTTACCAGCCAACTGACCTAAATCCGTAGGTCTGTACGCCGCAGTATGCCCCGTATAGAGGCGGGCTCTGTACTTGTGAGCCGGCGGGAAGACAGGCTGCGTACGCATGCTCTACGTTTTTGTTCCCTTCTGGGAAGAATGGGCGGCAACAGTAACACCCACTTATCGGTCGGGTCTGGCTCAGGATGAGACGAAAACATGGTCTCTATAGGCTAGGAACTGGACGTTGTCTGGCTCAGTGGCTGAGTGACCTTCTTAGTGTTATGTTGAGCTAGATGACTGACTTCCATGACAGATTGTGAGCAACGAGTCTGCCACAGTTGCCATTACGTTGCTCTTCATAACTGGCTTGTAGGGAAGTCATTGCATGTTCCGTGCTCCTGGAATGGATGATCTCCAGTCACATAACCTTGTGAGGATAGCCCTCGTGAAAAGGGGCAAGTCATTCAAGCCTCTGGGGTTGTCCGTGCCACCTGTCGAATAGGAGCCTCCGGTTTATGACCTGTTAACAAACACTTAGCCGCAACTTAATCAACGCAGCAAGAATTACTGTTTGATCCATATTGAGTCAGCCTCATGGAAATACCAGCTCTAATGGAGGACTCCTTCTCCGCATGAAGGGCCAAGTTTCACTGGTAAACAGTATTCCGGGGCCTCGCCACCGCCCTTCGACAGTTGAAACACGCCTCATAACCACGTTTACCGTTGGTACTCGTTGCGGTGTTCATCAACATAGATTAAATAAGAAGAAGAAGAAGCCGTGTGGTGGCGCCTCATCTCATAGATCTCCAGCTCTGTCTGTCGTCTATGGCAGGATGTAACACCACCAAGCAACGACTTTCTTATGGCTACAAGGTTTTGCCCACTCAGGAGTTACGGCTTACGAATAGTATTATGTCACTTCTCTTCATTTTGGAGCATCACAATGAAGGCCAAAGCACACGAATCGCCGCCTCACCTATGTATGCCACATCTGATCTCACTTCACTATTGAAGAAGTGGTTTCAGTCTACGACCAGCCAGTCACGGACAAGTAGGCGGATGAGCGGTTGATCGCCACAACACCACCACGGGAGATCTCCCGTGGCTGATGAGGTTGGTAGCGGGCATATAAAAAGACATGGCCAGTGGTTGGTTGGTCAATCCTAACCAGCCAACGTCAGGGGCGTCGAAAAACTGTGGCCGCTGTCACCATCAGCGTCCTGGTACGGTCAATCCAACATCAAAGGATAGACACCAAGGCCATTGACTGGCTGTGTTAACAGAAACACCAACATCCGGCTGTATAGGATGTTCCATCCCGACAGCGTAATCGTACAAGCATCGCACAACCAGCAATGGTAAGACGGATTTACTTTCCCGTAGTATGCTGCTGTGCACTGGAAACACGAATGGGCCCAGGACTGGATGAAGAAGGCCCGTTACCAGACGATCAAGTGCGCTCAGGTTGGGTCCATTGCTGCGAATACAGGCCCCCTTTTCCCACCAGGCAACTTTCCACTTGATCGGATGGTGGTGAGCCAGCTATGTACACCACTCGATCTCCAAGAGTTGGATATGCTGGGACTATTGATGAGGATCTACCGTGACACTTGATATGGCGGGGGCTTACACTATCCCGTAACTCCTTGCTCTTAGATTCGCCTAGCCACTCGCTGCTGCCTATGGCGAACGTTGCCAACCAAGCACGACATCCCTCAAGTGAAGAGGATGGGAGCGACGGATATCTATTCCGGGCAATAAACCCCGAACACACATCAACCCAACAACCTCAATTACCAAGGCCAACACAGCGTCAAACGCCACTCACTCACTGCTCCCGAACCAAAACCTGGACCAAGCCCAAACCACATACCTTATCCATCAAGAGACATCGAGAGAAGATCTCGCGGTCCTTTTTCTGTTTGACGACAGATAGACAAACTTGCAAGACCTACATCCTTCCATACATAAAACAGAACCTCCAGTCCTCCACTGCTTCACCACAAACTGAATCCAACAAACGCACCGAACCGAACCGGCAGAGATACACCGAGGTCCGAAACAGGAAGCGCACGCAGAAGAGAGTAGGGCATCACTTGGAGGATCCCCAGAAGGCGTACAGGTGCTACGGAGAATAAATTGGGATGTGCTACAGTACGGTGTCAGTGCGGTCGGTCGGTAGAGGGAAGGAGTGATGTTTTACTTTTACCACAGAGCAAGTGAGCCAGTGAGTGAGTGAGTGAGTGAGTGAACACTGAAGCGGGTAAGTGAACACTACCTAAACACAGGGCCTGATTTCAGTAGAGGTAAGCAAGTAAGAGCAACTGGAAGTGAGCAAGTGGCATGCCGCCGTCTGAGTAAATGTCTGAGGCGGGTAACTAGACCTTGCTACACCACATGAGAGACAGAGACATAGCAAAGCGGCTGGCTGCCGGTCCGGTAGCCTGAGCCGGGGCGCGCGCGGCGCACCAGGCTTGCCAGGCTGACTGAGTGAGTGAGTGACTGAGGCGCGAGACGACGCGGGAAGAATTTCAACTGTACACTTTCGGTTTGTGATTGATCACTTTTGTTTGGTGTGTGCAAGTTTTAAGCCAAAGGTCCGAGGGTTGTGGTGAAGCCTCCATTTCTGAGGCTCTAATATGGGGGCGGGAGAAAAGCTGTATCAGATTCATCTGATCATTCCTCGGTGAGAGATTGGCAACATGACCATGTTCCAACAGATCCGGAAACGTAGAAACATGGAAGGAAGGAAGGAAGGAACGGTGGGGGGTGAGGAGGTGAATGAGTGACTTGAAGCATTTTTTTTTTCTTGGTGGATTCTTGGTGTGAGGCGCGCCTTCCGTGAACATATTATCACGGATGATGATATCTTGTTGCGCACTTCGTGCCTTCCATGATAACTTGAAGAATATTCATTAGGTCCTCGCAAGGTTAGAGATGACTTCATCTGCGCCAGGCCGCGAAGGACATCCGATTCCAGCTGGAGAGCGACTAATGGAAGTCCAGTTCAGTTCAGTCGTCCTAACAGTCCTCATGCATTTTGCCATCCAAGTCCGGCGATCACAGATGCTATCTTCCGTACTTCTACTGTGAAATCAACCTCACTCATCCTTCCCACGCTGCTTTTGACAACGGAGAGATCAGATATCACCAACAACCAATCTCGCGATCAGAACTCAAAGGCATCAAGATGGCGACAAACAGGAGCTAGCAACATCCCTTCATACGCTACTATGTACAAAACCCTTGATGACTTATTATGGCTCCTTAAAACTCAAAGGAACGCGTTGTAGACGACCTTCATAGATCGACCCCCGTCCCTCCCGTCCCTCTCAGAGAGTCGGAGGTTGACTCCTGTGAGCCATGTTAACATTACCAACGGAAATAATCGTTGTGATGCCAGCCTAGCCAGCCAGATACGCAACCGCCCATGCAGAAAGCAGAGTTGGCCAACGTAGGGACCGAAGATGGTCTATGTATCTACGTAGTCAGTCAACCAACACCAACCACACTATCAACAAGGAAGATTATCCACCACTACCGCCCTTCACTCCTCTTCAAGTATCCCTGCTGTGCTTGCTTGTTCTCATCAGTCGGCTTGTTGGTGTTGGTCCGAATCTCTTGTGGAATATGAAACCAAGCAATGTGGGAAATATTAAGCCGACTATATGATATTTTGTTGACATGTCACTTTTTCACACCCGCTTGCTCTCGGTTCCCTGCAGATCCAAATAGGCACTAACAACACAAGTTGGAAGAAACCGAGTGGATGTGTGACGTGATGTGACGTCCATCGGGATACGCTCCATGCGGCTTCCCGGCGAGGCGAGCGAGATGATGCTGCTGCTAGTTGGGAAGCGGCAAGGGGAATTTGGAAAAGTATCAAATGTGTGGACGGGATACGCGACGAGATGACAGTTGAAGCATAGTACTGTATAGCGCAGCACAGCAAATCTCTTCTAGTGGGAGGAGGAAGGGAAAGCCAACAGACAACGACCGAGTTGTTGGACTGCATGAAAGATTCAGCTTGGATGGCTGTACGGAACAGGATGCATGGAAAAAGTAGTTATGAATGCAGTTAAGCGATTAATTAACGCCGTTCGGCTCCTTCCTTCTGTATACGTTTTATCTCACCTCACTGTGTATGTACGACAACTCTATGGAAGTCCCTATCGTACTTGGCGCTCATCAAAACATCATAGGCTTAGCCTTGCCTAACAGCAGATGCCTAGCCATATACAAAAATGATACCTGTATAGTATAATATACCCATACATTTTTCACACCCTGTCCGCGTCAAAACCCACCCATCTAAGCTCTAGCATGACCGCCCGTGCGCTGCGCATGCGCATGAGCGTGGCCATGGGAGAAGTGACTTGAAGTCGACGGACCCGCTGCCGTCGCCGCCACCGCCTGTCCGAAGAAGGGATGCTTGAGGGCCTCCAATGGCGTGATCCTCTTGTCCGGATTGAGCGCCAGGCAGCGTTCCAGGAGATCAATAAAGTGGTTGAGCTCCTTGGTTTCCGCATCGCTCATGCCGCTGGAGGCGGCCAGGAGACGGGCCCGCAGATCGCGGGTCGGCTTAACGGTGGCCAGGGTCTTGACGGTGGTCTGTAGCAGGAGGGAGCAATAAAGTTAGTTCGATTCTCGATTCGGGTAGGTGCATTTGCCAAATATTGCTGGAAGAAGAAAGGAAGTGAAAGGGGGGATTGTGTGGTCGCGGAGTGGAGGTGTGAAGAAAGCGTGTCGAAGAAGCAAAGAGTAGCTGTCGTCTCCCGCGTGCCGCCGTCACAAGAAACAACGACAACGGGAAGGACTGCATGCTCTCCAGTTGGGATAGGGGAAGAAGCGCCACGATGCCCCGGGGTATGCGGGTGAAGTTACATTGCCAAGCGGTCAATGTGAAGGCGAGGCACAGCACGACGCCCACTGGGGATGTCTTCAAATCCTCTCTGTCCATCCCTTCTCTCACGCACGTCGGAAGATTGCTGAGCAAACCAACCACGCGGAATGTCCACATCGGATCTAGGATGCAAGCCGCCTGGCCTCATCATCCTCTCACAACAGATCCTCATGATGCCGGAAGACCGAACCAACAAGGGAGGGAGAGGATGAGGTGATACTCGGACAACACCGCAGATGGGGATGGGAGACATCATGCCGGGCCGCACCCAAGCGCCGTCCCAACCAACCGACCTCCGCGATCCAGACCAAAAAAGAAGCGCGGGAGAGTCGGCCAGAAAGGCCGACCTGATGCCAGGGGCATCTTCAGTCACCCATCGCCATCTTCCGTACACCCCTCCTCCATAAACACAACCGAGCATGGTAACTCGGATGGTGACGATCGGGGAATATCATCTCATGGGTTGGTTGCAATGTGATTGCCTTCGTGCCCCGTGCAGATGCAGGACGGAAGCGCTCAGAGGAATGAAAAACAGACAAAAAGTAAAGAAAACAACGTACCTTTCCAAGGACCTTGTCCCGCTCAACACTGAGGAAGTTGCCCATGTCGTCCCAGTGCATGCCCCACAAGTCACCACGGCGGTACAACTTGGCGTTCAGTTTGCCGCGAATCTCCATGATGGTCTTCAACATCTGGTTGTTGCTGTCGCCCGTAAATAGAATCTTGCCCGTGTACAGCTCATATAAGGTGCAGCCGATTGACCACATGTCTACAGAGTAGTCATATGGTATGCCTAGGATCACCTCTGGCGCGCGGTAGAATCGACTGACGAGATACGGTGTCACCTCCGTCGAAGCCGTGGCCGCGTCAGACCGGTCAATCGCCGTACCCAAGTCACAAATCTTCAAGAGATTGCGTGCCTCATTCACCTACATCAGAAATTAGCATCGTGTCTCTTCATCGTAGTGTGTTGGAGAAGACCTACCAGGATATTGTCAGGCTTCAGATCGGCATGGATAATGCTGCACTTGCGCATATGGGCAAGAGCAAGGAAGATCTGGTAAGCGTAGACGCGTGTGGCACGCAAGTTGATGCCAACGTTGTTTCCGAACTTCTTCAGCACCTCGCGGAGGTTCATGCTTAGATTTTCAAATACCATGCACAGATGGCCCTTGTACTCGAAGGATCGCTCAAACTTGACGATATGCTTCTTGTCCTCAGGATCAGCTTCATTCAGCTTCTGTAGGATGGCAATTTCGGTAAAACCACCCTTCCGCAAAGCGTCGTTGTTACGCATGATCTTGATGGCAACTGTCTGCTGCGTCGTGAGGTCCAAAGCGCGGGCGACTCCCGAGAACATACCACGACCGAGAGCCGTCGACAGCTGGTATCGTCCGTCCAACAGCTCGCCGGGCCTGATCTTGTAGTAACCGTCTTTGTCGTCACCTTCAAGCTTACCGCCGCCGCCATTAGCCTGGCCATCGTTTCCAGCTTTCTTCGAAACTGCAGGAGCCACAAGCTTCTCTTCGTCGAAATCGTCTGCGAACATGTCAAACTCATCGTCGTCGTCGTCTCCGCCTTTCTCAGGCTGCTTCTCCTCATCATTTTGCTCTTCTTTGGCAGCATCTGCCAGAGCAGGATGTTTAGCTTCTCCATGCAAACCAACATGCCCGTGGCGCAGCTCGTCACGACGCTCGTCTTCCTTCATATCAGCGGTAGGATCATAATCAGCGGCAGAGGGGCCATCAACTTCCACTTTATCGTTTCCACTGGCTCTCGCAAGATCTTGCTCAGCCAGGAAGAAGTTGAATGCAGAAGGAGACATGGTGTCCGGCACCTGGGCGGGTGACTGGGTAGGCGACGTGGTAACATTTGCTAAAGATGGTTAGCGGCTGGAGTAGACAGGTAAAAGAAGGACTTAAAGACTTACTCGACTTGGGACTGCTGGGCTCTGTCTTCTGGGGAGCTGGGGTATTGAAACGGCTCGACGAGGGGGTGGGCGATGGCTTATCACCTTGTAATGACTGGACACTGGGGCTTGCCGCACCCAGACCACGCTGAAGAGCAGCCTGTCTAGCGCGTCTCCGTCGCTCGATCTCGGCTTGGACACGGGCTTCCTCGTCCATTGCCTCAGACGGGTCCCAGTCCATGTCGGGTTCGGGCTCTTTGGATGCCTCCTGTTGAGGTCGACTGTAAGTAATATTAGCGAGATATTCAACTAGTAAGGCAAATAACAACCGAATAACCTACCCGTCCTGTGAGATAGCAAGTTCCTTGACGCCTCGTTCAACCGGAACACCCTGACCAGATTTAGCATTTTCCCTGGTAGAATAAGAAGCCGCCGTGTGAGCATTTCCTTTAGACATTTCTTGCCCACGCCTGTCATCCTTGCCATCTTGGTAGGTTCCTTCTGGCTGAAACGTAACGACCCGACCCCTGTTGTCACGCCGTCCTCTGTTATTGTTATCCCGGCGACCGCCCCTAGGAGATCTGCTTCTGTTATTGCGAGGCCTCTTGGCGGAATATGAGTCGTAGTCGCGCTCGCGGTCGTAATCCAGTGGCTCGCGATCACGGCCATGGTCATCTACACGGTCGGCGGACGGACGAGTGGGAAGAGGGGCGTCCCTGGCTGAGCCGTACCGGTTACGGGCCGAAGATGACCAGTCGTCGTTATAATTTGTCGAGCCGCGCGAGGGCGGGCGGTCTAGGTCGCGGTACCGGCTACTACCCCTATCATCATCGTAGGGAACGCGGAAGTGTCGGGGATCGCGGCGGTCCCGGTCTCGGTCTCGGTCATGGCGATCATCATCGCGCGGACGCTTGAAGCCCCTGGGCGAGCGGGCAGGAGGAGGAGAGCGTGGCGACCTGCTGTGACGACTGAAGGAGCCTTGGCGGGCGTGTCCGACTCTGGGTGACTGACGATGGTCAGGGAGCTTGGAGGGTTCGGGAGTGCGCTCGAGTCTGGCTCTTGGTCTGCCGGTCCGGTCAATATCACCGTTCAACTTAGAGTGAGGCAGGGGAGTTGCCTCTGCGATTTCCCCTTCATCCGAGCTAACATCGGGAAATGCCATTGTGTGCAAACCGACCGCTTGAAATGTGGACGTCCGACTTTAGAGAACTAACGCAAAAATAGCCCGTCTGGTTGTGCCAGCTTGCCAAGGTTGAAAGCCCGAGAGAACTGAACAAGAAGCGATTTCGCTGTTGGCTGTTTTGGGGGAATGGGCAGTTGGGAGAGAGTGTCAGCTTCTTGATCGATAAGCAGTGATTTCGTGAGACGGAGAGCAGAGCCCGACCAGTTTAGCTTTTCAACTTCGTCAGTTCTACCGCCGAAAGTGGTAGCGTTGAAGATGGAGTTGGGAAAGTGTTGTAGGAGAGTTGGTTGGAGTGGCCACTGAAGGCCGAAGACGGTGCTGGATGGAGACTTTTGGATCGCAGTGTCAGGGCTGCAGTCTGGCAATGGACGATAATGACGGTACGAGTTCCAACTATCCAATGCAGTGAAGCCAGTCGCGCTTCAGGGGTTACCCAAAGCCTTACAGCATGCTGCACTAACAGCGGACCCTATTCACTGCAGTGCTTAACTGTTAGCGCCCGAGCGCGGCCGAAGTTCAGCCGCGCCACCGCCCAGTCGCAAGGGTGCCTTTGCCGTTCTAGCCTTCTTATCGGCGGCCGCTTTCACCTGTTGATCGGTGGGGCACTTTGTCTTTCTCGCCTGAAGCCATTTCCCCAAATCGTCAATTCTTCTCTCTTTTTGTTGTCGCAAAGACTTCAACGTCCCACCAACAACACCTTCTTCCTCTTTTTTTGCTCTCTATACCAACCGTAAACCGACAAAATGGGTGGCGCTGACAGAGCTGGTATGTCTTCTCCCTTGTCGCTTATGGGTCCTCGCTGGCTGTGCTGTGCGACGGCGCTTACTATGGTGATCAACGAAAATCTGGTGACAGCCTCATGCTGACATTATTTTCTCTCTAGGTGGCAAGGCCAAGCCCCTCAAGGTGCGTTCTTTTGTGTAAAGATTTAGGACAACGAACTATGGACGAGAGCGACGACGACAATCGATATCACTGAGCTGCGACTACTGGAGGGATTAAACACTGGCTGGCGGCCCTTTGCGAACAATCACCACAGCAGTTACGAAAAGCTTCCCCATGGTGTTAAACCTTCCATAGTCACGGCCCAGTCTGGCGGAAAACACGACAGATCTTCGGCGACGTAGAATGAAGGACTGACTCTGTGTTTCACGAACAGGCTCCCAAGAAGGACAAGAAGGAGCTCGACGAGGATACCAAGGCCTTCCTCGAGAAAAAGAAAGCTGGTACGTTATCACCACTTTTACCACTACACCACACCATCTATCACACGTCTCATCCCAAACCAATCAGCACTTGGCTAACATATTCCACCCCCAACGACAGAGGAGAAGGCCCGCAAGGAGCTCGCCGCCAAGGCCGGCGGCAAGGGTCCCCTCAACACCGGTGCCCAGGGCATCAAGAAGTCCGGCAAGAAATAAATCAAAATCTGTCTCTCTTCATTACCACGAACCGAACCGGACCGAACCGAACCGCACAGAAAATAGGAATGGACGGATAAGATGGAGGGATGGACGGACATGGAGAAGCATAAAGGAAAGTGCAGCAGTGTCGCACAACGGCGTTTTACAGAGAAAAGGGTTTGCGGGATGTTTTTTGCGTGTCTTCCAGAACGCAATCTTCCGTTGATGAGTTAGAGCATGTAGCGAGGAGCGTCAAAAGATGGGATACCAAATGGGAATATACATGAATGGCACGTACAGTTTTGGAGATGTTCGCGCAGTGATAAATGTGTTGTTGGTGGTCTTGAGCGTTTATACTGTAGAGAAACGACGTGGTTTTTTTTTTTCGCTCGATCCGGCCTTGATCTGTCCTCTTTTCTGTTACAACTTCGAGTTAGAGGAACACTCAATGCCCATCCATGAATTACTATACAATCGGTATGTTCTGAGTAACGTGACTCGTTTCGGTAAGGTATGATGTAAAGCGTCTAATTCAAAACATATTGTATATATAAACGTTCTTTTGACGCCTTCCTGGGCCTGCTGCTGGTGTCTCCATGTGAAACAGGGAGTTCATAATACAAGCACCAACCCATCTTTGCTTTTGCCATCCAAAACCCAAAAAATCCTTCTAGGGCCTTTCCAGATTCTGATTCTCATAATCTATCATTTCACGCACACCCATATAAAAACGCCGAAACAATGCTTGGTGAGGGACGTAGAGTACCCATAAATGCAAACTGCCCGTCCCATGTCTCTTTCAATTCTCACCGTCTCCAGGAGATGGGGAAGCCAGCCGTTCATGCTCCGACTCGGCAGTCGTCCTCCGCATCCAAAACTTGAGGATATCCCTCTTCCTCCCCTTATTCAACGAAGACGACTCAACGCCTTCGTCGACCGTCCTTCTCGGCTTTCCTCTTCCAGGAACACGGATCTTCTAGTTCCCGCCCCAGAAGCTATTCCCGCTCACGCTCCCATTCCCACCCCTACCCGGCGCACCAGGCGCAGGTCCCTGCCTTCTGTTACCCCTGAAATAGTCATACTGCATGGGGTCGTTCTGGCCCTGGTTGGGCTGGAAAGGCGGATTTTGCATCGCATTATGTGGCGTCTGCATCATGTCGTCGTCCGTTTGTGGCACGTTGCCGTAACCATATCGAGAAGCACCCAGCACGCCTGGCGCGCGTGGGTTGGGGATGCTAAACCCGCCCAGTGCACCGCGAGACCTGGAGCTATCGAAGCTCCGGTCCCGGTGCAGGCCAGCGTCCGAGACATCGAGACCTGCTGGTGTTGAAGTCGGCATGCCCGCCGCGTTATGGACGAGGTTGCTCGAGCTGTCGTTGCTGTTGTCACCCACGTGATACAGGGGGCTTCGGCCTCGACCGGGCGCCTCGCCGGGACCCAACGTGGGTGGTGAATAGGGCGCCTGGTTGTTGTACGAGTATTGTTGCGATGGAGACATGTATCCGCCACCATAAGCAGTGTTGCCCATATCGGACTGGTTCGAAAAGAGTCTGCGGTTGTGGCTGAAGCCCATTCCTCCTACTGGTGTACCTGGTCGAGAGTTGTTGTCGGATCCCGTAGCTACGGTTCCTGGTGTGTCTGGCCGGACGATATCAGATGCATGTCCGAACAACTCGCCAGCACCATGGTCAGCAGCAAATTCGTCGCGATTTTTGTAGAACTCAAAGTCCAATCGGGACTCGGGGACGACCTCGAACCCGGGCACCGTAGACGACAGTTTCCCAACCTTTCCAGAAGCCATACTGTCCAGGGCATAAGTGTCGCTGTACCCGCTCACAGACATTGAGTCGCCAGGGCCTGCATCACGGCCATCGGATAGCCGGCCTTGGTAAACGCTTGCCAGTATATTCTGAGCTTTGGCGTGTACCATGGGTGTGATCAGCGGCTTGTATAGGGCAGGGTGGCCGAAGCGCGAGGCAAGACGATCGTTTCTGAGGCCTTGTTCTTTTAGGCCGAAACCTTCCTCGGCGTTGCCGTGCTTCATGATGCGCGTCGAGTAGTACGTGATCTTATTATCGTACATCCATGAGCAGACAAACTTGAAGATGATGATCAGAAATGGTAGCGGGACGACGGCGTACGCTTGAGTTTTGTACCCAAAGCCTCTAACCCACACTACAAGGAAGACGACCAGGTGAGATAGCATCAATCCAAAGAGGATGCGGTTGAACAAGATGCGCCAGAACATTCCTCCGCTCTCCGTTTTCGTGACAAAGACGTACATCAGCAAATACTTTTTGAGCGCAACGTCAATGGCAAAGTACATCCCTGCCGCCGGGAGAACAAGCGGCATGATGGGAGCGTAACAGAGGGCGGCAGTGGCGTAGAAGAGGAAATAATTGTAGTAGCTAGCGTAATCGAAAGGCGGCGGTGCCGTGAGCTCGATCAGCTCTCTGGGAGTCGGATGCGTGAACTTTCGCATAATAGAGCCGTAAATCAACTTCCAAAGCTGCGATAGATCGATGGCAGCACCTAGTTGACGCTGAATGAGCCAAACAACCCAGAAGGGCGAAATCCCGCAAAGCGAGACGAAGACGGTGGTCCCAAAGTCCGCATCAAGGATAGCTTGCCACGCATCATGATCCGTGGCAGTGTTCTTAATCACCGTGGCCCCGAAAGACCAAAGAGCGCTGAACAGAGAGAACACAAAAAGATTGTTAAAGACGAAGAAGGAGTACAGTTTGGCGACAACGTGGCGTTCTCGACCGGTCTTGGTCATGTCGCCGGCCTTCATAGATAGCCGCCGGAAAATGATGGGGAGAACCATATAAACCAAGGAAGTCAAGGCAGGAGAAGCAATACCCTGTACAATAGCCCAAAAGTTTCTGTTCCTTTCCAGAGACTTCTGAAAGTCAGGCCAAACACGTGCGAGATTGCTCAGGTTGACCAAAAAGATGGCGATCATGGCGTTGGGAGCAACCCATACCACGGTGAGAACAGTAATCCATAAGTTGTTCCACAGTCTCCTCGTAGCACGAGAGGACGAGCTGAGTGGCATATTTTCCCAGACGATGTCGTTAGGCTTGGGAGCAAGACTAATTCTTGCGCCTTGTGGTTTTTTGCTTCGGCAGAGATAGGCAATCGCATGCGCTTCACTTATATCAGAATAAGATGCAAAGCCGTACGGCATGGAACCTCTCTTGTCTATCCGTTGGCGAACCTCCTTGATCTCGAGCTCCAGGAACTTGATCCGTTGCGTGAGATAGTCGATAGCATCCAGTTTCTTGTCCTTTGGATAGGTTGAGAATGAAGGGTCTTGTTTGGAGGGCCGGCAGACTGGCCTAGTAACTGGGAGGTTCTTGGGGTCCTTGAGGTACTTGGCTAACACCTGTTCCAGCTTCCGGACGGTCTTTTCGTGCTCCTCGATCAAAGTGGGCAAAATCTTGACGTCGCGCGCGACAGCAGTCCTCGAGAAGGATGAGCTCGGTGCTGCGCTGTCAATGATTCGAGCGATACCTTCATCCGAAGTCAAATTTTTGGGGATATCGTATAACTGGTAGTCGTTTGGTTAGGACAAAGAAATGATGCGATGGGGGACGGGTGTAACATACCATGAGCGTACGGGCGTGGAGGCTCTGCTGGTACTCCTCGCTTTTGAGATATTGGATCCTTAACTCACAAACCTTGCTGTAGTTCCACCAGAGAAAGGAGCACACAATCAGGGTAGTTACCCAGGACATGACGACTGTGGCCCATTGCCACTGGTTCCACACGTTCATGGGCGTAACCTTTTGCAGCCAAGGCGACTGAGGTGCAGCGTTCTTATACCAGTTTATGGGAATTTGAATGCAACAACACAGGACGGCTAGGCACAAGAAGATATTGCGACACATCCTGGTGAAGCGCATGAAGATGGTGGCGTCCATGCCAACCAGCCTCACCAAATCCTGCTCCGTGGTCGTCCACAGCGGCTTGATCCAGGAGAAGAAGCCCTTCCCGAGCGGGGGCGGGGCGTGCTTTTCGTCGGCATGTTTGAGTTTGGGTGCGTATACGACAGTGTTGAGTGGCCTAACCAGGGAGAAACCCAAGGCGACGGCGGCGGTGATGCTCACGGAAGAAGCAAGGGCAGCGTAGATGGAATTGGAAGAGAGCTGAGAGCGCAGTTACATCAGCAATCTGTAGGTACGAGCATGGCATGACGACCTATTTTCTGGATAGAGGCATGACACCTACCTGCGCGGCAAAGGGATCCTGTAAGAGTTGGAGGAATTCGCTAATAGGGTCCCGGCTTTGGAGCACGTTGGCCTTCATGCCCAGCATTTCCACCATGTTGTTTGCCAGTAACGAGCCCAACCAGGGCGGTCGAAGCAGAAGTTGTGATCAGAGCGACAGCGATCGAAGGGGAGGGGGATTGTGGTTCGTCGAAATAGCCGTGTTAAGCGCAGGCCCGTGAGTCGTCTGGTCGGCAAAGCGCGAGTTGGGATGAACTGGTCTCGTTCTACCACTTTCCAGTGGTTCAGCGGATTCGAAAGACACCGATAGATTCAAAATCCCTTCCCCGTCTGCAGTTATCGCCAAAGAATGATGTTTGTTGTATGTAGGCGTCGGTCGTGTCGAGAAGGCGTCGAATGCCGGTTGATGGCGAACGTGACCGGCCCTGTTTCAAAGGCGTGTCGCGCAACCACAAACAAAGAGATCAGGACTCTCTTTGGCGCCGGCGATCAAAGAGAACAGTTTCGTTGTATGCTGTGCGCATAACAATTGGAACCGAACGATTGTCGTCGTGTGTAACTCGTGCCGGGGCACTCGGCCAGAATAGGGTCAATAGGGAAAAAGACCACCACGATCTGGAACGAATGTGACGTATGGTGAATGCCAAGTCCCAGGGCTACCAAATTGATTCTGGAAACTCCGTGGCCGATCGGGACTCTGCCGCCAGTGCTGAATAGGAGGAGAGAGAGAACCCGGTCAGTAAGCGAGAGGGGCGACAAGAGTCGGTATTAGTGAGGGTATTCTAATAGGGTGCGGAAAGAGGGTAGCAAGGTCCTGAGGGTTGTTGCTTTGATCAAGGGTTGGGTACAGTGGGAAAAAACGAAGGTGGTGGTGGTGGTGGTGGATGATGGGATGGAGGAGTTGGTTAAACGAGATCGGGCCCATGTCGATTGATTGATGGGGATGGATGATGATATCAATTCGGCCACTTGTGCATGCGTGTCGGAAGATCGTCAAAAGGATGATGGACAGCGACAGACACTGGACTCGACAAGCACAGGCAAGCAACAGGCAAGTGACAACCAAACGATTGGGGATGGACGGGTTCTGGAAGGAGGGATGGACGGGCCAATGACTGCTTTTGCCCATCTTTTGTGCATCAATCATGGGGACCGGGGAGGCTTCGGGGCCGCCAAGAGGCTCGTGTGGTCGTTCCTCCCCTTGCTCACATCCACATGCCGTTGGATCTGTGACCGCCCGTGGGGCCGGATTGTCAGATTGGCAGTGTGTGTGCGCGTTGCAGCAACTGCAGTGTGCTAAGAATGGAACTTGGAACTCTGTTTTTGCTTCCCGTCCGCGGGTCCCCCAAATGGATGGAGTTCAGGGTCTCGACGCCGTCCCAGGGGCAAGCAACCTGTGTGAGGATTGGCTGTGAACCAACAGCCCATCCAGTGTTCATGTGTTTTTCACTCTCTTCAGTCACCTTTTCGGTTACCCCCCACATCTTCACCCCATATTCAATGCTTTCTTTTTGCAGAGACTCCCCCAGGTTTAACTTGTCCGTCGTCCGTCTTCAAAAGGGTTCCTCTCTTGATCAAGGGATCCCGTCACGCTCCTACAGTTATTGGCTGCCCCTGACATAACATGATCCACCAAACGGCAGCAAAGCGGCTCAAGAATGGACCTGGAATGGACACTGCATGACTCCAAGACTGGCCGCGCCGCAAGGTTGCCGTCCTGCCGTCGTCAGGCATGGAAGTGGAGGGTTTTGGCATCAGCCTGTAACAAGCAGACGGGTCAATTAGGATCCAAGTAGGCCAATCACCGGTCAGACAAAGGCTTGTCACACGCTGCCAACTGGCCGCTGTCAAGGGTGTCAGTGTGTGTCCACTGGCGGCCACTTGAGCATGTCAGCATGTCCCACCACATTCCATTCGCACGCTCCAAAAGTGCCATCTGGCTCGCATCTATGGAGAGAAATACGAGGATTTGGATCCCTTTGACGATTTTGTACATGAAGATCTCGCGATGCAACAAGCATCTTCACTACCCGTTGGGGAGGTCAGTGCTCTGTCTGTTTCCCCAACTCTGCTGCACAGTCCAGGTACCAATGACTTTCACAAGACCGTTCATCGGCTGCCTCCTTTTTAGTCTAGAGGTATGCTTCTTTCCATTTTTTACGACTCGAACGATACCGCAGTGTCCATCCGGCATGGTTTCCGCATGGGACTCTATCGCCTACAAGATTGTCGCCTCCACAAACAACTCCTCAGGACATCAACAAAGACCCATCCCATCCCATCGAAGAGATCGGCGCAAAATTAAGCAGGGTCGTTGACTCGTTTCGTCTTTCAGTTCACGACCCGTAACCCCGGCACCTGGAATTTGTTTGAGCTTTCTGGGTCTCAACAGTGGCATCTGTGAAGCTTCGGCACTTGTTCCTCGGCCTACTCGAAGGGCGACTATAGCCCAAACGAATATCTAATATCGCTGCCGTTTCATCAAACAATCTGATCAGAGCCAGGGATCGCTTCAGCGACGGCGAAATACCGTCATTTTCAGCTGTATAACCGTGAACGGAATAAAAATAAACGCACCGTCTTTGAGGTACCTATCATTGAGCGCATCCATCCCAACGGTCGAGAACCGATCACCGTCAGATCCGGCTTAATGTCCGGATTTCCATGTCCATCACGATGGACTTAAGCGCTGCGTAGCGAACTGGGGGCGCTAGGGGCGGGCAGAAGACATACATTTTCACCAGCCCCTCAGAGACAACCCTCAAGCGACTTCGACACGAATTTGTCGAGTCGAAATACAGTTTCGTAAAGATTTACCGACACAGCGTCATTGTTTATCGAAGTGGTATTTCAGCTAGCCGCTGGTTAATACTCATCCCCTCTTTTGTCATAGAGACTCATAGAGATACCACTACCTCGACTTGGAATGCTGTGCATTGAGAAAAGGAGACAACGTCTTTCCCGATTCAGCCGGGTTTTTGTGCAGACAGTTTCTGCCTATTAGTCGAAAACTCATGGGCAATGTACCACTCAGAGAATTCTGCCTTGAAGTTATGGACGGATAGACTCATGATGTCGCGTGGTAACTATAGAGAGCTCCAGCAACTGGATGTTAAGTTTGGTTCAGTTCAGTTGGAACTATGGACACAGCACATCGCTCCTTCTAGTTGGAGACAGGAAAAGGAAGGCACATCTGTCCGCCTGTCCGTTCTTTCAAATAAGTGGTGGTTGGTGATCATGCCAGACATGCCTGCCTTAATCCGCCTCTCGTTGGTCGGTCCTGCCGTCAAGGGATGTAAACCTCTTCTTCCCCTCTATGATATCAGCTAGAGATATGAAAGAGAACTCTGCCCAACGTCCTCTGCCCAGTACATCTCAAACCTCTTCTACACCAGAGCATCATCTTTTCTTTGTGGGCTCCTTTTCGATCACGACCTGAAGACTTTACCTTAGCAGACGTGGTTCATTTTCCCTTTACCACGCTTGTTGTCTGACCGTGGGTACCTTTCGAAAGCTCACCCGCTGAGATAAGCCCTCTGTCAGCCGATCTTCCAAGCAGCAGTGTGTGTTTTCTTGCATCTTCGGCGAATGAAGTGTACGCCGGCTATGGGAGCTGGACCTCTCGACCCGACAAGTGGCAGTGACGCGGCGATACAGTCCTCAGGAACCCACCATCTTGGTTCGAGCAGCAGTGGCGTGGTACCCAACCATCTGTGAGACTTCCCGCGCTCTCAGAGAAACATCGCAGACCCTAGGTGAACACCTGTGCTTTTATAGTCAGAGTTCCAAACAACTGTTGGAATCGATTGCTGCCGGCTGTCATCTGTGTACACAAGTCAACAAAGTAGCAAACTCAAAAATATCAATGACCATGAGAGATTCATGGTTATCTTTAAACTTCCTTAAGATCGACGGTACGTTCTTCTTATTGAAACCCATTCTGTTATTAGTTACGAAAGGCATTGTAGGCAGTGATCATCTTTTACCTGAACTGCTACTAGATGGTTCAAGATTCGTTGCCCCATCTTCGATTGACTTGCCCGAAGCTTTCGCTCTCGTCCGTCATTGGCTAAATGATTGTCTCGAGAACCATCCGGAATGCAAGAGAGGAAACTCCGAAAAGCTCCCATCACGGCTTGTTGATGTAGGGCAATCTGGACAGCTCGCGCCGCGAATATGGGTCCCCGCGAATCCCCATCCATTACCAAGACACCATATCTCACCCTTTGGAAGTATACCCCTTCGCCATCATTCCGTCCCCTGACGCACACTTGCGGCAAAATCAGAATAGGTCTAGCACAAGGCCCTCATTTTACGCTGTACATGAGGGGAGCGTGATTCACTTCCCTAAGATGCTATCCAGCCCTTGGGCAAAAAGCCCACTCCTAAGGCAGAGGTTGGGTTCTTCAAGAGCACCTCTTATCTTGCCGCATCATCCACTATGGAGCTGAAGAGCTTTACTGGGAGTATCTTCACCATATTGTATCCGAAAGTTATCCCATCGGGAGGTCCTGGAGGTGCAAGGATCCAATCTACGGTTCTTTCCAAATCATCAGGTCACACTACCAAGAGTTAAAGGACAAGAGTCTGGTGATGGATACGGTCCGTATACCTAAAGTCACTGGGTATTAGGCAACGTTGATCGAATACTACACTGCGGCGAATCCTACGTATGCATCGGATAGACTTGTTGCGCTCGCTGGCGTTGTCAGAGCAATCGAGAAAAGCAGAGGCTTCACTTACATTCTTGGGATCTGGAAGGAATTCTTGCCCTTCGATTTGCTTTGGTACGTGGACCGCCGAGAAGGTGTTCAATATTTCGAAGCTATGCAAAGGGCGGATAAAGAGGCACTCTAAGAACCGTCAAATGGCAATAGTGCAAGCCAGGAAAGCACCACAGAAAAGAAATTACCCTCGTGGTCTTGGGCAGCTACAGAGATGCCCAAGTTGTACAACTTCTTTGGGAGATACAGATACCCAACACCCGACAATAATGGCTATAATCGCTATGTTTGGAAGTGTCCGGTCGATGTCTTTAACAGCAATCAGATTGGCTCCTCTTGCAACATATACAACAGTATCAAACACCACGGGGACGGGGAAAGAAACAGACATATGGCAACTCTAACGTTAAAAACCTATTCAAAACCCCTATATAGAGAAGCTGAACTGCAGGGTCGTTGGCTTCATACTGACTATGACTACTATGAGAGAATGGACTACGAGAAACTGAGATTAGGGCAATATTTTCTTGCTGTTAACAGAGTTTCTAGACACTACTGGTGGAATTAGCCAGATGGGTTTGATAGTTATGCAGACCGAGTCTGATGATCCTGGTGATACTGGCGAGGTGACGACATGCTTGTACTCCAGAGTGGAGCAGGTGGCGTCAGTGGGGAGAGAGGGTAAGATCTATCTCTCCCTTTGTTGATAGAAGCAAGGAAAAAAAGAGACGACGATATATCTACGTTAATGGTTGGCCGTCAAATTTCAAATGTCCTAGAGTCTCCAACTTCATGTCTTGTCGTATTGGTCTTTGCCTGTACAAACCTCGGCCCTCAGTTGACAGAGTAGAAGTGGTCTAAAAGGCAAAATGGGAAAGTGCAAATGAATTCAAAAGTTGGTCGGCCTTTCGACCCATTTACTGCCCTCTGTTCNTTGACAGAGTAGAAGTGGTCTAAAAGGCAAAATGGGAAAGTGCAAATGAATTCAAAAGTTGGTCGGCCTTTCGACCCATTTACTGCCCTCTGTTCTCTCTCTCTCTCCGACATGACATCCTGGATTATGTACGAACATCACACCCACTCATCACACGACCAACTCGCCATTGACAGCCTAAAAAAATTCAGAGTATTTCAAGTCTACAGACGCATTACACAAAAAGGTGGTAGTGCCTGCGTTACACCCATTGCCCCTTTCTCAAAGCTATCACGGCTATACTATTGCAATGAGAGAAAAACCCAAGAGCAGATGATCCATATCCCATTTTCGTCCGTGGAGATATCTTAGAAACACCAAGTTCCCTCACCCTTCAATTCTCCCGATTCTCAAACCCATCTGCTATACCAACATCATCTCATGTCTCCCACATTGAGGTTGCTAACAACCCACCAACCATCTACAATCAACTCAGCTATATGAGCAATCAAACTGACACAAACAAGCACATACGACCATAGATGGTAGAAAACTCGGGATCCCGTCCGCTCTCCCATAGATAAGCTACCAATCGCCAGACTAATAGTTGGGTCGGTGACGACCAGCGAATCCTTGGTGTTGTATGTTTTTTTTCTCTTTTCTCCCGTCTCTTTCCCATCACATCATCATTTCCCCGGTGGCTTGTCTATGGGAGTAATTTTTTGTAGTTTTTAACAGGGGTTTTGATGACAGCCGAAAACGCCGCCGCCGTTTCTAGAACCGTTTTTCATTGCCTTCGCCATCGAGTGCACCGTTCCACTTACGCTAAGCCCAGCTGAGTGAGCGAGGCATACACTACACAAGGTATACTTACCCCTGCCATTTACTCCTGATACCTACTCCATATACTTAGTACATCTAACTGGGAGGTGTGGTTGGCTTTGGTGAACAGTTTTCTCCGTACGTATATCCCTTCAGGCGATTCAGAAGGGCCTCAAGATATAAATTGCGTCTTTACCCTCGGATTCCCGACTGAACCAAATAAGCAAACTTCTGTCCCATTCTAATTGCATTCATTCTATATCCATTCTTCCCAGTTGATTCTACTGCATGAATTACGGCCCCTACGTTGCGAGGGTTGCGTTGGTTTTCATATGAAACCCTTCTTCCGGGTCTTGCTAAATCTGTCTTCTTTGCTTACTTCCTCGAGTGCATTCTTCCTCCTTTACCTTCCAATACACTACAGCTAGGAGCAAAATTGGCGTCCTGTCGCTTGCACTCTTTTGATGTAAGAAGACGCACGGACGCGCTCACACAAGTATGGATTAGTTATATTTCACACGTTGAACTTGTGAGCCATGGACGGGTACCTCATTCAAAGACGGATTTACGATTTTCCGCATCCGAAAGTGTCAGCGGGAGCATCGTGTCATTTCGTTCCTCTGTTGACGACAGCAGCAATTTCAACCGCACCACAACTCGCAATGGCACCAGATCTCGCTCTCCACAAGCGTGCTCTGATCCAAAGCATAATCGACTGTAAACTAAAGGTGACAAGGATCCAAAAGATGACGACTCAGCAGAAATAGTCGGCTGTACTGCACGCGCGATCCCCGCATCCGATCAAACCTGCTTCACTTCGGAACTACAACGGCACCACCAAATGGCAATCCCGCTTTGTTGGGGCGGCCTCGTGCCACAAATAGGTTGATTCGGGGATTCGCGACATTACGATGTTCACGTTGAGGCTCGTCCCCACTGGACCAGTCATTTGAGGAGTCGAATCTATTCCCCAAGCAGAGTGAAGGCAGATAGTGCGCCAGTGGCGATGTCTGTTCTTCGCGAAAGATGAGTCACCGAGGAAACGTGTTCTCTTCGGTATTGATCACTTGTCAACCCTCCTGACTGCCAGCACATATTCCATCCATCGCCACAGCATGTTCGCCGCCGGGGTATTGCACATCGGACTTCGGGAAGAGAATCGAATCTGACAATCCTGCCTGCTCGAAGCAGAGTACGTAAGTGACTTAACACTGATGGAAACCGCCAGAATTTCTCCTATAAAATAACCTATCCTCCCTGACCCTTTTGGTGTCAAGCTAAGAAAAAGAAATATAAAGAGTGAAAGAAAGAGACTTCAAGGATATTAACGTCAAACCAATCGTGAAAAGCTAATAGTAAAAACTCGTCCCGACCAACAGCCGACGGATACCATCAGCTCTTAGACGGCGGAACAGCTTGGGCGGTATTCTGGTGGTAACCAGAGTATATTTTTGCTATTGTAGGTAATCTACGACTTATCCTGTCCTACGCCGTATCCTTGCGCTACTAGATCATTTAGCCGAATTGCATTTTCCGTAGTAGCTGTAGCTACTTCGATGCACCCAGCATCGGTCATAAGGTAATGGCCCGTAGGATCAAACAATGCATGCGCTACTGATATACCGACATCAATAGTTACAAAGCATTGCCCTGACGCGGGATCCCAGATCTTAATCGTGTAATCGCTAGAGCCCGATGCGAGGCGCTGGCCGTCCGGCGAGAACGCAACCGACCAAACCGAGTCACTATGGCCTTCTAATGTTTGTAGGCATTGCCCTGACGCGGGATCCCAGATCTTAATCGTGTTATCGTAAGAGCCCGATGCGAGGTGCTGGCCGTCTGGCGAGAACGTAACCGACTCAACCGAGCTACTATAGCCTTCTAACGTCTACAAGCATGTATTCTATTCCACTTCTACAACTAGTTCCATGCTAATCCAGTCCGGCTGCTCCGTCTTAAAATTTTATTTTACCAAACTGCTAGTTAGTACAAACACAAGGGCTAACATGTACGCTTAAAGGGGGGCTTGCTCTATTATCGAACTATAGGACAGAGTAAACCGGTAGGCATCTTATATAAAGGCTGGTAATTGCCCTAGATTACTATAGCCCTATTGTCTTTGTTAGTCCGACTTTCCTATATTTTCTACTTTTGTACTTACTAGCAGACCCTCAAGCTATTTTATAGCGATAACACCCTCCGACATAGCTCGGAGTAGGCTGAGAGCTTCAAGCTAGTAAAGGTACTTCTTTGCGAGGAATCTATAGACGGCCTCACCGTCGTGTAGGAAAGCGTCCCGGTTCCCATTTGTGCCGGAAACAAATTTAGAAAGGTGGCTAACCCAATAAACGCATGAGTACTACACTATAGCCAGAGGGTCTAAAGGTAGCTTTCGAACCTTATTAATTAGGAATCCGGGTGCCTCTAAACTATATATATCGCGTCGTAAGACCGTAGATATCGCATTGAGCGACTTTAAAAATATAATATAGTCTATATCTTATATTCCCAAAGGGAAGACCTAATTAAAAGCGTTCCAGGAGGCTTGGTACGCGGCCTTATCTAGTAGAAAGTCCTTAGCGGATTAGTAGACGAAATAAATAATCTAGTTTCGAAGAGTTAAAAACGAGCCGCAAAGCCCTATAAACTCTTTTAGGGACTGCGGATTATTTAAGATATTGTCTAATATTTCGACGAGAGTAGTTAGTTCTTAAAGGCTAATAGGTCGGCGAACGATAGAAGAGACGGTAAGAATTTACCTACACAAATCCGCATAATTAAACTAAATAATCTGCTCCATTATCCGCGTATATAAGGAATCCAACCCGGGGGGGAAAGCCCGTAACTTTATTAGTATCTTTCACTTCCGAACGCTCGGGTCCGTAAGTACTTAGCAGACTAAGGCCACCTAGAGAAAAGTCCTATTCGTATTAGAAGAGAAATAGTTATATACATCCGTTTGTATTTTACTATTATACTATTTCCCCCGCGACAAGTGAAAGACTTTATAGCGAATATATGTATTAACGGCAGTGGTAATAGATTCGGCGTTTTGCTCGAGGCTGAATCTAGACTGCTACGCGACGATCGCTAACTGTTCTTCGATCTGCACTAAATTGCGATTGAATACAAGCCACTTAATACGAATAAATACAAATAATATTTAGACAATCAACTTAAAAAGCTGCAGTTAGTCTATTACACATTCGTTTAAAGTATTAATTATTAGATAGGTAACCTTTAAGTTTAAATCTTTTAATATCTCGTATAAAACTTTAGACAGGACGATCCATACCATTGCGTTATTAGAAGAGTATATATTCTCTAGTAAATATGAGAGTAGGCGTAGTTAGCGGTGAGCAAGTAGGTAGATTAAGCCTCGTAGTACGGCAGTTGCGTTATTAATATACGAATCGGTAGCTTAGCAGAAGAAATACGCTAAGTTGCTACCATTAGCGATAATACGCCGCTTTAGCTCGTTGATAATACTATATAGCAACATAGTTTTACCTTTGCCTAAATCTCCCTTAATCTAGAGCAGGCGACTCTCCCGCAGCTAACGCCATCGCTTAAAGTCGGGGTTGTCTAAGACCCAAAGGTAAACATCAGCTAACAAACTACCCTTCGCTAGCTCGATCCGCTCCTTTTCGACGTACGGGTCACGCGGGTCTATAGGCCACAATTTTGCTAGATAGAGGTAATCTTCGTAAACCTTATCCTGTAGCCGCTTTAATATTTTTTACCTTCCTTCGCCGTAGAGAACCAGCATATATATATCGAAAATGCTAAATAGAGAGTATGCCTAGTCTTCCTCGTATTTTGTGTCACGCTTTTCGATCTATTACATCCGTTCGGCGACGCTAAAATCAGATAGAGGGACACCTTGGAAGGCTTTTCGTAGAATTCCAGTTATATTGTAGATTTCTTATTCTAGAGACTCCTTATCTCCTAGGCGCTCGCCCTCTTTAGAGAAAAATTCGACGATCGTTGGGGCAATAAGCTCTTGGAGGGTCCATCCTCAGGAAAACCATCTGCTCTTTCGAAAGGCCGGTTGCCAACCGGGGCCGTCGCCGTACTAATAGGTTAAAACGTCTACTAAATATATATAACACTTCACTACGCTACAGTACCAATAAAATATGAAATTGAGAGCGTGCTAAAGCTCGGCGCTATTAGACTTGTCGATATACTATATATCGACCCAGAAGAATTTCAACCCATCGTGCCAGGCTTGGTCTCCGCAAAAACGAATCTTAGCGTAGCTTACTTTATTTTTACCTATACCGTCCGTCATGTCTCTGAAGAGGACCTCTTCGGGACCCTATGTGTGTGAAAGTATCGCATACGGTAGAATCTTATTATTGGGGAGGTCCTCCGTTAGACGGACCCCGCCGGTATCGTCACGCTCCAGGAGTCGCATTGCAGAGTCCGCCAGGCTCAGCTCCTTCGGCAGCTAATCATACAAATGTTCGATGGTAGGAAAAGGTTCGTAAGCTTCGCGAGCGGACGGCTTATGTTCGCGGGACTATAGGTACAGTAAATCAGCAGTTGAAACTAGGGGAGTTGCTCGACAGACGAGAACTACTTACTATAAGTAACTGACAAAATTCGTAGCGTATATCTGGGTGGGTTTGATTAGGAGCCTTGAAGGTGGTTGCTGTTGTTGTCTTTGTTTCAAGGCGCTGCCTTTGCCTAGATCACCAACCCCGTACGCTGCGCATTTTGTCTGCGTTAGCGCCTGGAGAACAGGAGCCAACCGCGCATAGTTCGAAGCATCGTCATTGGCTATGTTAGTCGTGCGACACTCAGTCACAGCCTTGCCAGAGGTAAGGTGGGAATTCAGGACGAGCGCATGGGAAATACATGGATGCTATTGTCTAGATAGGCGAAAAAAGGGAATTGGGCTGGGAAGGAGAAATGCCAAGCCTGCCCTGGAAGAGTTACGGTACGAACTTAAGCAAAGGCCAGTTCACCTTCCCTGGGTCATTGCATGTGAGAAAACTACGTAAGCGGCGAGTCGCCCTACTTACCCGGTGCTACGTAGCAGGGTACATGCCGAAAAGACGTTAGCAGGTTAAAAGTGTATAGCTCGTCCGTGCCCAAACACTTTGAAAGAGTGCAGAGCGGACGCTAATTTCGCTCCTAGCTGTAACAAACTTGCTCAACTTGTCCATATCGTGTATGAGCTTTCTCCTCACTACAGTCGCATTTGAAATCGGCTTCCAGTTTTGTCGGGTTGCCCAAAATTCTCAGCGCACAGACCTTTACAGCTTGGCGCTGAGGCCCAGGGCCTTACAACCTAGTTGGTTGGAGGGGAAGGCTATAAAGATAATGCTATTTAGTGGCAGGCGAGCCCTCTAGAGAAGGTTAAGTGCATACCCGACTATAGCTATTAGTTCTTTGAAGAATGGAATAAGACTCAGGTAGGGGTATAAGCAGGCAGTGTTAAGATGTGGTTACAAAAGTCAGTACAACTTAAGTATATTATTTAATACTTAGTCCCATCTGTACATTCGGCCCCGTATAGCTAGCAAACAAATGTAGGACTAGGTTAACGGCTTTATATAAGGCTAGGATCTAGCTTCAACGCTGCTAGTATAAATATAATTCAAAAATAGAAAAAGGTAAAGCATTTTTCGTATCTTCTATAATAGCTATTCTTCTGACCATTAAAATTGGATAACGGCTTTTACGACAATAGAATGTTATCCAAAGCACATTCTCACTACGAGGAAGAACGTATAAAATATAAGTTATAGCGATATAGCAAAACTAGAATATATTCCCCTTAAGCCAACAACTAAAAGATGTCTTAACGGCAGTCTACCTTAAAGATGCGCCGGATAAAAAAAGTGAAGCAAGTGGTATTCTAGAGGTATTAATAGGCTTAACGTAGGAAATGATTTTCTATAGAGGATATCTTAGAGGAATGTTTGCTAAGCTTTTTTGTTAGTCCAAACTAATAAAAAGGCTTGGCAATTAACGGCTAGCACCTCGTGCTGTTAACTTCTTATTTATAAGGAATTGGAGTTCTCTTCACTTAGTTTGTCTCTTTTTGCAATTTTAGAAATCTTATTTTTACGAACTCTACGAGCAAAAAAAAAAAAAATTTTTTAATTTTTTTTTATTATAAATATTTGTCTTAAACTAATAGTTTACCCGCCCAAACTCCCTCCTCTTAAAAGAGACGAAAATAGCGAAGAAGTTAGTAACTACTTAGGCAAAGTAAATATCTTTACCGAGCGCTTCTTCCTAGCAGTCGAAGTGCTTATTAACTACCTACTATTACGGCGGTAGTAGACTACTACGCTAGCTAACTATTACGAACTTAAAGTAACTACGCGGGCCAACTAGGCTATTGGGATATAATAGCCCCGCTTACGATAAGATAGTGTAACTTAAAACTAGGGTAGGGGTAGGGTAGTACCCGAAGGGCGCTTATAAGAAGAGGCGCTTACGGTAAGTAGTGCTTACGATGAGCAACGCTTACGGTGAGCAGTACTTATAGTAAGCAACGCTCATAGTAAGTAAGATACTATCGTAAGTAGACGTATTAGAACTAAGGTATTAGGAAAGGATAACGAGTATAAAGGGACTGTTAGAGAATTTAAATTATTAGATAGTTCGACAGTAGTTAATTGATTATTATTACCGAGACTAGTATTACGCTTATATACTTATTATAAACCTTTTGGCTTTACCGAACGATTCTAATAGTATTCTACCTTTAGCTATCCTACTTAGGCAAATCAAACTGCCGTTCGTTACACGTTAACTACTCCCTTTAGCCTATCTCGGATAATAATTAAAGGTATCTCTTCGCTTCGCTATATCTTCTCGTACCGAACCGATTACTATAGAGGGTAACGCCGCGTACATTGACCCTACCGCTCGCCTCCTCTAGGAATTATAGAACCGGATCCTACAATTTGAGGAGTAGTTTAAGGCTTAGGCCGGACCCGATAACGACGACCCCGAAGACGATAAGCCGGCGGACCCCCCGGTAGCGAAACTTATACTCCCGAAGAAGAATATTAAAATCGAAGCTCCCGACAAGTTTGGAAGATAGTAAGACAAATTGTAGGGATTCCTTCTACAAGTCCGTACCTATTTCGATTACTACCTAGAGAGCTTCCTTACGGAAACCGATAAGGTTATTTTTACCGGGATTCGACTCAAGGATAGAGCACTCACCTAGTACGAGCTTGTTCTTTAGGACTGGTATAGCCGCGGAGACTAAGCTAAGGAAAGTACTAGGCTTCTTATAACGAACTTCCAAAACTTTGTAAATGCCCTAACTAAAGTATTCGGAGAATATAATAAGGACCTAAGGGCTTAGGAGAAACTCCTCTATCTTCGCTAGACTACGTTTGCTTCAACTTACGCTACTTCTTTTAAGTAGTATATTATTAAGAGTAAGTTTAACAACGAAAGTCTTATGTAAATGTTCTATTAAGGATTAAAGAACTCCGTTAAGGACGAACTATATAAGGAAGATCGCCCCGCTAGCTTCGACAACTATATAGCGCGTACTATCCGTATCGACGACCGTCTTTAGCAACGAAGTTAGGAACGACGGAACCTACCGTTGCGGCATTAACAAACCCCGCACTAGGCCAATACTAAATAGAAGCGTAGCTAGGGACGCAACGATATATAGGACGATAGAAGAGACCCTATAGATATTAGCGCCGTCTAACCTAATAAAGGACGTCGTAATATATTACAAATCTAATATTTTAACTATAGTAAGAAGGGATATATAAAGCGCAATTGCCGCGCACCCAAGCAGTTGAAATAGAAGAAATCCGAAGTAGCCGCAATAGAAGGAAAACGAGTAGTTAAAATCGCTAGCATTAACTATAATTATAACGACATTGATAATTAATAGTACAACTTAGAAGACGGTAACCCCGAAAGTAAGTAGTACGAATTAAAGGGACTAGATTAAGAAGACCCTTAGTAGGAACCCCCAAGCCAGCTACTTACTACCCCGGAACCTACGTATCGAGCGCCGATATAGGAAGAAGTTAGCAATATTGCCGCTATAGACCGCGGGCTCCTTACGCTCGCGTATATTATAAGCACTTCGTTACCTATAGCGCCCCCGTCGAAGGCTAGCACCGATAGCAACGACTCTTACGATCTTATCGATCCGTACTTATACGGACCCTTAGACAACGTAGCTACCGGCTACTGGACGGAACCCTTAGAAGATTACTAACGGAAGAGTAAGGAAAGTAAAAAATAGAACGACTTTTGGAAGAAACGAGCCGTTATCGTTGAAGGAAGAAATATACGTACTTGGTACGGCGTTCTAATACCGGTAAAAGCCTACTAGCCGGTAGCCGGAAACACTGCCCAAATGTACCCTCTCTATTTTATATACTACCGAGTGCCGTAGTTCTAATATATCGCAAGCAGCTACTACGAGTACTATAGGAAGAAGCGGGATAATCGCTTCTAGCTTATTAGGAGGCTAGATGCGTAGGGACAACTTAGACTAATTACCCGGATATTTAGCCGAGGCTAGCCGGAGGATACGCTTATTATTGACGAATAGTTTACATTCGAATTGAAACTATTTAGAAAATAGGAGGAATAGCTATCCCCTAGGAGGCTCGCCGCCCGGCTACGCAACGTATACACTTGTATATATTGGGGAAATACCGACCCTTATTAGGGATACTATCCGACCTCGGACTGCCCTATTTATATAAGGCCGAAGGCAAGAGCTTGCGAGGCCGCGGGTAAATACTACTATAGATAACCGGAGGTATTTAGTAGCACGGAGAACGAAAGAGCTACTTATTTGGCGTAGTTATAGGAATATAGCTTGCCGGATAAGTAGGAACCTAAATAGGAGGACGCTCCTAACGATAATTATAGCTAGGAATTAGGAAACGGCTTAGGGCTTTTAAGGAGGCTCGCCGAAAACTAAGTCCCTAAATAAAACGGATTATCCGCCGAGGCAGCCGACGGAAAGGCAAGATCTAGGACCCCGTAGCGATTACGGAGATCGTAATTATAGAAGAAGGGAAAGATAACTAGCGACTTAAAGTCGTAGCCTACTAGAAGAATTACTAAGCCCTCGCGCTAGTAGATTCTAAAGCTCAATTGAATCTTATCGCACCGAAATTCGTTAACCAATTGAAGATTCCCTAAAAGTACAAAAAGGCTCCTTTCGTAGTAAAAGGACCCTTTGAGACTTAGATTATAAAGAGGGAAACGATGCTACTCCCTATTACGGTAGAAGGAAAGACAGTCGAAATTAGCTTTAATATTATTAATATAGGGCTAACGAAGGATATAATCCTAGGGCACCTATAGTATATAGTATACGACTTAGATATTAGTTAGAAGGATAGTGGCCGCCTACATCCTAGGACGTACCTAACTACTAATAGGAAACCCGGAGCACGGAAGGAAGCAGGCTACGAAGGCACTATTCCTACGGCCCTACCGCAAGTAGTATAAGAAATTATAATTTATACTATCGATAGGAGCGGTAAAATTATAGAAGAAGGGTTAGTAACGTTAGTAGAGGTATTATTAGTTAGTATACAATACAAGTTCGACTATTATTAAAACTAATAGGCGGAGAAGCCGAAGACGGTAATTTTAGTAAAGTACTAAGGATACCCGGCCTTCGTTAGTAAGCATCTTAAAGGACTACTATAATAAAGACCGTAGGACTATAAAATTAAGCTTAAGGAAGGAACTAAGTTTAAATTCTTTAAAGTATATTATACTAACAAGAGGGAAAACGAGGAGTTACGGAAGTACTTGGACGAAAACTTAAAGAGAGGGCACATTCGGGAATCTACATCGCCAACAGGGTACCCTATCCTCTTCGTACCGAAGAAGGACGGAAAGCTACGCCTTTATATTAATTATAGGCAATTGAATTAAGAGACCGTGAGAAACAGTTATCCCCTACCCCTAATTTCGCGTATCCGAAGTCAATTAGGAGGAGTACGATACTTTACGCGCCTTAACCTACCTATTGCCTACGCCCACATTCGGATTAAAGAAGGCAATAAATAGAAGATAATATTTCGCACACCCTACGGACATTACGAGTACCTCGTTATACCCTTCGGATTAACTAATATACTTACAATATTCCAATCCGTTATAAATTACGCGATCCGGCCTTACCTCAATAAGACAGCTATTTACTACCTAAATAATATTCTTATCTACTCTAAAACTTTCGAAGAATATAAGAAATACGTAAAGGAAGTACTAGACGTACTATACAAATACAAACTTTCGGTTAATATAGAAAAGAGTAAATTCTATATAAGGGAGACCGTATTTCTTAAGTATTTAATCTCCGAGAACGAGGTTAGGATAGAACCAAATAAAGTAAAAGTAGTACGAAACTAGCCTACGCCTAGAGACGCGACGGAAGTTCGAGGATTCTTAGGATTTACTAACTTCTATCGTATATTTATACGGGATTATAGAAAGATCGCTAGGCTATTATACAAGCTTACTAAAAAAGGGATTGTATTTATATAAAAAAGGCTAAAAGAAGAAGCTTTCAAGACTATTTATAATACTATTACGGTAGATCCGGTACTAAAGCTTCCCGACCCAAGTAAGTTATTTGAAGTAGAAACCGATACATTGGACTATGCGATCGGAAGACAATTGGAATAGCGCGATAAGTAAGGGAAATTACATCCTATAGCTTTCTTTTTAAAGAAGCTAGAAGGACCTAGGCGTAACTATCCTATTTATAATAAGGAACTTCTTACTATTATTAAAGCATTTTAAAAATAGAAGCTATACCTTAGTAATACTACGTATAAAGTATAGGTTTATACTAACTATAATAACCTTCGGTACTTTACGACCACGAAAGTACTTAATAGCCGCCAGACTCGATAGGCTAAGTTCTTATTAGAGTTCAACTTTAAGATTAACTATAAAAAGGGATCGGAAAATGCCCGGGCCGACGCTTTAAGCCGGCGGGCAGACTATATAAAGGATACTATAGAAGCATTAGTACCCTTATTCTAAGAATAACCAAATAGATTACTCGCACACCCTCTATAGGAATGGGTAGAGTATTACGCTATTTATAGGGCTAAAGACTAGGCTCTAAGATACTAGGCTACTATCGCTACCCTAGAAAATAGACAGCGGTAGGAAGGTAATAAAGAGGAAGGAATTACGCTTTAGAACGACCGGCTATAATACCGCGACAGGGCCTACGTATAGTTAAAATAGCGAAAAGATCTTATTAAGGGAATCTATACCTCGAAGATAGGAGGATATATAGGCATTATAAAAACTATAGTACGGATACGGCAATACTACAACTTCCTAAAAATAAAGGCCGAAATAGCTCGAACATTATAGGCCTACGAACGCTATAGCAAGACTAGGGTTGTAAGATATAAGCTATACGGATTCTTCGAACCCCTAAAAGTCGTAGAAAGGCTATAGAGCTCGGTAACTATAAACTTTATTACCAAATTACCCCTATTTGCAAATACTACCATAGGAGTTATATATAATAGTATCCTAATAGTAGTAGACCGATTAACTAAGTAGAGCTACTTCCTACCCTATAAGGAAGTATAGTTAGCGGAGTAACTCGTAAATATAATCTATCGGAATATTACTTCGGTATATAATTAGCCGAAGGAATAGATTACGGACAAGGATACTAAGTTTGTATCCAAATTTTAGTAGGCATTAATAACCAAGCTCGGTACCAAGAGCAAGTTATTAACTGCATATTATCCGTAAATAGACGGACAAACGGAAAGGATTAATTAAATCGTAGAACAATACTTAAGGAATTATATCAACTTCGAATAAAGCGATTGGGTAGACCTACTACCTACGGCGTAATTAGTATATAATACTTCTCCTACAGAAACTACGAAGGTTACGCCTTTCTTCGCCAACTACGGATATAAGATAGAACTCTTGGAAGGACCTAATTCCAATATACCCCGAATAGTAATTAAGGCCTAGAAACTACATATATTGTACGAAAAACTTAGACTAGAACTAGAATTCGTACGACAGCGAATGGGCAAATACTATAATTAGAAAAGGCTCGAGGGACCTCGCTTTAAGGAGGGGGATAAAGTGCTTTTATTTACTAGAAACTTGAGTATAAAGCGACCTAGCAAGAAACTTAATAACCGACGGGTGGGACCCTTTAGGATTAAAAAGAAAATCTTAGATGTAGTATACCAGTTGAATATTCCTAATACTATAAAACTAAGATTATATTCATTCCACATCTCGCTACTAGAACTAGTACTTAAAAACTCACGAGTCAATATACAAACCAGTATTGAAGATAAAGAAGAAGAATAGGATGTAGAATAAATCTTAAACTTAAGAATAGAAGATAGGGAATTGGAATACCTTATTAAATAGGAAGGATTTAGTCCTGAGGACAATACTTAGGAACCCGTTAAGAATTTAAATTGCCCTAAGAAGCTAGAGGAATTCTACTAGAGGAACCCGGATCGGCTAGGGGCGGAGGGCTACTTAGCTAGGAGGTAAAGTAAGCCGCGAGACTTAAGGAGGCTTAATCCACGAGCACGGGAATCGGGGAAGTAATAGCTATAGTAGGCTGCTCATCGTTAGGCAAAGGCTCAGGCTCTCGCCCAACAGCCCTCTCCTCCTTATCCTACACTTCCAACTCCGCTAGCGCCAACGACGATATCTCCCTACCCTCTTTAACTAGCTAATCTTTCTTCTACCTCAAACGAGCTATATAGAGCCTCTTTTCTTAGAGCTCCAAAGACTTCGCATTAACCTCCCGGATTGACGCTTCAAGATCTAGAACTATACGCTAATACTCGTTAAGAATACGTACGACTATCGAAATTAGCAACCAAGCATTACTAAACTTAAGGAAAACTTACGTTCCGCATTATAGTTAACCTCCACACAAGGACGTACGACCCGGACACACTCCCCGCACTTTACTTCGCTAGGAAGCTTTTTATAGACGAGTTTTCGGTTAGAGCAGCGTTAATAAGGCATAATTATAGAACCAAAGCGTTCGATAGAAGTTAGCAACGTACGCCGGCGAATTGACGAGTTGGATATAGGCTTGGAGATGCGGCCAGACATTTTGGTAGAAGGATGAAGAAAAGAAAAGACTTACTATATCTAGGATCAAGCAGGGAGTAGTAGAGAATAAGAATAGGCGGAGGATGTCGGAAAACTAACGAGCCGTCGAGGACGTCAGCTAGAAAGGAGAGGTATCGTATTACAAATTTAAAGCAATTACGCGGGCCAACTAAGCTGTTAGGATATAATAGCCCCGCTTACGATAAGATAGTATAACTTAAGACTAGGGCGGGGGCAGGGCAGTACCCGAAGGGCGCTTACAAAAAGAGGCGCTTACGGTAAGTAGTGCTTATAATAAGCAACGCTCACGGTGAGCAATACTTATAGTAAGCAACGCTTATAGTGAGCAAGATACTATCGTAAGCAGACGTATTAGAACCAAAGTATTAGGAAAGGATAACGAGTATAAAGGGACTGCTAGAGAACTCAAATTGTTAGATAGTTCGATAGTAGTTAATTGATTATTATTACCGAGACTAGTATTACGCTTATATACTTATTGTAAACCTTTTGGCTTCACCGAACGACTCTAATAGTGTTCTACCTTCAGCTATCCCACTTAAGCAGATTAGACTACCGTTCGTTACACCAACCCGTGTTCCCAGCAAAAGGGTACAAGTAATTAAAGCTAGTAATTAAATTGCTTAAGTGATTTTATATAATTGCGACGGATAACCAAGTTATTACATCTACCTAACTAGACTTTAGAGTTACTAAACGACGATCGACTACAAGTCGACATTCTAAAGCTAGTTACAATAAAAGATATTTATAGCGTCCTCTCTATAGTAGCGCCGAACAAGGCACTAGGCGACGATTGGCTCTCGAATAAGTTCTTAAAAGTATATAGGGATCCCTTTAAGGAAGCAATAGTAGTCCTAGCGACGGCTAGCTTCCGCTTCGGGTACTTTTTATAAAGGTTTAAGAACGTATAGGTAATTATTTTAAAAAAGCTTAGTAAATTAGCTAATTAATAGCGACTGGTTAGGGTATAGCGACTAATATTTATTAGTAGGTTAAAAAAGGCGACAACGAAAAAGGGGTTAATTATTATTATTTAACGGAAGAAGAGAAACGGAAAATTAAAGTAGCTTAAATACTTAGAAGGGAGTGTTGGTAAATAGGCGGCCTAATACTATTTACTAAGCAACTTAGGTACGGACTTCTAATAATATTACTACTAAGTAGTATAAGGAAGATTCTAAAAGCGTTAATTATTAAGTAGTTAATATCGGTAGTAGAGAACTTCACCCTCCTCTTAGAGGGCTAAATAAGTAATAAATTAAAGCGTTCGATAGAGTTTACTATTTACGTTATTACTAATACAGTCCACACAGCGCGGAAACTCTAAGCTATAGTATTACTAATACTTCTTAACTTTAAAAGCGCGTTTAATAGAGTTAACTATTAATAGCTACTTTATACTTTATAGGAAATGCGTTTTCCGCGGTAGCTACTATAGTGAATTTATAACTTCCTTTTATTAAGGAAGGGTTTACTATTTTTCGATAATAAGTTATTACTACTATATAACATTACATTAGAGGTACTATAAGGATTACTCTTTTTACTTATCTTTTTCCTCCTTTTTATTACGCTACTTTATACTAAGCTAAAAAACTATCCCGAACGCAATTACCGTTAAGTTTGCTAATAATATTAATATCTTAGTAGTAGTAAAAACGACTAAGGAGAACTATAGAACTCTCTAAGCTACTTAAAAAATTTGTACCGAATAAGTAAGGGAACGAAGGATGGAATTCGAAGCGAGTAAGACGGAGTTGATATACTTTACCCAAATAAGGAAATTATAAGAAGAGACTCTCCGGATTGGAAAGACGGTCCTAAAATTAGTAGAATTTGTAAGGTTTTTAAGCGTTTAATTAAATAGAAAACTTAACTTTAAAGCCTACGCTTAAATTATAAAGAAGAAGATAGCGACGTAAACTTTTACGTTAATATAGCTAGCGGTAAAAACATAGGGCTACTCCTTTAAACGAGCTTAGGAAATTTATACGAAAGTTATTCGAAACGTTATAGCCTACGGCACATTAGTATATTATTAACCGACGGAATTATACGAGAAAGCTTAGGAAATTGCAACCTAGTTAGCGAAATATTAAATTAAGTACCTAAGGGTAATAGCGGGGGCATATAAAGCGACCCTAATAAGAAATTTAGAAACTAAAACGTATTATCCGCCGATTAACCTTTACTTAAATAAACGGGTAAGAGCCTTTAAAAAAAAAATTATTCGGACGGACTAAGCAAAGCTTATTAAGAGGACGGCTATATAGGTAGCCGGTTGCATTTAGGAAAGGTTCCGACGACGGACTTCCTTTTCTAAAAACTTATTAGAAAGCGGAATAGCTAAAGCCTAATAGGCTAAGAAATAAGCGCTTACCGCTAACCTAATAAAAGAAATAACGTTATAAAACGCGCTATATAATACGTAATAGGGTATACTATATTAAGAAGAGCTATCGGCTAAAGATAGGAAGTAGTAGTTAGAAGAAGTAATAAAGAGGGAATAGATCGTAAGGTAGGAGATATAGATAGCGGCAGTAGTTTTTAAAGTAGGGCGACGCTACTAGTTAACGATCGCTAACCTATACCTAAAGTTCGATAGGATTTTAATAAGAAGATATATAGTTAGCTCTAAAAAGAAAAGGAGGCACGAAGAGGCTAAGGGCAAAAACCCTCGCTCCCTCTCTATAGCTAAAAGCTTACTCCTTATCCAAGTACGGACAAAAGTAATTAGGCTCCAGTCCTTCTTATTTAAAAAGAAAGTTCCGATATCGAAACATTATACTACCCTTATAAGACGGGTAAAGAGACCTTTGCATACTTAGTTTACAATTGTTTATAAACGTTTAATTAACAAATAAGGGAAGAAGAGTAGCCCTAAAGCTAAGAGCAACTAGTTGTATACTTAAATAATAGAAAATAGGCTGACTGCCTCCTTAGTTAAATATTAATATTATAGCGTAGTTAGACGGTGTAATAATTATACTATTTAACTAACTTAAATTAAAAACAAAAAGTTAAAAAAGGAAGAAATTTTAAAAAGGAAGGCTAAATAAGAGAAGCGAAGTTATACCCTAATTAGAAGGTAATTAGAGCCAAGCTTAGAACTTACAATTAAACTATATAACTTATAACGGTATATTATAATCCAACTAGTACTAGCCGTTATAATTAAAATTAGGATAGTTTCGAAAGTACTATTTAGTAATTGAGTTAGAGGAGGAAGGAGTCGGCGAAGCCAACCCTTAAGAATAATACATCGGCCGATAGTAAGATATCGGCGATACGTTAACATTATTATTTACCGAGCGGTAAGTAAGTACTACTATAGTAGGAAACGTAAGTGCCGGCTTTACAGCCGGGCAAAGGACGGTAGTTTTTATTTAGTAAATGGAAGTATATATAGTTTTCCTTCTAAAAATAAGTAAAGGACCCTATATTCATCGGACGCTTAGTATATAGTTACTAGCATAAGAATAAAACTACTACTACTAATAGTTTACTCTTATATTTTAAATATATAAAACTAAACCTTATTTATAAAAAACCTTCTTTATTTCTTCTAATTCCTTATTATTTAAGTTTACTATTTTTAATAATTCTTAAAACTCTTTTTTCGTAATATAGTTGTTAACGTGTAGCTAGTATTGTACCTTGTAACTACCTTGTACTATCTTGTAATATAGAAGGTTAATTAGTAAGAATGCTATTCCTTCTACAAAATTAATTAACTTAGTCCCTATAGAATGTACTAGAATATAAAAGGTTTTACTATTATATTTTAGGATCTTATAACTTAGTTAGCATTTCTTCCAAACTAACTTGTTATTACAAAATTCAATAAAAGCTTATAGATTTAATTTATTTCTTCTATAAAATAGTACTTCTCAAGCACTCCTACTAACTTATAGGAAGCTCTTATAGTCTAGAAGCTTTTAGAAGCTTAATATTCATATATATAGAGACCTCTCCTCTTTTTTAATTAGTCACTCCTTAAGCAAGCAAGTAAGCACAATTTAAGTAATACAATATAGTCTTTTCTTATAGTGTAGAGTTTACTATAATAGTTATTTTTCATAATATAGAGTCTACTATAATCTTCTATCTTAAGAGTAAAGTTCTTTCTAAAACCTCTTTTACAACATCCTTCTATTATATTTGCAACTACGCTACTTCCTTCAATACTACTAGTGTACTTCCTACCGCTTCCGCTCCGTTCTACTATAACGTATAATTTACTATAATATTCCTATACTAGTACTATTATTATAGGCTAGTTAGGGCATCGTAGTAAACAAAAGTATAATTAATAGAAAGTATTACGAAGCGCAAGTAAGTACTAAGATAAGACTTTAATTGTTATACGAGGAACAACTTTAGGATTGTTTTACCTTAGGATCGTTCTAATATACTACTCTAAAGAGCATTTTGCTTATTAGTTAGATCCTAATAATAATTAAATAGTTTAAGTCCCTAGGCTTGGCTCTAAAATCTTTACTAGGCGGTTTAGGATAAAACCTCGCGTAGCCGTAGAAGGGAAAGGGACTCTTTAATATAGCCTACTTCTAAAATCTTAATAGTGAAGGCGAAGGATAATTGATATAGTCTTAAAGAGCTTTTTAATTATCGGTTCGAAGAATAGTTAATTATACGGATTTAAAATTACTATAACCGTTATATAGAGGTAGAGGCTGGCTCGCGGGCTCTAGAACGGCATATACCTAATAGCTGCCAGCGGCGTAGACTGCGGTTTAGATAGGTATAAGTAAAGCTCTAGATATAAGAGTAGAGGTATTATCTAAGGCGCTTTACCAAATGCCAAAATATGGAACTCACCTGCCCAAATCTACCAATAGTGGCTATCAACGGAAAGCTGAAATTATAAGATCGCAGCTCGTTGAGTAACATCTTTATACAGCTTCGCAAGTGTCTTTGCCATCCACTCGTCCACAGGGGGAGCCAGTCAGTCGAAGACCGGAACCCATTACTAGAAGTCACAAAGCGGAACCTTATTAAGGCATCCTCTAAGCTTCTAAGGGTAAGCAATTAATAATTAGGAAGAAGTACAGAGTCCGCTCTCGGCAACGCTGGAGTAATTAGGGTTAGAATTGTATTTTTGGATATCCGGGAATTTCAATAGCGGTTTAGTAGTGTTCGTTTTATAATAGCGCGGTTCGTAAAATCTCTAAACCGTTCTGACGCTATACGGCGGCGCTGCCTAGCGCCTACGACGGAGCTCTTCGGCTCAGGTGCTCGCCCGTGTAGTGGCAGACCTTCCTGGGTCTGACATGGCTCCCCCTCTTGTAGGTTTCTGTCCTAGAAACCTCCTTGGCCGACCTCCCCCCCCCCCCCCCCCCCCCCCCCCCCCCCCCCCCCCCCCCCCCCCCCCCCCCCCCCCCCCCCGCCCGTGCTGCCGCCCGTCCGTGACCGGCCTTCCGCCCGTCGTGCTCCACTCCGCCGTCCTTGCCCGGTCGTCATGAGGGCAATAGTTGGGCATGCCATTGCGGCCCCTCAGAAGCCTGAAGTCCTGCTCTATCACCTTGTCGCCTGAGAGTAGATGATCGAGTAGGCGTGTAGGCAGTGTCAGGGCTAGTGAAGGAAGGTAGGTTGAGGTGCCTACAGACGGAGCGCTCACGTAGGGGAACCAAACTGATAGTAAGGGTTTGATAGGAATTGCATTAACATCTGACCCTTTTTCCAGGACGAGGCGGTTTGGCCAACTAGTTATTTACACGTTGAGAACCATTCCGTAGTAGTATCAAGGCTATATAACAAAGGTATAAATGCAACCCTGACCTTGAGCAACTACCTTTATTTTAACGCTCTCATAGGAACTCTTCGGGTTGTTACGGCGGTGGCAGACCACTACACTAACCTGGCCATGTTCCTGCAAAAGGATACAAGTAACTGAAGCTGGCAGTTCGGTCGCTCAAGTGGTCTTATATAGTTGTAACGGCGCATACCTACGATGCTTCAACCGTGACACGGGTCTTAGTTGCTGGAACAGGAGACGAGACTTCATCTGAAATCGTCCGAGCAAATATCATAGTTTGAAGTTGTGATACCCGGGTTGGCCTTTGGGCTTCGCGTGCAGTATTAGCGCTCCTTGAGATTGCTAGAGTAACAGACGACAGGCTTCATCTGCCTACCCGTGTAAAAAGTCTAGCCGCAGTGTCAGGACGGTCAACTTTTCTCGTAATCCGCCCAATTATATTCATCTTTTTAGCGCCGGCTCCCTACTCACCGTAATGCTTCCGTCCGAACGATATGGATACGGGAGGTTGTTGTTCAGTTTTTTGACCCTACTACGTGATTAAAAGACCCGGTTCATATCCTTCTGACTCCGATAGATAAGCTACCAATCGGAGGACTATCTATGGGAGCCGTTTTCGACAGGGGTTTGGATGACTCAGCTGAAAACGCCGCCCCCGTTTCTTGTACCGTTTTCCCATTGCCTTCGCCGTCAATCCCATTGCCTTCGCCGTCGAGTGCACCGTTCCACTTACGCCAAGCCCAGCTGAGTAGGCTAGGCATACACTGTACAAGGTACTTACCCCTGCCATTTACCCCTGACACCTACTCCATATACTTAGTACTTCTAACTAGGAGGTGTAGTTGGCTTTTGGGAGGTGTGGTTAGCCTTTGGGAAGTGTGGTTGGCTTTTGGAAGGTGTGGTTAGCTTTTGGGAAGTGTGGTTGGCTTTTGGGAGCTGTAGTTGGCTTTGGTAAACACTCTTCTCTGTACGTATATCACTTCAGGCGAGTTAGAAGGGCCTCAAGATATATATTGCGTCTCTACCCTCAGATTCCCGACCGAACCAAACAAGCACACTTTTGTCCCATTCTCATTGCATTCACTGTATATCCATTCTTCCCAGTTGATTCTACCGCATGAATTACGGCCCCTACGTTGCGAGGGTTGCGTTGGTTTTTCATATGAAACCCTCCTTCCGAGTTTTCTAATGAATTTCTCCTCCCAAACATACTGAGCTCGTTAGCTATTGCAGCTTGAGAGGGTATTGTTTGAGTCTCACGGTGCCGATCACACTCCATCCATATGCAATACGGAAGAGATGGAGCTACAAAAACCGCCGATACCGCCGACTGTACTCGGCGTCGAAGAACGGAAAAGAAGAGCATTTGCCGACGTCGACGAATTTACGGTAACAATACATGAGCGTTCGCTTTGTAAGAAGACCAAAGCCCAGCGAGAACGCGCGTGGTGTCTATGGAATAGGTATGTACCTTATCATTTTGCTGTTTTCTTTGATATTGCGTACTAATGCTTTTTAGATTTGTCACAGATGTGTTACAATTAATACCAAATGAGCTGATAAGGTTTAGTTTGGTGTGTGCCGAAACAAGAAAAAGTCCATTGCTATCTGCAAGAGCTTTCTGGCCGACTATACACGCTATGCAAGATGCAGGCGTCTGTGTATAGACGGGACCGAGGAACAGAAGCAGGTACCATCAGTTCAATCAGTAGTGACTATTATTGCTGTATGGAAGCATATAGTAGCTCAAGCTGATGCTGTAGTGCTCGCGAAGAGAAGGGATCAAGATTCAAACGAAGATTTAGACGAAGATTCCGAACAATGGACATTGCTTGGCAACCGTGGGAAGGCCCGTGGAGAGATTATCCAGGTAGATTCCCTCCTTACCCATACCAATACTGTGTACTGACATTTCTTCTCACAGTGGATCCAATCAACTCTTGCACAAAAGTTCAACCTCACATGCAAACAAACATTTGAGAAAACCGAAGCCACAACAGACGATGTTCTGCTTATTCTTAGCACTTTGTGGGAACGCGCAGTCGATATACCTTGTGATCCTAGACATCGGCTTGCCTTTCATACATTGGTACTTATAGGAGGCATTGGTTTTCGGCCCGGCACTTATGAGAATATGCTTTATCAACAAGTCAAGCTACTTATCGTTCGCGATCCGGATACAAAACAGCCAAGGCTTGTTGCTGGGATCACGATCAATCAAAACAAGCTATCGGCTAACAAAATTGGTAAGGGGGCAGATGTGTATGTATTCTTGCCTTTAACCGTTGATCCAAACTAACACTTTTCTAGGGTGACCTTTTCTGCTACTATGGTACCATGCCAGATCGTTTGTTTAGTTACGTTTGTAGCTATTCAAGCTCTACATGATGATGCCTTAGAAACAGAGTTTTCGTCCTTCGAGGAATTACTTCAGCGTCCAAACTTGGAAGATGTTGATTGCATTGAACTGAGGTGGAAGGATGGGATGCAGGAAAAGCCTATCTTTCCCTTAAAGTACCACAAATTTCTGGAACTTTGGAACCGGACATGGTTGGTAGCGGGCAACAGAAACACTCTCCGGCCCTATGCGCTGCGAATCGGCGGTGGAAATAAAATTGATGGTAAGAACCCTTTACCCGTTTCCCTCACTATTTTGCTTACAATTTTTACGCAAGGTTCCCTTACATCCGCTATTCGAAACCACATCCTGAGCTATAACACAAAAACATTCGAAACCTCTTACCAAGCAAGGCATATTCCACACAATTTGATGTCATTCGTTTTCGATAGTACATCTGAAGACGATTCCAAGCTATTCAAGCTATTGGCCTCCGCATCCTTGCGCAGGGATAACAAAGCACCGCTTTACCCGACAGCGGCTACGCTAGAAACGTTTGAAAATCGCGAGGATATGAAAGCACTTCGCGCACAGCGTCGTCACTTCCGGGAAGAGCTCAAACTCTCTGCAGACAATAGAGAGGTAAAGCAACTTACCGCAAACCGACAGCGGCTACGCTAGAAACGTTTGAAAATCGCGAGGATATGAAAGCACTTCGCGCACAGCGTCGTCACTTCCGGGAAGAGCTCAAACTCTCTGCAGACAATAGAGAGGTAAAGCAACTTACCGCAAAAATTGGAGATCTACGGACGGTATTGTCAAACTTGGCTATCAAGCAGGCTCGAGAAAACTACTTCGCTGAAGTTGATTCCCTTAGGGCTCGTGGCCTATTAACCGAAGATATGCCAGCCCCCCCTCCAAATCCTTTCAAATGCTCCTTCGGTCCCAGTTTACCTGTAGCAACAATCATTGGTCGATACTTGAACCCCAAAGATCCGGTTTCCGACACCGCTACGAAAATGGTTTTTCCAAATTCGAACGACAGTGGTTCTGACCAAACTACCCAAAAGCGGCTTGCAGTATCGGAAATGCTTTTTGCGTATCTGAATGATAGGTACGGAGAAGTAGAAGGGATTGCTCAGGAACTGGAGCAAGCGGCCTCCGAACATAAGGAAGCAGCTTCCACGCTCTCTACATGTCTTCTCTACCTACAAAGCTTCACTCGTCGACGTAACCTCAGTAGACACCATCGGAGCGTCCATTTCACAGCAACGACCTTTGAACCTTTCTCATGCCCCGAATATCAGCGGCAAGGAAAGGAAGAGTATAGAATCGAGAGGGCATCGGAGTGGAGTAACCATGTCGCAAGAGTACATGATTCCATCAATACGCCGGATCTCTTCACTAAGTCAATCGTCAAACCCAAACCAATGGCTACAACTACCAAGTCGAAATCCGCTCCTTGTTTAAGATGCGGCCAATTGTTCTATGCCGGAAATAGTTTTTCAAGGCATATGAATAAGTATCACAAAATCGACAAGCCCTTCGATTGTCCCAAATGTAAGGGAGAAGGGGAGAATATCCAGATTAATGACCTCGCTTCGTGGCTTACACATACGTCGGATGTTCACGGTTGTAATAGGCAAACAGGAGTGGTTATTGATAAGGAATGCCTACCAAAACAGGGACAGAAGAAGAGGAAAAGAGAAAACATAGTGGAGGAAGCTATAAAGCGTCCTAAATTAGAATCCTAAGTGTGACGGCGCGGCTCAGCCGCTGGTCAGCATTGCTCCCATGGCTGCACGGTTCTTGGCAGCGCACAGTACATCCTTTGCGCCGCAGCCATCCTTTGTATTCTAGTTCTTCTTTTTCCCCATCTTTCGATCTTCATACAATAGTAGGGTCATTGTCGCATTGTCGCATTCCTTTCCCACTGTTCGCCGTGACACTAAGTATATAGAATACAAACTAGAATGCTATCTCCGTCTCTCCCACCGAGATATCTCCTGGAACCACGATGCCAGATCTCGCTCTCCACAAGCGTGCTCTGATACAAAGCATAATCGACTGTAAACTAAAGGTGACAAGCATCTAAAAGATGACGACTCAGTAGAAATAGTCGGCTGTACTGCCCGCGCGATCCCCGCATCCGATCAAACCTGCTTCACTTCGGAACTACAACGGCACCACCAAACGGCAATCCCGCTTTGTTGGGGCGGCCTCACGCCACAAATAGGNTTCGGAACTACAACGGCACCACCAAACGGCAATCCCGCTTTGTTGGGGCGGCCTCACGCCACAAATAGGTTGACTCGGGGATTTGCGACATTGCGATGTTCACGTTGAAGAATCTTCCTGTAGCTCGCTACCTTCGCCCTTCTCAAAAGAACTAGAACTGGAAGTGATACACACTATTGCGTCATAGACTCTAAACATCCAAGGCATCCGTTCTAGATTCAAGAAAATTTTCAACTGTTGGTGATATCCAATATATATGAAACCGTGAGATATACAGTATAACTGGGCTATCACTTGATATGTTACGTTTCTTTTCAACCGTATACTATCCAATTATTCTACAGCAGACCCACTTTTTCTGGGATGCACCAAACTAAATTAGCGTTCCGTTCCCTCGGGACACTTGAACTAAGCAGCTAGTAATTCAGTGCGAACGCAGCACCAATGATCACTCTAGCATGCGGAAGATTTCTTACCGCCCTTGCAAAAACTGGTTGTGATGAGACTGTTGGCATGCTTGATCGTTCGTTGGATAAAGATAAGGAGGTTTGCCACAGGTGTGATGCGAGCGCTGTACTCGAAATCTCTGTAGTGGTTAGTAAAGAGGGGTAACAATTGGATGTTGATGTAAGAGCTGAGATTGCGTGAGTTCTAGATGGGATGAACGTAAACGAGCTATTCCAGAGGTGGGAGACAAGTGTGGTGACCGGAAGTTGAGTATTGTTTAATGAGACGGAGTTGTTCGGTGGAGAGGGAATTGTTGTAATAGTTGAGGTTATGCTTGTTTTACACAAAGTGGATACTGACGAAATAGTCGTCGGTTGGCTTGTTCCCAGTTTATCTATCGCAGATGTTAACGAGTTAGAAGGGGAATATTGAACACCCTATGGAACACCCGACACTTCAATAAACGGACTATCGGCTTCCGAAGCGAACGTCCAAGTTGGAGCTGGATTTGTTCTACTAGAAGGCGAACACAACCAAGCACATACTGGGCATCTTTTCATTACGCGATTCTATGGATCAATTGCGTGCACGATGGTGTTTAGGGCACCTATCGTACAAGATTCGCAGTGTTGATTTGCGTGTTCGGGATTCGAGTTCCGCTATCTGTACCACAGGGGGACTTGATTAAGAACAAAAACTGGCAGTAAAAATAATCATACAGCTACGGTTGATACTGCTTATTTTGAACGCAACGTCCAGCCTTATGAGACTATCCTATATACCATCCTCGGGCTGAATGGGTGTCAGAAACTTAATGAGGTCTTCGTTGGGTAGGTTTTGCAGTTCGCCAAGCTGTCTCCTTTGGAACAATCTTTCCTTGAACTCTCCTTCACCCCAAACAGAGCGTAGAAACTCGTTGCCCACCTCACTCAACAACATTAGGCTTTCATACCGAGCAATGGTGGCACGGAAGGTCTCGATGCCTGTGTCCGGAAACCTCTTCAAAGCTCTTAACGTGAACCCACTACCAAACCCAAGGGGTAAAAAGCAGAGAAGCCCATCGTATCCTTCTACCATCTTCATGATCTTCCGAGGCCCAGACATTTCCGTCGTGAATCTCTTCCGCGCTGTACGAGTGTCTTCGATGCCACGACCTGCTAACACAGCTGATATACAACTTCCGCTTGCTCGATGTCGATTTTCATTTTGTTTTAGGACTTTGGAAAGCCGAAAACTGGCTGACATGCCCAAAACGGTGTACAAAATACTGAGATTTTGTGCTTTTTGTTGTAGATGGTCGTAGTGCCTCGCAGTTGACAACTCGTCCGTAGGCTTTCTCGAGGCGAACGAGCTTTTCAATGTATCGTCCGCACTGTCCCAAGCGTATACGATTGACATGAATCGCAAGATGGCACCATTGTCTATCGTTAGGCTTGCGAGTTGACGACCTGATTGGATATCGGTATCGGTATTAGTATCCTTCGTGTTGCTGTCAACTTTGATTTGGGCATCACCGCAATCGACACTGATAGCGGCGTCCGTGTCATTGTCGCTGTTCTGATTGCCATTCTCGTTGTTACCATGCTCTTGGTACTTGTCTTGCCCTTGGTCCTGTTCCTCGTCCTGATCCTCATCCTGCTCCTCGTCCTCCTCCTCGTTTTCTTCATAGTCCCTCCCTTTAGTATCGTTATTGCCGACAACGTTGCTGATATCTCGAGACTGACCAAAATTCTGCCTTTTGCTGTGTAGTAGAAGGGTGGCGTTTAATTTCCGTTTCTTGGTGGAGGGCCGATGGGAAAGCCTTTTGAGGTTGCCATGGGACAGATCGTAGAACCCGTCTTCTGGACAAACAACCCATCCACGCGGAATTGCTTCTTCGCTAAGCAAAGTGAAATTAGTTGCTATAGCAAGAGACGGGGTTTGATTGATAACTGCGTGATATTGCCGTGGTCGTGTTATAACCAGGTCGCCGGGGCCAGCGCGAATAATATCGAACTTGATTTCTTCTTCGAGTAGCCTCTTCGGACTCACCATGATATTCAGATGCCGTACAGACTGGTCGCATTTGTGGAGCGCCCATTTGGTCGCAAGCATGCTTTCAAATTTGGCAGTATCATTCGGGTCGATCATTATCCAGAGCTTCCACCCAAAAATATTGAGGTTATAGGAGCGCAATTGGGCGTCCTCACAGTGGAAAGCAGTCCCTGAGCCACGCTCGCCCATATGCATGTACAAGGTATTGATTCCAGGGAGGTCGCCGAGTATCGAAAGTGCGCCGGATGGGAAAAGCGAAGCAAGTGGTGTTCCAGAGGTATCAATAGGCCCGACGTAGTAGGGTATGGTGTTCTGAGGAGGAGATTCAACAATGTCCTGAAGGAATTGCTTGGCCTCGTTATCTGTGAGGGGGTTGAGGTCGAAATCGAAGTTGATGGAAGTCATTGTTGTCGAGTGAGAAAGGTATAGCCGTGAAAACCCGTCATCGTCCCGATCGTGTTGGACCGCGAATTGATCATGATCCGGCAATGGTAGAGCTCGTTTAGCAAGATCTTTCCAATCAATACCCAAGTCTGCGANCGTCATCGTCCCGATCGTGTTGGACCGCGAATTGATCATGATCCGGCAATGGTAGAGCTCGTTTAGCAAGATCTTTCCAATCAATACCCAAGTCTGCGATGGACACGCAGACTTTCCCACGGAAATGGGGATCTGTTTCGAGTTTGTGAAGGTTGGCGATGAGATTGAGTCCGAGGTCGTCTTTAGTTAATGGCTTGAGGGTATGATGTCCGATCTTGTCAAGATTTGGGATAGCATGAGGACCGGTGGTATTGGTTGAGTATGGTATCGATGATGGGAATGTTGAGGATGTTGAGGATGTGGTTGTTAATTCGTTGAGCTTGTTGTCGATGCGATTCAATACCTCAAGAACTTGTTGGATGGCGCTAGAGATGACGTCGGTTTGAGTGGAGGAAGAAGAGGGAGTGGATTTTTGCGAATTGGTTTCAGCAAAATTGCAAAGGCGTTGCATTTGGAGTTTGATTGATTCAATTTCGCTCTTAAGCGCCTCCATTTTGAAACGGCTGGAATTAAGAACGGAAGAAAGGACGATGGTTGTATGTAGTGGGAAGATGGGGAGATTGTGTTGAAAAGAGTGAAGCAAAGAATTTAGCGACAAGGGTTCCAAGCCTTTTTGTCCGTCCGGACTGATAAAAAGGCTTGGCAAACCTGCAAATGTCGTCCCGTTGTTCAGGCACCAGGATGTGGGGCAGCTCTTATCCGATTGGCTGAGAGTTGCATACGGGGAGTTGGTTAGGGCTGCGAAAAGGAAGATGCCTGTAGAATGGGCGGCGTTCGACGAGCCAACCACAGCTCTAAGGATCCGAAGCTGGCAGCATGCAACTCCACTTAGAGTATGCACGTGCCCGACTTTTCACTTGTCTGCCTTGACCTACCTCCTTCATCTTCCTGCCGTAACCTGCCTGCATTAGCCTGCCTAGTTCATCTACCTGCCTTAACCTACCTCCTTCATCTGCTTGCATCCTCTTCCCTTCCATCCTGGCATGTCATAATCATGGTGGTTGGCTTGCAATACACTGTTGGCGCAGCCGCCAATACCTTTGCAGGCGAGTCCCAGTCAGACCATATCACACTACTCCTCAAACAACTTGACAATTTCGAACGCGCCCCCAAAACACTTCTCGAATCATGGCAAAAAACTCAACAAGCTGAATATTACTCGACTGCGAGAATCTTTCTTGACGAGGGCCAATTTCCAGCCTAGCTCGTATATTTCCTCACCAAGAACGCTGTTGACAAGAACTCCCACTTCTCGGGCAAAGCTGAGCTACGCCTATTAGTCAATGCTCTTGAGAAGCAGTCTGTCAAATATCGACAATTGTTAGTGGCACGAGTAGGGGCGGCAATTCCACCTAAGCATCTTGAGAAAATCAACACCCTGCATAAGAGGACGATCACATCATTTCAGATGTCGTCAAATCCATAAAAGAGACGCCGTAAGTATTTTGCCAGAACGTATCTATCTATCATCCTAACTGGGATCAGGTGCACATAGCATCATCTCCGAGAATCCCCTCAGCCCCGACGCAACACCGCAAAGTGCACACGGGCACCACAGTTCTCTCGGTCGTACCGTTCAAGTGCCAGCACACTCAGCCGCCTCTTCCAGTTGCTACGTCGAAGATGAAAGAGTGCTCGTCAATGCATCTCTTGAGCAGGCTGAACGCCTTTTCCCGCCAGACCTTTTCGACTCAATTAAGAGATACCCTGACCCTAGGAATAAAAATATCACGGTGGCTGCCGTATCAATGTCATTCCCAAATGAGCAATGTCAAATGTCATTGGAAGTTACAGAAGACAAGGTGCTGCATATTGCTCGAGACTTGTTTCATGCGCGCTTGGAAGTGAAGGATGGATTTAGAGATCTTTGTTCCGGCCGTACAAAGGTCAAGCCCAGCCCCAAGTTAACGCTCACAGGTTGTGAGCGTAACGTCCTTTCTTCTGCGTTTGGTTCAGAAACGTTCCGTGGGATTACAGAAAGTCCTAGATATAAGGACGAAGGTATACAATGGCGTGGCACTACAGACTCTGTGGAAATGGTAATCTCGGCGTCAGCGCAGGAAGGCGCCGTTATCTCTATGTCTCTAGGATTATGGGAAGGGAAAGAGATCAGGAACAAACTGTTTGAATGATATCGAATAATCCTATATTATAACTACCAATATTTCACCCTTCCATTCTTTCCACCGAACTAAAGCCAAGTATCCTTGCTCTTTTGGTACCGATCATGAGTTATTATCAGGCCTTGGACTAGGCAGCTGGCTGTATGGCGCAACAATCTAGTCTAATTTCTAGACAACAAACACGGTATTGCTGGTGATGCGATCACCATGGGTGTCGGAAAGGGCTTAAGCAACGAGTTTCCACGATAGTATTATGTTCTTGCTGGTCAAACACTCCTTCAACGCAGAGAATATGTCTTATCTGTCCAGGAGGCCATTGGTGATGGCTTGCATCAGCGGCCGGGCCTAACTTGGGAGAGCGGTGCTACTGGGAAGGATTATTCATACGTAGGCACAAGAGAAAAGTTGGGACAGGTTCCCGTTCCGGGCTGAGAAATGGCGTTTGCTCGTTCTTTTCTCGCATCTCTTTAATCAATCAATCCTTCGAGAGGTGCGGAAATGTAGCCGATAGTGATTGTGGGGAGCTGTGTTTCTAGATATGGCGGTCAGAACCCTAACCCTAAGTCTGGCTGAGCCAGACTTAGGGTTAGGGTTCCTCAACCGCAACGAAGAAAAGGATGTTACCCCACAAAACAAGCATGCCGGGCTTGATAACTATACTCTATATCTCAAACCGGTGACCCACGCTTCACCTCTCTCTTCTTCTTCTTCTTTTTATTCTCTTTTTGGCACTCTTCCCTCGCACTACCCCGCCGACCGCGACGGAAACGATCGCGACGACGATGAACCGTCCCCAACATAACTATTATCCTCCCTAGGGTCAGTGCTTGATAGTACCGGTGCCGTAGGGTTAATTAGCTGCCGTCTTACTTCTTGAAGCCGGTAAGGGTTATCGAAGGAAAAGGGGAAGGAGGAGGTCACTAGCATACACAGTGAAATACAAGAGCGGGAGACGCGAATTGAACCGGCGGGACTTTGATGCGGAGAGAAGATGAGAGTTGTGACGGCCGACGTGATACGGAACTACGCGCAGTCGAAACAACTATATAAGACCACTTGAGTACTGAATCTTCCATCTTCAGTTACTTGTATCCTTTTGTGGAAACACGGGCCTAAAAGTGTAGTGGTTTTTAGCCGCCGTGACAAGAGTACAATATCCGATATCTATGTAAATATATACAAATCAATTACCCTGCCCTATTTCCCTAGACCTTCGTATACCTCCCTCCCTTTCATTCAACGTCGCCTTACCCTATAGTATTATAGTATATGTAATATTTATAATAGCAGTGTTAAATAAATTAAAATGCAATTTGGAAAACATCTATTTGCTATATATTACTAGTCTCATGTAAATGGCTAGGAATTTCTTATATTCAGTTTACTCTTCAGTTTCCTTATTTCTTCCTTCAGTTTCCCTATTTCTTCCTTTAGTTTTCGTGTTTCTTCCTCAGCATCATCCAATCTTTGTTCGGTTGTAGTCTTGAATTCGTTATGCTTGGTATTGGTTACGTAATGACTTCCTGACCCGTTTTCAGGAATGGGTTTTGTGGGCGGTCTAACCATAGATCGATGATAATAAGCGTTAATATCTCTTGACGCATATTCTTTGCCCCTGAACATGGACCATACACTCTGTGTTGTTATGTATGTATTACCGTTACTCTCTATGAAAATCCATTGGCTCGGAGTCCGTGTGGGTGCTATCTGTTCAAACTGTGTCATGTCCTGTGCTATAAAATGAATCGTGAATTCCTCGGCGTTTACACTTTCATTCAAATCATCTCTTGAACTTGTTTCTGTGACGGCGCTGGCAGTCAGCGACCCACATGTGGGTCCCGCTGTCGCTTGTGCGACCAAGGTATTTATTTGGGTTTGCACGCTTGTATCTAGTTCTCTTCCTTTTTTCTTCTCCCCATCTGAAATCTTCTGTCATAGATGGAATCTTAGCTTTGCCTTCGACTCTCCCATACTGTGCCCTTGCAGTTTCTATGGCGTCAACTTCGGACTTGGCCAGCTTGCATTGGTGAAGAGGAACCGCATATGCTTGAAAAATGTTTTCTTCCTTTTGTATAGTAATAATAACCAAATAACTTCGCGGTGGTCGTGCTATAATTTTAGCCCATGTTAATGTGCCAGTCTCAGGATTTTTCATATATATGTTACTAGCTATGGGGTAAACCCGGGTATAGGTTATAAGCCCGGGTTTACTACAGTAACCCTTCCTGATCCAAAGCCAGAATACGAAGAATATATTTATTCAACTGGCTACGACAACGAACACAAGGAGAAGGTTCTTCACTGCCTTCTTTACCCCGAACAACCTCATTGTCTTACTACCTACAAACATCAGGTGCCGGTTTACAAGCTAGAATTGGCTTTAGAACCGGATTCTTACCCTAATCTTCTCGAGGATTTATGTATAAATTCTCGTTTTAGTAACCGGTTCTTCGCCGAATTCGACATCAACGAACACGAGCCCGACGTTTACCAAACTTTTTGTCATACCCTTGGCTTCTTTTAAGACCTTAATTGGTACGAAGAATCAGAACAACTATTCGAATATTTTTCAGTTAGCGAAAGCCAATTGAATATCGACTTAGTTAATAGGTTATTCAGTACCTTATTTATTGGGCCAGAGAACTGGGAAAGACTTGATAGTATTGAAGGTTTCGATAGTCCTAGAAAGTCTTCTGGGTACTTATAGCACTGGTAAGGTTATGAAGGGTCGACCGCAAATATATTCTACTACCCCCAAAGCCTTGTAATACTAACATTCTTTCAGCCATCGCTATAGGTCTTTGTCTTGGAGCATTGGGGAAACATTTCGATCGAAGCTTAAAGACAAATTACAAAGCCGGTTGGCATTATGCCGGCTAATTTACACGAGGATGGAATGAGGAAGGCCGGTTTAGTAAATATTGTGACAACAGGATTCTGGGCACAGACAGGGCTGGGCCAAAAGAAGTCGATATGAATAAATCAATAAAGCTAAAGAGTAGAAAAGAAGAGGTGGCCGAAGGCCGGCGAACGAGGTACGCCTTAAAATAGGGTGCCCGAGTTCTGCCGGGCCCGACGGCCCAAAAGCCGCCTTAGATGCAGCCAGCCACGACGCCAGTGCCATGACAAATATTATGAAAAAGGATTACCTCGTAAGTGATATTAATCTTTTACATCTTCTTTACGAAACTCCTCCTAGCTTTGATTCGAAAAGCTCACTATTCATCCCTCCAGGTTCGTTGTACGTATATTTTTAGTTGTTATATAGCTTGTCTCTTACGTCAATCGCGAATTTAGGTATAAGTTGTGTCTTTTTAAGTTGATTGATTTATATATTTTAAATATTCTATATATTAATTTTTTTTAGTTCTATACAATACTTAAATTGACTACTCTTATAATATCGTAATATCCTCGCGAATTTGGTTATCATAGTTCCCTGTGTTTCTACTACCTTTTGCAAGTTGTTGATTATTCTTTCGGTGTTGGTCCTATATTCATTAAACTCAGTAGCTGTTATATATTCGCCATTTCCTCCACTATTTGCCTTGTCATTTGCCTGGCCATTTGCCTGGCCACTTTCCGGTACATTAATTATTTCTTGAGGTATGGATTTCTTAGGGGAGGTAATGTTGCAGTTCGTATAATAATCGCTAATCTCTTTTGACGCAAGTGGTTTACCTTTGAATATAGTCCATCCACTTTGTGTCGTTATTAATTCCCTACCACCCTGCTTAAAAAAAATCCATTGGCTCGGAGTTCGCCCGATAGTGGTTCTGTTATACATACGTGAGGTCTGTGACGGTTGTCGCAACTATATAAGACCACTTGAGCAACCGAATTACCAGCTTCGGTTACTTGTATCCTTTTGTGGAAACATGGCCCATTGGTGTAGTGGTTCAATGCTGGTCCGTGACAAGGTCGGGTTTAGTTTTGATGCGATATCCTGGGCTATAAATAAAATCCTCGCGTCACCTTTGCCTCTTAAAGATTTACCGTCCACTGTTACACCCGCTCCAATGTAATCCTTCCAAAGGCCGCAATAGGAGTGAGAAACCGCATATGCTTGAAGATTAGTTTCTTGATTTTTTATAGTAATAATGGAAAATGAAAGGCTCGAAAAACGTTGAAACGCGGGTTCTTGGTCGACGACGACAGCAAAATCATTTTTGACATCAGAATCGTGTTCAGGACGTCCGATTACCCTCATCTACGATGTCGCATCAATTGCGCATCGAAGACGCGGGTGTCGCGGCGGTCGGGAACAACGGCGGCGGTCTGGCGGCGAGCCGGCATGCGCCCGGAAATCCCACGGCCGGAACACCGACGACGACAATGACGGCCGGCGGCGCCGAGCCAGAAGCCCCCGCGGCCCCGAAACCCCCTCAGGAAGATACGGCGAAGTTTATTCTCGAGGCTATGAAGTTCCCCGGTGACGATAGCCCGAAAGACGCTCGCGCGGCGTGGGCGGAGAGACTTTTCCAAACTGCGAAGGACATCCTGCGCGCACGAGGCTGGACGCCTCAACCTCGCGACAACACCACTGAGCAGCTCAGGAACGATATGAACGAGCTGAAGAAAATGGTCGCCGACATAGCGAAGAAGCAAGCAACCCCCCCGAAGACTTGGGCTACCATAGCCGCGAACCCGAACACCCAACCGACGGGCCTGAAGAGATCCCACCTCGCCCCGATGGGCACCCAGGCATTCGTCCCCGTTCGAGCCGAACGATGCCTCACAGTCAAACTGAACGACAAGCCACTCTCTGCTGATCAGGAGAGGCGTACGGCCAGCGATGTCGTGAAGGTAATCAACCAGAAGTTCCTCAAGGCCGATGCTAAGGCGGTCACGAAGCTACGTCTCAGCGGAGACTACATTATCACATTCGGAGAAGAAGGGAGGAAGTGGTGTCTACAGAACCAAGCTTGGGTGACATACACATTCCACAAAGACGCAACGGTCGCGTTCCGTACGGTCTCGGTGATTGCCCGTGGCGTGCCGTGGGCGCTCATCGACAACCTCGAGCCAGAGGAGCTGGCGAAGGAGTTGTCCGTAGCGAACAAGATCAACATTGTCAGAGCAAAAGCATTCCGGAGGAAGCACGGGAGCGAGAGGGGTTCTCTCCTCCTGGAGGTTCTGTGACAAGGGCTGTGTGCAGGGCTTGGAACAGTAGTTCAATTCAGCTAATAAACTACTTTGGTCTCGAAAGCCTTGTTGATCTTCCCAACCTCCAGGAGAAGGTTGGGCTTCAAGGCCTTCTTATGCCAAAGGGGAATCGGTACGTACTTGAGGTACGTATCAAGCCTTGTCGCCTGAGGCTTCAAGACATCTATCTAGCAGTCTGCATACATGTGGATTTTCTGAATGCCTTCGTCCATTCTCCATCTTCCTTCTGGCGCTGTCCTTCATCCGGGCGCCGTGCTTCTTGCTTGGTTGGCTGGGGATTGTCTCATGGTGTTTCATCAGCGTCTTCGGCACTTCCATGGTTGGCTCGCTGGCCTGATGGTATCGAGAGGGGTTCGGGTAAGCCGTGCCAGTGGCCTAGGGTCCGGCCGAGGGTTCGGCCGAGGTGAGTGTTGCGGCCGGAGGCCACCAGGCATCTCGAGGCTAATGCTAGGCGTTGAGGCTCTGCTAAGCCTTGCGACCCTAACCCCTGGACTGTGTGGGCAATGTCCGTGTGACAGGTTCCTACTGCAGACGATGGAGTTCGTCTCACTAGCGACTCCCTCCTCTGGATGGGCAACGCATTCTATTGTGAACCTTTCGAGCGTGACGCAATCCCCCAACAGTGCTACAACTGCTGGGAGTACGGTCACCTACGTAGCTACTGCCCCAAGGGGAAAGAAGCACGGTGCCCTCGCTGCGCTGAGAAGAGACACCCGGGTAAAACAATGAAGGATGCCGAAGCCAATTGCCCCTCCAACCAACAACCCGACCTCGTAAAGTGCTTCCCTTGCAACCGCAAAGGACACTACGCGTTCTCTCACCACTGCCCGCTTGTAAAAGCGGCGTTCGGTCGCTCCTCCACGGCGTTCATGGAACGCCCACGCGTGTTCGCCCAGCGGGCAGAACCGGTAACCATCGACGAAACACCGGCCCCGAGCCAGCCTGAAGCTACCCAGCCGGCCGAAGAGGCCCTACAGCAGCAACTCCTCCAGCAGACGCAAACAGCGGCGACGCAGGAACCTACGGGGGACGTCCCCCCTGCGATGCCGTCCCAGTCCCAACCCACACCCGTTGACGAAGACGGCGACTTGGATATCCCAGGTGCAGACTTAGCAACTCTGGAATCTGAATGGCAAGAAGTACAAGCTAACAAGAAGCGCGGCCCCTACACGAAGCAGCAACATGAACTTCGCGCCAAGCTGGAGGAAGCTAGGGCGAAGCGCCAGAAGAAAATATCCAAGATGTTAAACATCGCCACCAGGTCGAACCCTCGACCACACCAGAAGAACACTGCCTCATCTTCCACTCTATGAATCTAAGGATTCTGTACTGGAACGTGGCGAAGTCATACAATAGGATGAAGATCGCGTTGGAAATGGAGGACCGCTACGACATCATAGCGATCCAAGAGCCAGGTCGAAGTGCGGCTACGGGCGGCATCCCCAACACCAGGGCCTCACGCTACTGGGCGTTGGATAGTGCCAACCAGGGACGCGCGGCGCTGTATGTAAGCAAACGCTTTGCAATCGATCGGTGGGATTACGAACAAGGAGAAGACTGGGTGATGATGAGGCTAGGAGAGGGAGAGAACGAAATAAGGGTGTGGTCGGTCTACTCACCGAGTTGGGACTCGGGTCCTGAACGTGACTGGCATACCCCCCTTAAGGAATTCGCATCGAGACCGAGGGGAAGGGACGTTGTGGTCGGAGATATGAATCTCCACCACCCGATATGGGACATTCACGGAAGACGGAGTAAAGGCAGTCATGTCCTCCTCTCGCTAGCAGCGAGTCACCGACTGGTACTCGCGACGCCGAAAGGCGAGCCGACGCGGCTGGGGAACGGAACACGGCGGGAGCTCAACAGCACCATAGACCACGCTTGGATAGCGGAAACACTGTATGCCACACACCAGACGGTGGAGGACGGAGCCCTCACCGGATCGGACCGCCAAGCTCAATCGGTCCTAATCTGCACCGAAATCATTGAGGAACCAGAGGACACCGAGGAAGGCTACAGCTGGGCACTTATGGATGCCAGGAAGGTTAAGGAACTCGCTGATGAGCACATAACAGTCCCGGCGGCAATTACTACGGTTGCCGAACTGGAGACTGCCACCGAGCGGCTGATGGAGGAACTGATTAGGATCGCGGATGAGGCAGTCCCAAAGCGGAAACGAGGGAGGGGCAGGCGTGCCGACTGGTGGGACTTGGGTGTGAAGGAGGCTGTTAAGCACGCAAGAAAGATGGCAAGGGCATGGAGGCAGAGGAGAACACCGATGAGAAGACGAGAGTTGGAGGAAGCGAGACGGAAGCAAGCCGATGCTATCCAATTTATATATATATATATAGATTATTACTATATTTTACGCGTTGATTTTGGCGGGGGTTTTGGATATTTATCGTATCGAAAACCTCCCAATTTTCGGATATGTAGTTTGTTAGCACCTCCTGGTTCGTTTGATTTCCTCTTGTTGCGGTATTAGACCCAGTGTCACTACGACGCATTTCACCACTACGCTATAACGTTCCGTGTTTCCGCAAAAGGATACAAGTAACCGAAGCTGGCAATTCGGTTGCTCAAGTGGTCTTATATAGTTGCGACAACCGTCACATTTTGAGAGCTCCCAATTTGATTCGATCGGCTTCCTAGGAACCGTCGCCGGCTGGTACGGTGTCCGGAAGGGGGGTCGAGATTCGGAACGAACCTCTCAATGTAAAGGGGGGAATGTGACGGTTGTCGCAACTATATAAGACCACTTGAGCAACCGAATTACCAGCTTTGGTTACTTGTATCCTTTTGCGGAAACACGGAACGTTATAGCGTAGTGGTGAAATGCGTCGCCGAGACAATTACCAGACAGACAACATTCAAGGGACGATCATACGCAAAATCAACACGCGTTAAATAGAAATGTTATTACAAATACAATGCCGAAACGATACGGATGGATACCGCGTAATTTAACCAGTTCTAATGCAAAAACTCGCTATAACTCAACAATCTCGACTTAATCAACCCCTGCCTTGACTTCTAGCCCAACATCCTTTAGTGAAGTTTCTTTGAATACAGTATTGTACTCGCCTAATGTATCTCCAAGCTATTCTAATCGGCCTAGAAGTAATTTTAATTTTTTTGTAAATAGACCGTTTACAAACTCTTTTAACTTTGATACACCGCGCTTACTATCCCCAAACCTTAATATTTAATTATTAACCAGCCAAGCGAAGTTCGTAAGGGGAACGCCTCCTTGGGTAGCCAGCTGTATTCAACAAAGATCCTAGCGACGGACCTCACCCCCCGAGGACCTACCAGAAAGTGGAGCGGCTAAAGCCCAGTAGGCTGAGAGGTGGGCACCCACAGCCAGCCTGAATAGGAGATAGGACGCCGCTTGCCGGACCCAAAACGGCTGGGCCGTATTCTAATCGTTATATCTTCCTCAATCCTTTCTCTTTATCAACTAAAGGAGGACGGCGGACCAATTTTTGGGGTTTTTCCCCTTGTGGTTTCCCTCCAACGGCGTTGACCTCTATCCCTCAAAATTGGCTACGGAATTTGTAGGAGTCCGTGCCCTAGGGCACGGACAGGACGAGGGCTCAACCCGACAGCGAATGCTGAATTGGGGCCCCTAACTAAGGTATCTCTTTTCGGGGGCGATGCACAAATAAAGGCAATAAGCCGTGGTTTGCGCTCTACTTTGTAGGGGTTATAGAAGGAGGATTTGGGCCAATTTCTTGTGTACTGATCGATTGTGAAAGCTAGTTGCTTGCTGAAGAGCCCTCTATCTAAGAAGGCCGGGAGGCCTTCTTATATACTAGGCCTTCAGGGACCCGAACATATTGGACCCGAGGACCCGAACGCTTCGGGTCTTCCTCCTGAGGACCCGACGTTCATGGGCGCTTCGGGCCTTACCTGATTGGTCTGTGGGTTCTACCTAGTCTGGCTTACATAAGTGATCCTTGACTGGATCGTAACACCAACCAAGCAAGAAGCAGGGCGACCGGAGGAAAGACGGCGCCAGGAAGGAGATGAAGAAGGGATGAAGCTATTCAGAAGGATCCACATGTATGCAGATCTCTATATAGATGCCTTGAAGCCTCAGGCGACAAGCCTTGGTACGTACCTCAGTACGTACCAACCCTCTTTGGCATAAGAAGGCCTTGAAACCCAGCCTTTGTTTGAAGGTTGAAGGGATCAACAAGGCCTTCGAGACCAAAGTAGTTTATCAGCCTGAATTGAACTCTTTGTTCCAAGCCCAGAACTCTGCCCTTGTCACAAGAATAGTCTTGCTTCTTCGTAATAGAATACGTCATCTTAACATCAATAGAAGTCACTAGAATTTCCAAGATTCGTATAAATTTGCCTATTCTCCCAGATCCTTCTGGTAGCACGCTAGAAAAATGAAACAAAGGGAAAGGAATTGAAAAAGACTGAGAATACATTATATGTCTTGGGAGAAACCAATAAACCAAACCCGTCCAAATACGGTGCCGATGGACATCATCCGTCCCTGGAGGTCAGAATCAGATGGTCGGTAATTCGGTGGCAGCCAGAGTACGTTCTGGCCGTTGCAAGTAATCCAAGACCTATCCTGTCCCAAGCCATAGCCATGGCTCTCTAGATTATCTAGTACAACTTGGCTTTCGGTAGTTTTTGCAACTATTCTAATACATCCAACATTGGTACGTAGGTAGTGATTAGTATGGTCAAACGATATATAGGTCATCATAGTATCATGACCTTCTAGGGTCTGGAGGCAGCTCCCTGACGCCGTATCCCAGATCTTGATCGTGTCGTCCCCCGAACCGGACGCAAGCCGCTGGCCATCAGGCGAGAATGCCACTGAGACAACGGTCTCGCTATGGCCTTCTAGGGTCTGGAGGCAGCTCCCCGACGCCGGATCCCAGATCTTGATCGTATCATCCCCCGAACCGGACGCAAGCCGCTGGCCATCAGGCGAGAATGCCACTGAGAGAACGGACTCGCTATGGCCTTTTAGGGTCTGGAGGCAGCTCCCTGACGCCGTATCCCAGATCTTGATCGTGTCGTCCCCCGAACCGGACGCAAGCCGCTGGCCATCAGGCGAGAATGCCACTGAGAGAACGGGGCCGCTATGGTCTTTTAGGGTCTGGAGGCAGCTCCCTGACGCCGGATCCCAGATCTTGATCGTGTCGTCCCCCGAACCGGACGCAAGCCGCTGGTCATCAGGCGAGAATGCCACTGAGAGAACGGCCCCGCTATGGCCTTCCAAGGTTTGGAGGCATGCATTCCAATCCAATTCTACAGCCGGCTTAGTTCGAATCCATTCAGGTTCTTCTGCCCTGAAATTCCTCTTTATCAAGCTACCGCTTGGAGCAAATACAAGCGCTGATATGTATGCTTGAAGTGGAGCTTGCTCTATTATTGACTTATAAGATAGAGCAAACCGGTAAGCATCCCAAACAAGCTTTGATAACTGCGATTGATTATGACCTCTCTATATCTTTAGTTAGACCAAGTTCCTAGTGCGGAGTTAGACTTGTACTTACTAGTAAGCCCTCGAGCTTTCTAATAGCAACAACGCCCGCAGGCATAGCTTGGAGTAGACTCAGAGCTTCCAGCCAGTAAAGGTACTTCGTCTTGAGGAATGTATAGACAACCTTCTTATCCCGTAAAAGATCATGCCGTTTTGTGTTCTTGTCAGAAACTGAGTCACACAAGTGATCAACCCAGTAGACGCACGAGTACCGCACTGTCGCTAGCGGGTCCGGATTTGGTATTTGGACCTTGTCGCTTGCAAATCCTGGTGCCCTTAAATTATATATATCGCGTCGCAGTGTTGTGGACATGGCTTCAAGTGACCTCAGGAAGATGATATAGTGCACATCTTCTTTCCCTTTAGGGAAGATCCAGTCGAAAGCTTCTTGAGAAGCTTGGTTGCCAGATTTATCAGAGACATTAGAAAGCAAAAAGTCCTGGGCTGATTGATGAACAAAATAGACGGTTTGTTCTCGTAAAGTTAGAAATGAACCGCAAAGCCCTATAATCTCTTCTAGAGATTCAAGATTGTTGCAAATGGTATTGGGCAACTTGGCGAGAGAGGCTAGTTCTTGAAGGCTGATTGGCCGGCGAACAATTGCGACAATAGCAAGAATGTGCTTGCAGTAATCGGATTCATCGAACTGGCTCATATCCTCTCTCATCCGCGCATATAGAGCATCCAGTCCAGATGGAAACATGCGTAGCTTTTCTACGGCAAACCCTTTCTGGACTTTTTCAAGCGCTTGGCAGACCAACGCCACCCAAAGGAACGTATCTTGCGCGTTAGAGCACAGGTATTCTTGAACGGTCTTTTTCGTAATTGGGTCGTACTTCTTCAGCTCTTTTAGGTAATCCACCTTCTGCAGAATAAACGCATTGACAGCCGCTGCGACGGATTCCGCATTTAGCTCCAGGGAGACCTTCACTTTATCTGCGGCTTTCTCCAACCGTTCCTCAATTTGCGGCCAATTACGGCTTGAGACGATCCACTTGACGCGAGATCCAGATGATGATTGCTGAGCAATTAAGTCGAGAAGCTGCGGCAGGTCTGTTGTAACGCACTCGTCAAGCGCGTCAATGACTAGGTAGGTCGTTCGGAGGCTTGGGTCTCGTAGGATGTTGGTGAAGATTCTCGACAGGACGTCCCACGTATTTGCATCTTTGAAGAGGCCTTCGCCCGCACGGTCATACTCACTCCGCACGTGTGAGAGGATAGATGGCTGCTGGTCGATAAGTAGATAGATTAGACCGCGCAGTACGGCGGTTGCATTGTTGATGCGAGAGTCGGTAGCTTGGCAGAAGAAGTAGGCCACATTGCAGTGGCGCGCGTTGGCAGTATTGTCTTGATCTAGCTCATTGATGATGCCGCACAGCAACATAGTCTTCCCTTTGCCGGGGTCGCCCTTGATCCAGAGCAGTCGGTGCTGTGGGTCGTCACGCCATTGTTGAAAGTCAGCGTTATTGAGGACCCAACGATACGAGTCCTGCAAAAGGCCGCCTTTGGTCCGTTCGATGCGGACTTTATCATCGCGAGGATCGGTAAGGCGTAAGTGCTTCAGGCATTGCTGGTCCTTCTCTGACATTGCATAGCTAACGAGCTGCTCGAGACGAGACGTCACTTGCTGATTGGTGTATGTTTGGGTGTCGTTTTGGAAGCAGTTTTCAGCGTCTTGGATAGCCCCCAAATCAGCTTTCCAGTCATCAAGCGTGATCATATCTTGCAGAAAGACTAAGCCGCGATTGCGATAATAAGCACAAACACTCTTAATCTGATAAGAGAGGAGCGCTTTGTAGAGGTCAACAATTTGGTTCTCCAATTTGCCTCTCATTCCATCGAGTTCGCTGATGTTGGTGGGATCCCTGAGAAGGCTAGTCGACAAATTCCAATACCAGTCCATTCTCTTAACAACGTAGTCGATCCCTTTGCGGTTGGCTTCGGTCGCTTTTATAGGGTTGGCAAGCATCTGCAAAAGTTAGCATGTGAAGTATCACGCTCCAAGTAGACATACCTCTAAAGCGATACAAATGCCGGTCCAAGCGAGCGCGGCTTGGGGCACGGCCTGGATTGCTGCACTTATAGTGTTCTTTGCAGATAGAACGACATCTACGGCCACGCCAAGGCTCTCTTTCACCTTGACCTCCCTCTCAGTTTTGGCTAGGCCAGCATTGATAAACTGGATCATTTGGCGGCGCCTATCCAAGGTGTTTTGGGCGATGGTGTTCGACTGGGACTCGGGCACCGTTGAGCCGGGGCCATCCTGTAGCTGTCGGGACAGTATCTTCTCATATGAGTCCATCAATTTGACCTCTTCTTGTTTAAGCTCATTATAGGCACGGTCCCAGAGTCGTACAGGTAAGCTGGTAGTAGTGTCATCTGCGCTGGCGGGCGTCTCTGTGTTGGTGGGATTGGTAGCCGAAGCGGCTGGGAGGTAAACAGTGGTGTCATCCGCGCCGGCGGACGTCTCTATGTTGGCGGAACCAGTAGTCGGAGCGGCTGGGGACCGTGGGGTGGACGTCTCTATATTGATGGAACCGGTAGCCGGAGTGACTGGGTGTCGGGAGGTGGACGTCTCTACATCGGCAGAACCGGTAGCCAGAGCGGCCGGCAGGGGGAAGGAGGACGTAGAGGGAGTGGCGGGGATGTGCTGTGTAGACGTCGGCAACTTGGGCAGAGGTGCAGGGCGAGACTGTTCTTGGTCCTTAGAACCTTCCCTATCCTCGGCATTTCCGTGTCGCTTGAAACGCATCTGGAACCATAAGCGCAGTCGTCGAGGCATCGTAGCTTTGAGGAAGAACGTCTTGACTGCGGTGAGGATGCTATGGTTGCTGATTCATGAATCGAGTTTATGAAAGTGCCGGAAATTCCTCTCTCTTGCCATCGAGGACAAAAAAAGGAAAAGAAACTAGAACACTGTGTTTTCTCGAGGCCATAATGGAGTATGGGGCTTTCTGTATTATCACCTTATCAGGCGCGAGATGGCTGGCGGCTTCCTCCCAATTACACGCCAATTACCCAAACGACATTTCTTTTTTGAGGCTGGCCATTCATGGACCCGGAAGGTTCAGAGCGCCAAATCAATTGCCTGGGTTGGGCGAGGGTCGTGGCTTTCGTCACGGGTCTACAGGATTGGCAATAGTGTACTAGCAGCGGCCTGGTAGCTTGCACCACTTATGGGGGCGGGGCGCGGGTAGGGCTGTAAATCCGAGTGGAACCTGCAAATTGCAGTAGAGCCTAGGCTGCCAGTGCTCTCAACAACCAAGCCGTTACGATAACCAGTGTCCTTAAGCGGACAATGCATTGAGGCCTTGCTTTTCATTTCCTTTGGGACCTGTGCGTGCATGGAACCGACGCCAAGTGGCGATCGCACCGAAAGTAAGACAGACATAAAGCAGCTGTCCATACTGCTAGAGAAATGCTTTCGTTTCAGTCCAAGGTTCAGCTACTGGAAGAGGAGCTTGTACGGCCGCGACTGAGAATTGTGCTAGAATACCCATACCGCGGATATTGCGCTTTGACAAACGTTAACGGGGCTAGCCGCAGTGCCAGGACGGTCAACTTTTCTCGTAATCCGCCCAATTATATTCATCTTTTTAGCGCCGGCTTCCCACTCACCGTAATGCCTCCATCCGAACAATATGGATATGGGAGGTGGTTGTTCAATTTTTTGACCCTACCACGTGATTAAAAGACCCGTTTCATATCCTTCCCACTCCCATAGATAAGCAGACATATCGCCTGACTAGTAGTTGGGTCGGTGACGACCAGCGAATCCCAGGTGTTGTATGTTATTTTCTCTCTTTTTTTCCCCCCCGTTTCCTTCTCGTCTTCTTTCTTCAATCCTCGTTTCCGGCATTATGTGCTTGATTTTAGTTCCAAATGATGGTGTTCGATCTGCATCCTGGCGATGGTTGTTGCGGGGAAAAAAATGGTCAACTTTGTTACTGTCTCGAGACTCTGTTGTTGTTTCGACGCTGAACGAGCTGATTGAGGAAGCGAAGATATGTTACATGCATTGCCACAGAATGTTTACAGACTACTGTTGCCTATAAGAAAAATATTAAAGAAAGTAGAGGTTGCAATATGAACATGAACAGGATCCAAGGTGGAAAGAATGGGGGACTTGTCCAGCCATTATCCGGATCTCGCTTGGCCAACCGACATGCATCGACCTGTAAGGACAGTACTAAACCATCCCTTCTCGTCAAAGCTAGCAAGACAGACAAACGCCTGGAAAGAAGCAAAGAAAAACGAAGCGGCAATAACTGATTGGTTACTTCATATCCAAGTAAGCTTTCTACACCGTCACCAGAGTACCAAGTGCCTTAGGCCAACCTGCGACCCTTCCGCTATATCATATAGCTTTTCCCTCAAACCAAAAGATACGCCTAATCACTGTTACCCACTTGCACTACCTCATCGTACAACCTGACAACACTTCCCATTAGCTCACCTTTTGTGTATCTCACTTCCTCCTCATTGTAACCCTTGAACAAAGGGTACAAAACCCAGAATTAAGGAGGCCCCTGACTCCTCGTCTTCCTCTGCGTCATACCCACAGGCTTCAAAATCTTCCTCGCCGCCTTCTCAACCTTATCCGCCGCCGCCTTCTTGGGTCTTCCCGGCGTCCTCTTCATTGGGGATGATGTACCATCAGCGCCAGCGCCAGCGCCATCACCATTCGTCTGCTCAGTCTTGGCCTTCTTCGCTTCGCGATCGACCGCCTCGTTATCATCGTCCTCATCGTATTCGTCCGCCTTCCTCTTCTTACTAGCAACAGGAGCAGGAGCAGGAGCAGGAGCAGCCTTGACGCCTTCCATGTCTTGTGTCGGGTCCGAGGCTTTGGCGACGGTTTCCGAGGGGATGGTCTTCATCTCCGTATCGCCCTCCTCGTCCTTCTTTGCTGCGCCAGCTCCTCCGTTCGTGCCGTTCTCTCCCAATGGCGCAGCGGCCACTGCTTTATCGGGGTTGGTCGCCGCAGCCTCCTTTGCTTCGTTGACTTTCTTCTCGGTCTTGCCTTCGGTAGACTCCTCCTTGGCAGCCTTCTCCAAATCCGGAGCCGCCTCCCCGTTGGACAGGACCGTCCCTGCGCCCGCAGGGTCATCGTCCGAGGGGTCGTCTTCTGAAGACTCCGGCAAGCCGTTACCGGTAGGCACGGCATCCATGCGAGGGTTCTCGTGAACCTTTTCGGGAGCCGGGTCGTAGATGGCGGTGGGCGGAGGGGCGGAGGGAGTGGCGCTCTCGAAGCCGTGGAACTCGGAGCCGGCGGCGGTGGGCTCTAGAGCCATCTTTTCGGCGACGACCTCGTCTTCAGTGGGGAAGGTTTTGGGTTTCTCGGCATCCTTCTTGTCGTCGGGATGAGCGTCGGTAGCGGGTTTGAGATTGTCGGTTGCCGCAGAGGGCTTACTTTCGGTGGTGGTGGCGGCTACCTTTTCCATTGGGACGGGAGCGGAGGCTGAGGCGGAGCCGGTGTCGTCTGGCTTGGTGGTGGTGGTGGAGGGAACGGTGGGTTGCTGCTCAACTGTGTGATGAACGCCAAGAGGAAGGAGGCTAGGTGTCAGTTTGACTGTAACTTTGTCTCTGGAGGCTCTTCGGGGGTTTGATTGATAATTTGCTTGGAATGGGCAATGATAAATCGAGTGTTGATGCTGATATTGGATAGGTGGTTGTTGTCAAGGGCGATGGTGGTGGTGAAGGGCGGTGATGGCGCGCGGGCGAATCAGAAGAGGAGCGCACAAGGATTCGCCAATGCGCTCCGTGTAACGGGTAGATGGCGCGAAACCGTGTAAATCCGTCTCTTTGATAATGAATTCGAAGTACCAGTCTGAATCCTAGATGCAATTGTTCTCATACAGAGGATTGTGCTCGTGTCGCGAGGGCATCTCCAACTCACCTTTGTTGACTTGGGCGGACATTGTGATGGTTGAAAGAAGGCGATGACGTAGTTCGGGAGGATACCGCGTAGAGTGGGTGCGCTGTGTGATTTGAGTGGAAGAGGAAAGGCTCGGCGGGTCTAAAATCTGGGGAAATGCGCAGGGGTTCGTTTGACGTTGGGATGGTGATGTTGACGATGAAAGCAAATGCTGATATTGTCGATGATGAAAAAGTACGCGAAAACGATGGTTGGTTGTAAAGTTGAAGAATGTCGAAAAAGTCGGATATGGAATTCAGTTGCAGGAGCAAGGTGAAGACAGTGGTGGTGCCGTGGTCAGGAACAGAAAGATGGACAAGGACCGCGGTGGCTTCCAGGGTTCCCGTTATGGGCTGGTGATGTGCACTGATCAACTGCGAAATCCCCCATTCGTTCATTCAGGGCAGAGCTTCTCGGGTTGCTGTTTTCTCGACGAATCGGATGGCCAGAATAGCCGGAACAATAGGAGGCCCGGGAGCTGGTTATACAAAGTCCATAGAGGTACCTTTGGCTGTGTTATGGAAGCATTGATCACCACCACAAACTGCACCCCTCCCCAGTTGCGCAATGCGAGAATGGACCAGTGTCTGGTAGCACTTGCCACTACTATACACTACATATCTAACGGCTTCATCTTCCAAGCGACAGCTGGGGAATATGTTCTGCAGATCTGATGGACCCATCAACGCGTTTGCCTGGTATATAGGAAATGCAATCGATGTTTGGAGCAGACATCAGGACAAGCATTCGTACAAGAAACGAGCCTTATCACCCATGGCCAAGTGTAGCACTTATAGAGAGCTATGACCTTGAACGTTTTAAATTGGGATTGGACTATAGCCTCCCTACAACCACTGCCAAATTCTCAAGATTGAATGATCGTCTTCCATCCAATGTATACTGATTAGATGCGTCGCAGAATACTTGGTCAGGATTGTGTGTGATCTGCGAGGTCGTCTTGCTCGGTCTTCGGTCGGTGGTTACTCTACACCAATATTTAGGGGGCTTGCCAGAGCGAATGCATGGTGCCCTTGTGTACCAAGGGACCAAATACTTACCTCCACCTACCGTGGGGAGCTTTCCCCGCCATGACGGGGGCTCCGAGCTGATACAGCATCTGAGCTCTGGTGTGTGTGATACTTTGACTCAACGCCTAACGCTCTTGAAGCTTTGTCTGCATCACCACGAGCTGAACTTGGCTGATCGAGCTGAATGCGTTCCAGAAGACTGGCAATTACACCATAAGATCCTGACCCTCCCAAATCTGTTAGGATTCCGAACCGAAGGAAAGCGTTAGCTCGTGGTCGAGATCCCTTGGCTGCTTTTCAATGCTGCACACCAAGAACATACCACAGGGTCCGGTGGATTTGGCACGTCAGTCAAGGATGCCAATGTGAACCGCTCTTAGTGTTAGTTGAACCGGCATAAGGGTGAGCGCCAACACTAACACCGACCACCTCTTCTCACTTTCAACCTTCCTGATTTCATCATTTTCTCCACAACCAGCAACCTTCATGGCTTCACCCCAACCCCGCGATTCCACCTGCCAGCACTCTGTCCGTAAATAGTTTCCATCCTATTGCGGCAGCCAAGCACGAGGCCAAGATGGGCCAAGAGAGGGGCCAAGAGAGATTCCCTTCATGTTATTCGCCACATGAAGCATTCCGTGGATGAGATCCTCCCGCCAGCGCCAAGAGTGCTATCAAAAGGGGGCTGTGTACGTACCTGGTCGGTGCTGGGCGCTCTCGGCCGTCACATTCCTTCGAAATGCGGTTCCACCATGCGGCGCGGCGGCGCATCCACGGCGCCGTCGACCACGGAAACCCTTACTCTTGCGTGCCATGTAAACCCTAGTGCTCCGTCCGGCCTTCCAGAACGTCAAGTCGGTCACATCTCCCAAGCCTACGCCGAGCCTTGGTGCCAAGGCCGATAACTTCTGAGAACATCTATGCCAATGCTCGGCCGCGACATGTTGGTCCTATCATAACCGGTTGCGGGAGAGGCTTCCCTTTGTCAAGTGCCCGCACCTTTGGGAACTTCGATACCGCATCGTCTGAGGTTGAGCTCATCGCGGTCGCCACTCCTTTCCCACCACTGCAACAGGGTCTTATCAAGCCCAGCCCAATCCTCACTGGAAGAACTGCTCTGCCGCGCCCAAAACCTTCTTGGCCGGGAGCATCAAAGGTCTTGGGCGGCTGGATAAACTTCTTGGTGTTTGCTTGGCTGTCGTTATGCCCAGACATGTTGCTGCGAGGTTGACCGGTGGGTGGTTGAAAATGTTGGAAGTTGGACCCAGCTTGACGGCACTGGGGAGAACGCACGGAGAAGCGGGCATGACGGCGATGCCCGCGTATGTACTTATTAAAGTCATGTGCCCAACTTCCGAATTCACCTGAAAACACCTGTCGATGTACTCCAAATTTCAACTTGCCGCTTGGGAAAAGGAACGGAAGACTTCCGCACAAGCAGACTGGTGTTCAGACCTCCAAGTTCCTGCGAAGACCCTTCCTCCTCCAAACGAGGCAACACATCTGTGAGCCGTCTCAGCTCAGACCGTAAACAATTTATTTGTTGCGTTACAATCTCGATAATATTGGGGACGACACAGAGTACTGTTCCGAACACCATCGACCCCATGCCATAATGGCAGAACCCCAATACCCCAAACATCCCTTCCTTCTCTCTGTACCAGAGGTCGAGAGGGCTCTCGACACACGAATCGACAATGGTCTTTCAACGAACCAGGTGCCGAAGCTGCAAGAGCAGTATGGCGAGAACGAGCTGGACGTAGGCAATACCATTGCCTGGTATACCATCTTCATCAGACAGCTATGCAATGCCATGGTTTTGGTTCGTACCCCAGTTCCCCAAATGCTCCCAGAGATCGTAACGGCAGAGCTCAAAACTGACTTCTGGATATAAATACTAGGTCTTGATCTTCGCCATGGCTTTGAGCTTTGGTGTCAAGGACTGGGTCGAGGCTGGCGTTCTCGCGGCTGTCATCATCCTCAATGTCGGAATCGGGTTCTGGCAAGAATACCGTGCCGAGAAGAAGATGGACGCCCTTCGTGCGCTCTCGTCCCCCAGTGCTAGCGTACTCCGTGATGGCAAGACTTCTGTTATTCCAAAGTAAGTTGCCAGACACCCGCCGAAAGGACAACCGAATAGTTCGCTAACCCAGGACTCGTACCACAGCGCTCAAGTAGTTCCCGGTGATATCGTCCTTCTCAAGATGGGCGACACCGTCCCTGCCGATCTCCGCATCTTTGAGGCCATGAACCTGACCTGCGACGAGTCCTCCTTGACGGGCGAAGCCGAGCCTGTCGAGAAAATCACGACCAATGATCTCGTGGTTCCGGGCACCGAGAAGCCAGCATTCTCCGAAGGCGACCTTGGCATCGGTGATCGTATCAACATTGCGTACGCCACCACCATCGTTCGCAAGGGCCGCGGCCGCGGTATCGTTATCGCAACTGGCATGAAGACCGAAGTTGGCAAGATTGCCGCTTCCACGAACAAGAAGCAACGCAAGGCCGGTAGGTCGATGAGCACCAAGCATGGTCACCTCCAGCCGGTCAAGGGAGCTGGCTTGCGTACGTGGGATTTCATCGGCAAGTTCCTCGGTCTGACCGAAGGCACGCCGCTCCAGATCAAGCTGTCCAAGCTTGCGTACATCCTGTTCTTCTGCGCGATCTTGCTGGCCATCATCGTCTTTGCCGTCAACAAGTTCAACATCCCCACCGAAGTCATTCTGTATGCCATTTCCACTGGTATTGCCATCATCCCGGAGTCTCTGGTTGCTGTCCTGACCATGACCATGGTCGTGGCTACTGCTGTTATGAGAAAAGCCAACGTGGTGGTTCGAGATCTCTCTGCTCTCGAGGCCCTAGGAGGCGTTACCAACATTTGCTCCGACAAAACGGGCACGCTAACACAGGGTGCCATGATCGTCAAGAAGGCATGGCTTCCCCCGTCCAACGTTTACACCGTCCGCGATTCCACCAACCCCAGCAACCCAACTGAGGGCAAGGTAACTTTCTCCCCGGATGACGCCAAGACGAAGAAGGAGGAAAAGGAACGTGACTACGACCAGGAGAGAACCACCCAGGCCATCAAGTTTGATGTACCGGAAGGCGAGAACGAAAGGCCGAAGCAGCCCAAGACATCGGAGATCGATGCCGAGGTCACTCCCGAGCTCAGGTTATTCCTTCATGCGACCGCGCTCTGCAACCTTGCCACGGTCCGGTATGACGAAGAAGCTGACGGCTGGAAGACCACCGGAGAACCCACGGAAATCGCCATCCAAGTATTCGCCCATCGGTTTGACCACGGCAAAAAGTCCCTCGAGGGTAAGGGCTGGGAGCAGGTTGCCGAGTTCCCCTTCGACAGCAGCATCAAGCGCATGTCGGTCGTCTACAACGCGCCCAAGGACAACGAGCTCGAGTACTCTTCCAAGAACAGCATCGTCTTCACCAAGGGTGCCGTTGAGCGTGTCCTGGATTTGTGCTCCCACATTGGAACCGGTGACGCCCAGCAGCCCATGTCTGAAGAGGTCAGGGATCGCATTTTGGACCAGATGACTGACTTTGCCTCCCAAGGCCAGCGTGTTCTTGCCGTGGCATACAAGCCGTGGGAGGGGGTGTACTCTGCTCCGGAGGAGGCCAAGAAAGGCGATGATTCCGTCCGTGCTCAAGTTGAGGAAAACCTGGTACTGCTTGGTCTGGTCGGCATCTACGACCCGCCCCGCCGTGAGACGACTGGTTCCATTCACACCTGCGCCGAAGCTGGCATCAAGGTTCACATGCTTACGGGAGACCACCCGGAAACCGCCAAAGCCATCGCTAGGGAAATTGGCATCATTCCTCGCAACCTTGGTGTGCTGCCGGCGGGCGTGGCTGAGAGTGCCGTCATGAAAGCCACCGATTTCGACAAGCTGTCAGACGAAGAGATCGACAACCTGCAAGAGCTCCCCCTGGTTATTGCCCGTTGCGCCCCTGAGACCAAGACGAAAATGATCGAGGCCCTGAGACGAAGGGGGGCCTTCATGGCCATGACTGGTGACGGCGTTAACGATGCGCCATCGCTCAGCAGAGCGGACGTTGGTATCGCCATGGGATCTGGTTCGGATGTCGCCAAGTCGGCGGCCAAAATCGTGCTGACTGATGACAAGTTCAACAGTATCGTTGCTGCTATCCAGGAAGGCCGCCGCATGTTTGAGAACATCCAGAAGTTCATTCTCCACTTGTTGAGCAGCAACGTCGGCGAAGTCATCTTGCTCATTGCCGGTCTCGGGTTCCGCGACCAGGACGGATTCTCCGTCTTCCCCATCTCGCCTCTTGCCATTCTGTGGATCAACATGGTTACCTCCTCCTTCCCGGCTTTCGGTTTGAGCAAGGAGCCCGCCTCTCGGGAGGTGATGAGGAAGCCCCCGCACGACCGCAAGAGGGGTGTGTTCTCGAACCAGATTCTCTGGGACATGATCGTGTACGGCATTCTTATGGGGACCTGCACGCTCATGACCTTTGTCATTGTCGTCTACGGCAAGTACGGCGGAGATCTGGGCAAGGACTGCAACCGCAAGTACAGCGACTCGTGCATCCCCGTGTTCCGGGCCCGAGCCGCCGTGTTCGCCCTGCTGACCTGGCTGATCCTGCTCAGCGCCTGGGAGTTCAAGAGCATCCGCCGGAGCATGTTCCGTCTCAACCCGGACAACCACAAGAAGTTTGCCGTGTTCCACGACCTCTGGTCCAACAAGTTCCTCTTCTGGGCCGTTCTCATTGGCCTCGTCAGCGTGTTTCCCACCGTCTACATCCCCGGCCTGAACAGGAACGTGTTCAAGCACACCAACATCAGCTGGGAGTGGGGCGTCATCATCGGCATGTCCATCGTGTACGTGGTCGGCATCGAGTGCTGGAAGGCTGTCAAGCGCCACACGGGTATCCTGGATGACCACAAGGTGCCCAAGAGCGCCTGGAGCCAGGGTGACGATGGCGGAAAGAGAGAGCGGACCATGAGCTTCTCACTTTCCAGGAGCTTTGGGAGGACCAAGAGCTTCTTGGCTAGGACCATAACGAGCTCGACGACGGGAAACCCTGCTGCCGATGCTCGACAGGCCTAAAGGGCGCATGTTGATGATGTCTTTGACGTTGTTGTCTTGATTTTGAGTTTTGTTTTGCTGTTGTCGTTATGTTTGCGACAGATACCCGGCCTCGGCTCGACTTGCAAGCACCTGGCTAACGAGTGGATGCCTGATGTTGGGTCTGATATTACCCGTGGTGGTTGGACATTGATATGGTTTTTTTTTTTTTTTTTTTTGATAGTTCGATGTAGACGAAGATGGGGCAAGACCAAAATGAGGGGAGGATTCATGAGGGATAAAAATGACTGTATGAGTTTTCCTTTTCATGTGTTTCAGCTTTGATACCACGACATTCGGGGCCTTGTTGTTCTGAGTGTTGTTTTTTCTGTATATAGCGAAGAGGTAGTGAAGTAAGAATACTTCATGTCGTGCTATGAAAATGAACGAGTCGTCCAAAACATGGAACTTGCGTCGTCGTGTTCTTGATATTGTCCAGTGGTGTGATGGGTACTTCATCTGTGCTCACGCTTGCGCCTGCCTGGAGGTACTAATGCAGATTTCAGTGTCTTCCCTGGCAGAAAAACGTGATGCCCCATGAGATTGATCAGTTTCACTAGTTCACGTCTCTTCCTTGGTGGTGTTTCTCCTCCAGCAAAAAAAAGGGGGGCCCGTTGAGACGTTAGGAGCTTATCGATAAGGAAATCAGCATACACCTCAGGGGTAGAGGTACAGGTAGATTTCAGTGCAGCCCTGGCCCTGGCAGGCATTAATTACAGGGCAGGCACCACGTAGCCTAGCGCTTTCCCAGCGTAACAGCGACCGGGTCCCCTGAGCCAGCCCGCGTAAAGGACACCTCGAACCTCCACTGACGCGAGCATCATCCATCATCGACATCGACACACCATCCTTCCTTTATCTCGACAATTCAATTCGATCCATTCCTTCGTCGACAGCCGCTCGTTTCCTCAACTTTCGATAATTTCGTAATAATCAGTCACCATGGCTCCCACCAAGACCACCGGCAAGGATGTGTACTCGGTCATCCTGCCGACCTTCAATGAACGCCAGAACCTCCCCATCATCACTTGGCTGCTCAACCGCACCTTTACCGAGCAGTATGTCACCAGTCCAGTCTATTGCCTCCCCATCCCAGCTGGCGTCGATAATATCCTTGGCTCCCGGTTACTGACTTGCCCTCAACCAGAAACATCGACTGGGAACTCGTAATCGTCGACGACGGCTCCCCCGACGGCACCCAAGATGTCGCCGCCCAGCTCGTCAAGCTCTACGCTCCCCACGTGCAACTGCAGACCCGCACAGGCAAGCTCGGCCTCGGCACCGCCTACGTCCACGGCCTCCAGTTCGCCAAGGGCAATTACATCATCATCATGGACGCCGACTTCAGCCACCACCCCAAGTTCATCCCCCAGATGATCGCCAAGCAGAAGGCCGGCAACTACGACATCGTCACGGGCACCCGCTACGCCGGCGACGGCGGTGTCTACGGCTGGGACCTCAAGCGCAAGCTGACCTCCAAGGGCGCCAACATCTTTGCCGATACCGTGCTCCGCCCCGGCGTGAGCGACTTGACTGGTTCGTTCCGGTTGTACAAGAGGGATGTGCTGGAGAAGCTGTTCCAGAGCACCGATATCCGCGGTTTCACCATGCAGATGGCTCTGGCTGTTACGGCCAAGTCCCAGGGTTTCTCGATTGCTGAGGTGCCCATCTCGTTCGTCGACAGAGTTTATGGCGACAGCAAGCTCGGTGGCGAGGAGATTGTGGAATATGCCAAGGGCGTTCTGCAGCTCTGGTGGTTCACGTAAACAGGACAAGGGGTACCACAAGAACAAGAGGGGAGTGATTTTCACAAGGAAGGAAATTCCAAGATATATAAAAGCTAATGGTTGGGCTGGGCCAATGTACAAGTAAGGTTGGGATCTGGGTTGCATGGCGTTTTCGTTCTCGTTCCGCGCTACATATCTTTCTGGGGGTTCACTAATTGACTGATGATAACGTTGAGTTTTGGTCATGAATCATTTTGGATATCTCGCGCTCTACGCCACAACAACACAAAGCCTCAACCCGCTTAGCAATTCCTGCCGCCCGTCACACTGATAGTCTGTCCAGAGATGTACGAGCTCAGGGGTGAGGCAATGGCCAACACAGCACTGGCAGCCTCAGTTGCTGAACCGGGCCTCCTCAAGGGGATATCCGCAAAGGGGACCGGTCCTCCAGTCTTCTGGGCATTCTGCTTCTGAGGAATACCCAAAGCAACCTTTTGACCATCAACCTCGACAAACGCACCAGCCTCCTTATTGGCCGTCAACCGGGTCTCGATGTGTCCGAAAGCAATGGTGTTCGCCCTGACACCGAAAGCCGGACCCCATTCCTTGGCTATCGTCTTGCTGAGGCCGACCACGCCAGCCTTGGCCATGGCGTAGTTGAGCTGGCCGGCGTTGCCGTGCAGACCGGAGGTGGACGAGATGTTGATGATGTTGCGTGGCTCGCCGTCCTTGACGCGGAAGAAGGGAGCTGCTTCGCGGATGAACTTGAAGGGGGCGGTGCCGTGGAGGGCGATGATGGTTTCCCATTGCTTGTCGGTCATCTTTTGTCTGCGTTAGCATCAACAGCTCCCTATCTTCTCATATGAAATCCAAGTCTCACCTTGTGAATGACGGCATCCCATGTGAAACCAGCATTGTTCACAATAATGTGAATTTTGCCATTACCAAACTCCGCAGCCTTCTTTACCAGCTCCTTGATATAGTCGTCCTTGAGAAGGTCACCGGGAACAGAGATGGCCTTGCCTCCGTTGGCGTTGATCTTGTCCACAGTAGCTTGGGCTTTGGCGGCGTCAATGTCAGAGACAACCACCTTGGCTCCTTCGTTGGCGAAGAGTCTGGCACACTCAGCACCGATGCCCTGGGCGGCACCGGTGATGATGGCTACTTGTCCGGCGAGAAGGCCTTGGGGGTAGTTGAGGTGGCTGGCGATTTGCTTTATCCTGTCGGCCATGGTGATGGTTGGTATAGTAACTCTGGTGGAGATATGCTAGTGAAAGGAACCGTTGAAGCTCTTTGAAGCTCTGGGGAGAGGACTACCGGATCACCATTGTTATGTACTCCAACACCTTCAACAAGGGATAGAACCAAGCCGAGGTGCATGTCCAGTCGATCATCCCAATCGGCTCCTTGTTACCCCATACCCCGCATATTTGATCTGAAGGTTGCAGATGTCATCCCCTCGACGCTTAACCCTTCCCGTCTTGTGGTTGACTTAAGATGGAGAGATTGGACATTGACCTTTTCATTTTTCTTCTGACATGCTTGAGGTGTTAAACAACAGAAATTCCTGTTGGAAGTCGACAATTCTTTTGTGAAGGAAAACTGATATGCGTTTAAAACATATCAATGGCGGATCACGGCAGTTGTTGCCGTGGAAATGTTTCTCCAGGCCATCAAGGTGTCACAGAACCTCTGCCACAGCGTGGAGAAGCCGCCGTGCTGCCCCGCAACCCACTGCGGGACCTGCCTTCCAGCGACTCCATCCGATTGACAGTGACACAATCCGCGATCCTGGGGATGGGCAACCATGACTGGGATTTAGCTCTCGACATCCTAAGTCAACAAAAACACCACAACACGCCAAACAGAGATGCAGAGACATAAGGCCGGAAGAACGCCCTCAGGGCACCAGTTCTCACGGCTCAAGCCCGCAGAGATCGATCCTTTGGCCGAATATGGCCTCCCCTCTAAGGGAGAGAAGAGGTGATACCTTTTCTACCCTAGCTCACCACTGCTCACCTAGCTCTCAACAAAAGCACTCCCAACTGACATCATCGCCACCAAACCACCAGACTCCTAAACCACAAAACCCAAGAAGCCTACTACTCCAAGATCGCCGAGCGCTACCTCGCCTTCTGCACCGACGCCGGCGACCGCGACTCTCTCCAAAAGCAATTCTCTCGTTTAGCCCTCGGCGAGAACACCAGCACCAGCACCTCAACACCGCTCCTCCCAGCCGGCTCGACATCAGCAACACCGCCATCCTCCTCACATTCCCACGAATCTTCAACACCACAACTCCCCCCACCCTCCGACCTCTCCCAGATCCTCTCCGCCCTCCGCAAGCTCCGCGAAGCCCTCGTCGCCTCCTCACGCCTCGACGACTTCGCAACACAAGTGTACCTCTTCGCCGTGCGCCTGGGGATTCTCTCCTCCTCCTTCGAAACCTACCTCCCCTCCCTCCTCTACCTCCTACGCGTGATCCACCGCTCCCCAACGCACCCTTTGACGTCAGTCGAATACCACGAAGTCGTCTCCTATCTTGTATTGGACACAGCCTGTCGGCGCGGCGACCTAGCCGAGGCTTATACGCTAAGGAATAAATACGGGTTGAAAGACGCGAAGGTGGATGCTACGCTCAAGGCGCTGGTGATGGATGATTGGGTGGCTTGGAGACGGACGAAGAGAGCTGTGGATGGGTATAGAGTGAGACTGATGGAGTTTGCGGAACCGGGGGTTAGGAGACATGTGCTCAAGGCTTTTGGGAGGGCGTATTTGAGTGTCGGGGTGGAGTATTTGGAGGAGGTGATGGGGATGAAATGGGAGGAGATGGTGGAGCGGTTTGGGGTGGGGTGGGAGTTGAACAATGGAAGGGTGGTGATTAGGAAGATTGGGGGGAGGACGCAGTGAGTGGGAGGCAGTTTAGGTGGGTGGCGGTTGGAGTAATGGGAAGGTTGTGATAACGGGGATTGAGGCCAGGACACAAACGGGTGTGAAGCGGCGGGTGGTGAAAGTCCGAAGATGGATAAGAAGTGGATGACGGCTTGGGAGAGGTTGTGGGTTTGGGCGAGCGTGCTTTGTTTATGGTGCGATACATCTACTGGATACCCCTTTTTCTTTGCTATTTCGTATGAGGTTTTGTACAAGTCGAGGTGCTGGATTGCTGGCTGTGCGACTGCACTGAGCTCCTGGTGTATTCTTGTTGCCAGTTACCACTGCTTTCTTCATATCAGTTGCCGTCTTCGATCCCACGAGGACAAGCAGCTCACTTAACCGACAGCACATGTGGGAGGGGGTTGACTTCAAGTTTGCCCGCTCGGTGAGTGAGGGGTAACACAAACATCGCATAACGGTAGGTAATCCAAGTTGCTGTGGTATTATCATTTCATTATATCGTATCCTTTTCTCATACATATCCAAGGTCCGCCACCCCATCGTGGCCATTACATATTAATAGGTATCCAACGTTTATCGTTCGTCCCTTAAAGAAGGGCGACGGCAGCCATGAGGCCACCAATGGCACCAAGACCGGCAGCGGCAGTCTGCCTGGGGCCGGGGTTGCTGCTCTGAGCACTGCTAGCCGCGCTGCTGGCAGCGCTCTTGATGCTGCTGGCGGCCGAGGACACGGCGGCGCTGTTGGAGCCAGTGACAGTAGTGGCAGCAGCGGTACCGGTACCGGTGGTGACGACGGCGGTAGCGGAAGCGCTGCCGGTAGAGGTGGTGGCAGCGGCGGTCGCGCAGGTGGCCTTGGTAGGGAAGTTCGTGGCACCGTTGTTCTTGCAAAACTGTTTGTGGAAGTGGAGGGTTAGAAGCTGATCTAATGCGAGAGGAGAAAAGGACCGCATCAACGGTGTAAACTTACAGTGCCAGCGAAACCGGCGGCAGCATCGATCTGGTCAGGCGTGCACTTCTCTAGGAGACAGCACTGGATGTCCTTGATGAACGTCTCGTCCGTGCAGATGCACTTGGGGTCGCGACCGCAGTTACCGATGCCGTTGGCGAGGTAGGGTGAGGCACATTCGGTCTGTTTATGGGTTGTTAATATTCTTAATTCCGCTCTTCAACGGACTACGATCAAAGAGTGAAGGCGAAGAAGGTGAATGGAAACTTACAGCGCAAGATGGGAGGTTACCAAGGTCCTGGGCAGCAGCGAAGCTGGCGAAAGCGAGGGAGAAGAGGGCAGCGGTGACCTTCATGTTTACGATGTTTGTGAGGGTGATGGTTTTGGTGGTTGGATTGGACGTTATGAATGGAGGAGACGGAGCAGGATAAAACACAAGAGAGACAAGAACAACCGGGTGGTACAACTCAGGACGGGAATGGGGATTCAAGTCATATAAAGATCCGGTGTCATTCTCCTCCAATTGGCGATGCCCATTGAAGGGACACCAATCGACGCCCCTAGAGTGATAGCGGCGGCCGCGGGCCCCTGGCAGCTCGCCTGGCCACTCGATCCAAGCCAAGATGGAGGTACCTGACCGTAGTGGTAGACTAGTGGAAACCAATGGGAAGTTCAGGTTGAGCTAAGCAATGTGGTGGGAAAGCAGACTGACGCCAAGCCGCTTGTGTTGAAACTCTCCCTTTTTTTTTTCACTTTGATCAGATGGTCTGGCTCTGTGGCTCTGGCAGTAGACATAGACTTGCTTCGGTTGAATAGATATGTGTTTGTGTGTTTACCCGTCCCTTTAAACTTGTATAACTGAGATCGTGAACCGCGTTACTTGAAACCCATAACTGGACGTATGCGATGGTGTTGATGGAAAACAGAAAGCAGAGGAAACAGGCCATGGAATGACAATGACCAATGGAACTGCTGATCGGGCCCGGAGTTACTCTCTCGAATGTCTCACCATGTAGGGATCTTTGACAGGAGACTACCTGGAAGGTCACCGATCCGGTCTTCGGTACCTGAGCTTGCCCTGTGTCTACCCTAGCTGCAGTATTTTTGAAGCCAAAAAAAAATGTTGTTGCGCGGGACACGGGCAGTTTGTTCCCGTCCCTCTTCAACCGCAAGAATCGCAACTATCCGCAACTATTGTTCGGCCACAGCGCATTTATTTATTATATGAACTATCTGTGGAAAAGCTTATAAGCAAACATCAACAACACCACTGCCGGGGCTTCCACCGTGTCGGGTTATGCCCTGTTCACGATCGGGAAAATGATGGACACCGACTCCGCTACAGCGCCAACAGAACGGTGGAGAGAGTCCACTACAGAACGGAGTCTAGCTTTCAGGGGCTGGTTCCCGGGTTGGTGCAGTCCCCAGATTCTTTGTCGCGGGTTGCTGATCATCCAGGGCTGAATCGATATGTGGAGAAACCGCGAGTCGGTCAAGATGGCGGTGGTTTCACTTGAATGTCAAGCAAGAAGAAAGGCCATGGAGTTTTACAATCCGAGCATGGCTCCCTCAATTGGAGAAGAGCGGTGTTGGGAACTAGCATCAGATCCGGCACTCTCGTGAGATTGTGGTGGCTGACATCGGCGGCACTTTTCCGGACACTGGGTGATATTGGCCGGTAAGCTCCGAGCAGGCGTGTGAATAGCCCTGGAAAAGGGAACCTTGGGTTTCAGCAGCTAGCTGGAAGACCAGTCAGAGACAATTCCCATCGCCTCGGAATTTCCACTGCCTCTGCGCCCAAATGGTTGGTTACCAACCACGCCAACCAGTTGTCAAAGCCGAATATACACTTGCTTACATGCAAGTAGACAAGGCCCTGTCGACATCACTGTCGCATCTGCTCATCTGTTTGTGTGTTTTTGCGGGTACCATTGCTTCAGTTCACCTACCTTGACGGCACGAGCCGCGGCCCAAACAATCAGTCGGTCTTGATCGTGATGCCACTCACACCTTGAAAGCTTCTCGAGCTCTTTATCCAACTTAGACCACACCCTGAATCCTGCCCAGGCGTGTCAGACACCGAGGCGCAAGATGGGTTTGGGAATCCTCGAGGACCGAGTCCTCGAACATGTCCCTGGTGTGTGAAGATAATCAAGCCTTCAGCAACTCAAACAAACTGTGTGCTAACCAACCTACCTACCAGGCACAACACAATACTTCGATGACCCAGAGAGACCACAATATGCCACCGGCGGCACTCATGAACACCTCAAGTGCGATCGAAGCGGCCCCGTGCCCATCGTCCTGGTCCCTCAACCCACAGATGATCCAAACGACCCTTTGAACTGGCCGCTCTGGCGTCGCGACCTCATCACCCTCGTCCTCTCCATCACTTCGGTCTTCGCCACCGCCTTAGGTCCCATCCTCGCTGCCGACACCGTTCTCCTTGTCAGCACCCTCAAAAACGTCACCTTTGTCAAGGCTTCCCTCCTCACTGGTTACTTCCTCCTTGGTTGCGGCGCGAGTGCCTTCCTGTTTGTCCCGTCCAGTCGCATATGGGGCAAAAGACATTTGTTTGTCCTGGGCACGATCCTCTTGATTGCCACCAGCGTGTGGACAGCTGCTTCGGGCAATAAAAGCTACACGAACTTTTTATGGTCGAGGATCTTCCAGGGCGTTGCGGCCGCCCCCTTCGAATCCCTTGTCAACGCGGCCGTTGGCGACCTGTACTTTGTCCATGAGCGTGGCAAGCGCATGGCCTTCACCAACCTGGCCGTCTTTGGCGGTGCCTTTTTTACCCCCATTCTTGTCGGCAAGATCAGCAATGACATGGGATGGCCATGGACCTTTTACTTTGTCGCCATCTTCTCTGGCGTGTGTCTCCCGGCTGTCTACTTGTTCTGTCCCGAGACCGCCTACCGTCGTGACCCGACACCCCGCTTCTCGGCAACGAAGAACGACGATGCCCCCAAAGATGGGGTTGACCAGGAGCAGGAACCCAAGGAACACTCAGCTCCCTCCCACCAAACCTCCACCGACAGCACCGCCCCCGAAGAACCCACCGCCACCAAGGACGAAGAACAAATCCACACCTCATCGGAAGCCCCCATCGACACCACCATCCCACCAAAAGCCACATTCCTCCAATCCCTCGCCCTCTTCAGCGGCCGCAAATCCACCGACTCCTTCTGGAAACTCACCCTCCGCCCCCTCCCCCTCCTCCTGCATCCGGCCTTCCTCTGGGCCTGCCTCATCCAAGGCCTTCTAATCGGCTGGACCGTCTTCATCGGCGTGCTCATGGCCTTCTTCTTCATCTCCGTTCCCCTCTGGTGGGACGAAGTGCAGACGGGGTACGCCTACACCGGTGCCTTTGTCGGCGCTTTGATTGGCTTCGCTATCGCTGGTGGACTATCGGATTGGACGGCGCGGTTGATGACCAAGTGGAATGGGGGTGTTTATGAGCCGGAGTTTAGGCTGGTTTTGGTTATACCCCAGATGGTGTTGGGGTGTGCGGGGTTGTATGGGTTCGGGATTACGTTGGATGGGATGTTGTTTGGCAAGTATCATTATGCGGTGCCGTTGACTTTTTTTGGACTGGAGGTTGCTGGGATGGTGATTGGTGCGGTGGCGGGGAGTCTTTATATTGTTGATGCTTATCGTGAGTTTTTCATGTCCTTGGAGAGAACTTTGGTGGGTGCTTAAGTGCTGATTGCTGACTTGACTTTCAAAACAGGTGATGTCGTGATTGAAGGGTTTACGGCCATGATGATCTTCAAGAACTTCTTCAGCTTCGCGTTGACGTTCAAGGCCTGGCCTTGGCTGATCCAGAGCAGTGTTAAGGCTGAGAAGATCTTTAATGCTTTGGGAAGTGTGCAGCTTGTTGTTTGCTTGCTTACTATTCCGCTGTGTACGTTGATCGAACCACTTGGGAGCATGGATGGACCACTTACTGACTTTTTGATGTTCAGATATCTACGGAAAGCGCTTGCGCAGCTTCTCGTATCGCCATGACATTCTGGAGCTTTGCCATTTGCGATAGCCGGCTGGCGGCACCATTATAGTACACGACTTAATCTTTAATATGATACCCTCGTTTTTGTGTTGTACGAAGTTATGGAAGAGAAGATGTGGAGAAGTGTTCATGATGGATTTTCTGGGTATGAGACGCTCGCAGGAATCAAATACACAATCACCTCATCTCCTACGGCCATCAACATCATGTAAAAATCTTAATGTGATTTTGTACCAAGCGGGTAGCTGCTGTTCACTCGCTGAACTCCCCCCACTTTGCTCGCTATCATATTCATAACATATCATGTCATCATATCAGCATCAACATCGACAACCACCCCCACCACCCCCTCCGACTTAAGCCTTCTGAACAGACGAAGTATCCGAAAAGCTAGTCTTGCCAGCCGGAACCTGGAAAACCTCACTGGTACCCTGCTTTCTCCTCTTAGTCAACCTCAGTCCACCAACGCCCAAGATCAGAGCCTGCAGACCAAGCACAACACCCAGGGTAACCATAGCACCAATGACACCAGCAACAGCATTGCTCATTCCACTGCCACTCTTAGCAGCAGCAGCAGCAACACCAGCGGACTCCCCAGGGAGGTAAGCAGCGCACTGTCCCGTCTTCTCCCCACAAGCATCGCACCACTCCTTACTTCCTCCCTCGAGCGCAATCTTGTTCATCTCGCTCACAAAAGTCGTCCACGGCAACTCACTCTTGTCCTGGCCGAACAAGGGGTAGGCCTTAGCGGGGTTGCTATCGGACGCAGTGCCGTTGGCGAACAAGAAACGGACAAAGACCTCGTTCTCCGAAGGGGAAGAGGAAGAGGAAGTAGTAAAAAGCTCAAAAGTCATGGAGCTGGCGTAGTCGACGATGGCGGTGAAGTCCTGCGACACGGCAGGGAGCTGAGAGAGGCCGAAGAAGGAGGCGAAAGTGCCGTAGGGGCCGAATTGGATGTTGAGCTTTTGCGAAGAAGAAGAAGAGATGGAGGAACTGAGGGTGGAGACGATGTGCGAGGCCAGGACGGAGCCGGCGACGGCGCGGATGGGCGAGGAGGCATTGTAGGCGAGGCCGAACTCGTGGATGTTGGCGAGGTCGGAGAGGGTTTGGAGGGTGGAAGGGGTGAGGAGGTTGGAGGAGGGGATGGAGGCGTTGTGGATGGTGGAGACGTGGATATAGTCGAAGACTATTTGACGGTTAGTTAGAGACCGATGGGCTGAGGAGAAGAAGGGGATACGTACTGCTGTAAGCGTTTTTGAAGGTGGCGTTCTCGCTGGGGAAGGTCGACTCATAAACGGGCAGCAGGTTCTGGTAGAACTCCTTGGTGCTCTCCAGAAGCTCGAGGTACTCCTTGCTCTGGAAGTACGCCTGACTGCTGTTCACAGCAGCTGGGCAGCCGCTGTTTCCCTGCAACCAGGCACTAGACTCGGCCTGGGTGCTGCTTGTCACCCCCGCAGTGTTGACGGGAATGTACTGGTATCCGCTCAGAGGAGCCTCGATGGTGGTGCCATTGGCGAGCTTCTGAGAGTTGACAGAGCCAGCAGGAGGGTACAAGCCCTGGAGGAAGATGCCGGCGCTACCCTGGAGAACATTGTCGACGGGGGCAGTGACGGAGAGTTCAGTGAGATCGGCGAGGTCGGACAAGATGCCGTTGATGCGGGTGGAGGACTTCTCGTCGATGTAGCGGGAGCGGTACCAAGAGCCGGAGAGGTAGACTTGCTCAGCACCGAGAGCAGTGAGCTTCGTTGGGGAGTAGGCCTTGGTGGTGCGGTCACCGTGACGGCTGAAGATGTAGGCACCGATGATAGTTTCGGCAGCCGTGGCCGCGGGGATGGAGGCGAGGAGAAGAGCTTTGGTGTGCATGGTGACTGACGGGTGGTATTATACCGAACTCCCGAGATGTGATGACCTATGCGATGGATAAGACCTCCGGTGAAAGGCTTCTTTTGTGAAAGAAGCTTGGGCAAGAAAAAAAGAGGAGCCGACGGTTTCCTAAAGCCAAGGGCAGAGAAGTTTTATTTAAGCTGTCCTAGAGACTTCAACCCATGATAAGAAAGAGAGATTATCATGTTCTTGCCCCTCATGTTCAACCAATGATCGACAGAGTGGGAAGGAAACACAGCATGGCAAGCATGGCCAACCCCACTTGGAAAGCTTGTTTTTAGGCATCGAACACGGATTTGGCTTCTCTCTTTGTCAAGTGCCAGTGGACTGGAAAAAGAGAGAGTGGACAGCAGGTGCCACTGAGGAGTCTGGAGATGCAGGTGCTGGCACGGGGTGGCCAACGATAGAGGACTTCCTCGGGGCATGCTGTGTTCCTCCGTTGGAGCTATCAAGGTGTTGATACGACCTTGGAAGCTGGCTAGCTCGGGATATTTGTGGTGGTGTAAAGAGTGATGAATCATCACTTTGAGGGAAATAGCAAAATACAGGTATAAAACAATAAAGTACCGCGGAGAAACGATTCGTCTGTTATCTAGACATAAGCAGATCTGAAAGTAAACAAAAGACACTCGACAACATCCACATCGTATCTGGACCGCAAACGTGAAATCCCATCAGATAAGCCCTATAAATTTGTCAAGGGCCCTGACTAACAGGTCCTCTTCAGTGGTGGGGTATGTGATCGTTGAGATTTTTAATGGCAAGGGTATCGCCGCCCCCCGGACTGCCGGCAGCGATAAGACTATGTATCAAGGCCCGGTGTGGATCATGAACCTGGCTCGGCCCGGAGACACCTGGAACTCAGATCTCACACTCTCGACCGATGCCCGTCTTTGTAGATGCCCATGGTTTGTCTGGAAACCTTGTTCAAGAATCCTTGTTTGATTTGCCTAATATAGCACCGAATTCGTGACCAGTAGCTGAGAAATATGCAATCATTTAGCACGCCTGCTCCGACCCGAACGCCTTGCAATCATGCCGCCGTGGCATGGCCCGATGGTATCACAAACGCTCCGGTGTGACAAACTGATAGCCATTTTCGGAATCCCATGTTTTAGAGCTTAGACTTAGGCTTTCTCCCATCCTTCAGGTTTTTGCTGATCTGGCCAGCAAGCAAGAAGTCGGGGTACTCCATGCCTTCGTCAATGCCAATGTTGTTTCCTCCCTGTCGCCTCCAGCCAGCGCCATCAACGACAAGAGTGGTACCGTTGACGTAGTTACCGGCATCACTAAATAGGTAAACGGTAGCGTCGGCAATATCACGGCGGCTTCCCCATCTGCCGCTGGGAACAGCCTTGGTCATCTTCTGCTTGTCGACAGCGCTGCTGGCGAGACGCTCCATACCCTCGGTGCCCTCGATAGCACCGGGAGCAATCACGTTAGCAGTAATACCGTAAGGGCCGTATTCGAGAGAGACGCTGGCCATGAGGGAATCCACGGCGGCCTTGGCAGCGGCCACATGGGCCTGCAGGGGCATGCCTGTGTAGTGGAAGGTAGCGGAAACCGAGATGATACGACCGCCAGTGAGACCATTTGGGTTGGGGTTCGGGTTCCTGGCAGCGGACTCGATGAGGTAAGGGATGGTTGCCTTGACGGTGTTGAAAGTACCAATGGTGTCGATGTCGATAACAGTCTTGAAGGCGTTGGGGCTCAAGCCGGCGATAGGAGCAATGAAGTTTCCAGCAGCACCAGCGATGACAAAGTCGATGGCTCCCAGCTCCTTGACGCACCGCTCAGCAGCCGCCTTGAGGTTGTCAAACTGTGAATTTGGTCAGCGAGACTTCCTCAACCATGATTCATCCAAGCAACAACACTCACGTTCCTGACATCGACATTGCCAATGCCAATGACACGAGCTCCAGAGCGGACCTTGGCGATGTCTTTAGCAGCCTTCTCAGTCTTCTCCGGGTTGCGACCAATGATGCACGCATCAGCTCCCAGATGGACCATAGCGCGAGTTTGCGCACTGCAGATGGTGCCGGCACCACCGGTGATGAAGAGAACCCGGTTGGCTGTGACCATGTTTGTTAGCTACACTGTTTTCTCTGCACGCATTCATCCGAGACTTACCAAAGATGCCGGGCGCCCATACGGAGCTGAGATATTCTGACTTGGGGACACTCATGTTGGCTGATGTTGACCGATGGAAGATGCAATCACTAACAAATAATTGTTGTTGTTGCTGGTGGAAGCAAGCAACCGAGATGGATAGAGGTAGAAAACAGAAACAGATGGGGTATATAAGACAACCAAAATATCGAGATCAGATGCCAAGAGGACCTTCAACACCACGTAAACCGTTTCATTCGTTCCTTTGGCGAGTGCGAACTAGTGCATGGGTGTTAGAGAAGGGATCTCCGGTATCTTCGCCCCGTCCGTGGTGGTGGACTCGATGGTGGTCACTCGGCAGTGTCACCGGCGCTCCGGCTGTCACTTGCCAACTGAAGCTTCAGCACTCTTTCAGCCCTCGTTCAGGGCCCCTTCAGTTGCCGCTGGTACCTGCCTTCACAGTGCACGGTTTACCTCGGCTAAGACCCACCTTCTCCAGACTGCCTGACCCAGCCTTGCGGTCCCCCACACCCCGCAGCATTGTCTGTTTAGCGACTGCACTGTGCGCCGCCCAGAGAAGTTCGGATGGTCTGCCGTTAGCGGATCGCATTTTGCCCCACTGTAACCTGCCGTCTGCATCAACGCCTTCTTTTTTTGTCCAGCCTCGTCTTCTTTGCTTCACGATATCTTCAACCTAACAGCCGGCTTTTGTCTCTACCGGAATCATTGTAGGAACCTGCACGTCCGAATTTTCGACGCGACTATAAACAAACCTTGAAAACAATCAACAATCGATCCTTCACTTCTCCCTCGACAACAATCCATCACCACCACCCTGTTGGTCATCCCACTTTCTCGTTTTTCTCTGCGCATCCGAACCGCATCTACATAGGTTTGCGATTTGTCACTGCGCACCTCACTCTCTCACTTCTTTGCACACACCAATCTCTCACATACCACATCACCATTTGCCCACCATGGACACGGCAACTGACGTACCAAAGAAAAGGAGAGCGCTGCCCTTCAAGCGCACCGTTGCACGCACGCCAGTCAACGAGCCACCCCCAAGCCATGCGCCAGAGAACAATTCTGACGAAGATGACCCTCTCGCCTTCTTTCGGCGATCAAAGGACGTCTTCCCAATGGTTCTGGAGGACTTGGAGCGAGCATCATCAGAAGACAAGGTGAAGCCATCCGAATCACCGAAGGAAGGGCACGTCAACAAGAAAAGGAGGGTGTCGTCCAATGCCGAAGGTGACAATGAAGCACCTATCGGCGCCAGCTCTTCTAGCGTATCCGCGCCAAGCAGGACGTCTGTATCGCGCCTTGACTCGGACGATGATGACTTGATCATGGACGTCAAGGGCAAAGGCAAAGAGATCGTACGACCCGACAAAGCCCGGGTACCGACTCCTCGAAAGCCCCTTTCAACCACTCCAAGAAAGTTGGGGACGCCATCCAAGAAGCGCTTCGCCTTTAGCGACGACGAAGACGACCACGGGAAGGATGACCTCTACTCTCCGCACTCCAAGCGTCGCAACCCCGACCGCTTCTCTCCAAAACCCACCGCGCTCGGCCGCAGCACCCGGGCCACTCAGCGCGGCAGCTCCCCTCTTGAAGGCTCTGAAACCTCCTTCAACCTCCCCGGCGCCTCCTCCACCTCCAAGCGGAGACCCTTTCAATCCGCCGCCCTCGACTCCGACAACGACTCGGACCTCGAAGTCTCCGAAGTCCGCCCCAAGAAGCGCTCCGCTTCTTTTTCATCCTCCCCACCACCAGCACCATCTGCAGCCGACCCAGATAATGAAGCCACCACCGTCACCGATAAGGTCGACGACGACGATGACTTTGCTAAATGGGTCACCAAAGCCGCCGCGCTAGAAGCCGACCAGGCCAACTGGACAATCGACGTTCTAGTTACTTCCCGAATGCCGCACACCAAGCCGCTCACTGCGCGACGACGGATGAAGCAAGGTCTCAAGCTGATTCTAGACACGTGGATCCGACAGCAGGTGATCAACGGTTGCGAAATCCCCGAGGAAATATTGGGCAAGCTGTTCTTGACGTTTAAAGGGAACCGAATTTACAGCAACAGCACCCTAGCTTCGTTGGGCGTTAAGGTGGACGCCAATGGCGTTCTGCAACTGCCTCCTGGTGCGATAACTAGTAGAGAGGCTATGGATGGCTATGTCATCCAGGGGAGGAATCCTGGGCTGGTGCTGGAGGTTTGGCACGAGGAGTTTTATGAGGACGAGCTTGCGAAGGAGAAGAGGCGGAGGGAGAGGGAGTTGGGGCTCATTGACGATGACGACGATGAGGACCAGCAAAGCGGAACTGGTGCGTCTGGTGTCAATGGATGGTCTAGAGGTGGCAGTGAGGCTGCTGAGGTCAAGAAGACCAAGATCAGAGTGGTGCTCAAGGCCAAAGACCTCCAACCGCTCAAGATTGCGGTCTATGAGGATACGCCGGTCGGTACCATGGTGCAGGTATTCCGGAAGCAGAGAGATATAAAGCCGGAGCAGACTGTCGTGATACAGTTTGATGGCGAGGAGCTGAGGGAGAACATGCTGGTCGGAGCGATGGACATTGAGAGAGACGAGACCAACCAGTTTGAGGTCTACATCAAGTAGTGTATGGCCTGGAGGATAAACTCGGAGACTAAGTTTTGGGAGGCGCTATTCGCACATTTTTTGCCGTCTTGGGGTTGGATGATTGGAGTTTACAGGGCTTACTCGTCAGGCCTACAAAATCGGCGCTGACTAGTGGATTATTGCTTTTGCTTAATGTTGTGACAAATCACAGCAGAGATCACTACGGGGTTTGGAGTGTTTTAAGTCCTTCCAGGACATGGTTTATGGTGCAGAGGCGGTACCCTAGCTCTTCAGCAGATACCCAAACATACGTATTTCACTTTTGCTACGTCTTGCCTTCACTTTCTCTCGACAAGTTTGGTGACTTTAACATGGAAGTTGGCCAGTCAGAGCACGAAAAAGAGCCTTTTCGGGTTAAGATGGTCCAATCCCATCTATCATAGGTGGATATCGAGGGGTTTGACTATTCTTTATTTGCTGTTTCGACATACGGTTCACCATCTGGACTGTGAATGAAGCAGGACCGCTTACTTGTAAAGTATAAGCGTGATAAAAGAATGAGAGTATTTGCTGTTTGTTAGACTTGAGAAAACCAAGCTGTTATTCGGGCGCGGTATCGTGGCTCACCTGGCTACATTGGTGCCCATGCCATTAGCTCTTCACGTTTTGCTCGATTTGCCGTCACCATGGATGGAACCTCAACCGACTGAGCGCATGAAATCCGTTTCTCACATCCCTTCTCAGCACCATAATCTTTGTATGGACCTTGCCAGCCAATATGCACTGAACCGCCTTTTGGTGGATATCTCTCTTCATTGTCTTCTCTTCTCATCCTCCGGGTATAGATCATAACCACACATTGAAAAATTCGCAAGGCGGTAGCTCCCCAATATCCCGTCATTTCTCCCTCATTTTTGCACCATCTTCTTATCACATAGCACGACCGACCGACCGACCGAATCGTCAATCCCGATCTCGATCCAGATCCAGATTTCAAAGCCAAGCAAACATGACTCCTAAACGCCAGTATAGTTCCCTAAAATGCCATCCCCTTCCTCTTGATGAATCCGTCGATTTTGTTGCGTGAACCGTGCACTCCTCCGCGCGTGAACCTTTCATTATGTTATGTATAGCGACACCACATGACATGACATCGTCCTTTCATCATGAAAGAAGAGCTTGAGCTTAGAATCTCTCCTTTTGCCTCGAGGCAATGATCCTGAGGTTGTTGTACACCTTGCCGGGCTGGTGTCCGAGAATGAGGGAGACAACGGACTCGCGGGCCATGCCGATGTTCTCGAAGGCGCCGAGGATGTGGACGCGGGAGCCGGCGAGGACGATTCTGGTTTTTGTGGCTGTTTCATTTTTGTCAGCATTTCTGTCTCCATCACCGATTCCTCCTCCTCCTCCAGTTAAACATACCGTTCTCAATCGCAAACTTGGTCTTTCCGTCCTTGCCTGCAATACGACCAATCGCACGTCCCAAAGCATCGGGGCCGAGCGTCTGACGGACATCCTTGACGTCGAAGGACTGGATATAGAGCGAATCGAGACGGAGCAGGGCAATGGCATCGTCAATGTCGAAGCCCATGGCGAAGGCGGAGACGAAATCGGCGCCCATCTGCAGGGACTCGGGGGTGGTGGTGTGTCTGCTGGAGCGGAGCTCGACGCGCTTCTCCTTGATGTTCATGCGGACCTGGAGCTTGCAGTGCTCTACGAGTGGGGGGTAGCTGATTGAAAACAGTCAGTCTCCTTGCCCAAACAAACATTCACATGTTTCCCGTGGATTCCCTCACATCTTGGTCCAGTTGGCCTTGAGAGCCGACATGCGGTTTGGCGGGATGCCGATCTTTCTGGTCTCTGCGCGGCGAATGATCTGGACGTCCTGGCCGGGGGCGAAACGGGGGCGACCCTCCTCGTCGACAGCCATATGCACATCTTGGTCGTTGGAAGGGGGAGCAGCAGCGCTGGGATCGGTGAGGTTGGCGGCCTCGTTGACGTCGAGAATGAGCTCGTCCTCTTGCTCGGTCTGGATGGGAATCTGGGCGGTGGGAGCCTCGACAGGCTGACGAAGTGCTGTTGGCGCAGGCATGTTGGGCGAGATGTGTTTATCGGTGGGTGATCGTCAGGGTGTCTAGTCGAGTTGTTGATCGAAGTCGGCGGTAGTATTCTCGGGAATCGCCGACCAAGAGTAATGGCAGATTTATCGAAGAACGGGTGGGGGAGAGACTGGTGACGGGCGACGAAAAGCGGTGTCGGGATGCTGGGTTGCCGTTCGTGAATTACGAAGATCTGGGAGTCGAAGTCTGCCTTTTGCGCCGTCGGTCTCTAGAATTTTGATAGTGTTTATCGGTTTTGATAGCGCAGAGGGGAAATTCTTGACAAAATGCGATGGACCCACAAAAGAGCACCAGAGTGAAGCTTATCCATTGGCTGGATGTGGTCGAGGCCGCTAGGACCCTTGCCAATCGCAACGCCCATGCACTAACATTCACTGAGGAATCCCTGTAATCACAAGGTTAGCGTCATTGACGCACTTTTGACGGGAACCTGGACAGGCTTCGACCGGCAGCGTTTTTCAAACTCTAAGTTCTTGGTCAGAGCAGCACATTCTAGACTCGGCCACCACCAACAACATCTTCACCCTCGAGGATCGACCATGGATACGAAACCTAGCTGTCGTCACCACCATCGTCGCTGAAAACAAAAAAGAAACAGGTCCCTTCCTCCGTCGACAGTATGAATTTCAACAATGTCTACTAGCGCTACGACGACCCAGCTGGGCCGCCAGTTATGGTCTTCCATACGAGATCCTCACGTCACCTCGACTCTCTTCACAGCCGCGATACTGCTTCCAACATGTCAGCCATTACTTAGCCGTCACCGTCTTGGCCTTGGCCACTCGACTTTGCTTGGGACACATCAGCAATACGGGCAACAGCAGAGCACGCGACAATTTACCTCTTCCGCAAGTCGCTTTTTCTCCCCAGCAACAAAGTCGCAAAGACTACACTATGAACAGTCACAACCATCCCATAATGTCCTACGAAGCTGTACCTCCGGAGGTCTACTCCTCCTTGGGCTCACCACCAGCCCCTCTTCGACGAGTACGGTAGAGGCATCCGCACTATCCGGCAATGCCGCGCAAAAGGCAAAAATGAGCCACCTGGCTCGGCAGGCTCTACTCTTGCGAAGGATACGAAATACCACGACCACAACGATATGTATAGCAGGAAAGCGATATCAAAGTTCGGGCAAAGAGACAAAGGGCGATCATGACGAGACCAAGGCCGAAGCCAAGGCTTCTACAACTTCTCCTCAGCAAAAGTCCGAGCAACCACAGCAACCGCCGTATACCGAGACGACTTCCGGTTCTGGTCTCCATCCGACTCCTGAACATGAATCACTAGCAGATTCCATGTCCAAATACCTTCACCTTCCTCATCTTCCCCATCTGCCTCATCGGCCAACAAAAGAAGAGCTTCTGGCGGCAGCAAGCGGGTTCTGGTCACGTCTCAAGGTCCGATTCAAGTGGTTCTCCATCAGGAGTATGCGCCCCTGGAACGCCGACGAATGGGGAGCGTTTGTGTCCTTCTTCTTGTTCGGTCACCTGGTCTGGATTCTTGTGGGAACGACTACCTTCTTCTCCCTCATCATCCTCTTTATCAACACGGTGTTTGCCCAGGAAACGCTGGCCAAGTGGATCGGAGATTACTTGACCCAATCGGCCGGTCTTACTGTTGTCTTTGAGTCGGCTATTGTGCCCAAGTGGGGAGACGGTGTCATCACTTTCCGCAATGTCTTCGTTTCTCGGAGACCTGGTCAGCTCAAGTCTTCCGTCAAAAAGGGTTCTTCCGAAGCTGCGGCCGAGGCAGCTGCTGCTAAACAAGCCGCCGAGCAAGAAGGCACTGCCGTGGAAGAGGACGATGGCAACTACACCCAGTTCGACGTCACCATTGACACCGTGAACGTGGCTCTGTCATTCCTTAAGTGGTGGAACGGAAAGGGCCTCCTCAAGGATGTCGAAATAAAGGGTGTCCGAGGCGTTGTTGACAGGACTTCGGTTGTCTGGGGCAACGAGGACCTCAACCCCCTTGACTTCAGACAAGAACATAACCCTGGCGACTTTGAACTGGATTACTTCAAGATGGAAGACTTGCTGGTCACCGTTCACCAACCGGGCGGTTTCCGGCCGTTTTCCGTTTCCATCTTCTCCTGCGAGCTTCCTCAGCTACGAAAACAATGGCTATTCTACGACTTCCTCTCAGCATCACACATGTCCGGATCATTCGATGGATCACTATTTACCATTCATCCCAGACAGATCCACGGTGTGTCCTCAGCAGATAACGGCCGTCACCACCAAGAAGAGTTCGGTTCTCCCTCGGCCTGGAAGAAGTTCTCCAGGCTACGGATTGATGGCCTAAAGATTGACCACCTGAACCGCGGTGTCGAAGGACCGTTCGGTTGGATTTACGAAGGCAACGTGGACATTGTCGCCGACGTCATGTTCCCCTCCGATCCCGAAGAGGGTCTAAGCAAGGTCGTCGCTGAGTTCTACGACAAGATGGAAGAAGCCGTAACCAGCAACCGCTACCTCAAGATCCTAGACGGCAACATCTCTCCCAACAGCCGAATCAACACCGACAACACCAACACCAACAGCCCCACCCTTGAAAGCGGGCCAATTCCCGAGTCTGCCTCTGTTATCGACCTCACCGGCCACCACGACGAGCTCCCCACCTCCGAGCAGCACTTTCCCCCCTTAATCCCTCCCGCGACCCCCAAGGAGCCAGCCCCCATCGAAGAAACCCCCTCCTACCTAGTCATGGATCTTCGCATCCACCTCAACGACGTCCGCGCCGCTGTCCCTCTGTTCAACAACCCACACATGAGCTACGTGAACCAAGCCCTAGTGCGGCCCATCGTCGCCTACATCAACGCCAAGCGCACCTACATCCCCATCAGCTGCCGGATCGTGAAGCGGCTGACGGACTTTGACGGGGCTTGGACCGTCTGGGACTGTGGGCTGATGGACGACATGGGCGCCGAGGTGTACCGTGCTTTTGCAAGAAACGTAGAGGATCAACAAAGCAGAGTGAGGAGATTCAAGCGCGTGGGACTGTGGACGGTCAGTCTCGTGGTACATGCGTTGCTGGCTGGTGTGGCGGGAGATTTGATGTGAGCAGTCATTGAATATGACCTCGCGATATAGACTTACTTGTGCCCGTGTTTGTCAGGTGGATAGAGGAGAAGTCCTGTTTGTGACGATACGGAGTTGTGTACTATCCTTTTCTCTCTCTCTTCTCTACTTTACTGTTGGGGGTTATTAAACCTTTCCAGGCGGTACTTTATTGTACTATACATATATCAACATATATGGCTCTTAAAAAAAAACAGGCGCACGAAGAAACAGGCAGGCAGGCGGGCAGTTTATGGTTATGGATATGGATAGGAGGGGAGAGGAGAACGGTTTACGCCCTTAATGACCCGGACGGAAAGAATTACTGGCGGGAATCATATGAAGGCGGGAGGCGGGGTTTTCAGTGTACGGGTTTATTGTTGTTTGTGGTGAGAACATCACGATCGGAGTTTTAGTGTTTCTGGTTAGGATACAACAACATTATCAACATTGTTTGAAAAGTGTACATGGTGTCCGTGGTCAGGGTATTTACCTGTGTAAAGGTTCCGAGATGGCGACTAAAATAGAGTGTTAGATACTGTTCTCGACCATAAATTGATAGAAGAAACCACAATATAATGTGCAATCTAGGCTTTCATAACGTAATGCTCGCCTTCACTATCGAATGCTCTCTAAATCCTCTTCCCCATGCTATACGGTATCTGCCGATTTCCCCTCCTTCACCCCATTCGCGACTCGATCACTGCTCAAAACAGGCGTCCACCTTTTTGCCCGGCCTGACTTAGCTAATGATGGCCGCTACTCTCTAACTCATCCATCCAAGACATCATGCCACTGAACCATACGTCCGGACGCCGGACGTGCCGTGACCGTTGCGCGGGTGTCGTGGTAGTCTACGCTTTCCTTTTTTACGCCATCAAACGCACGCAACCGCTACTTCTTGCTTCGCTCTGAATGCTCCCGGGTAGGGATGAGGATTGTACCCGGTGAGAAGGATGATTCTACCTCCCTGTAATGGGAAGAGGGACTCGCGGCCTTTCTTCCACACGAAGCGGACGATCGTGATTGTTCGGTAGAAACCTTTCACATGAAGTCATCACTAGAACAAAACGTTAGCAACCATTCCCCACAAGTATCTCTCTCCACCTCAAGCCAACTTACTCTCCGAAAGCATCCTCCTCGTAGGTGTCATGAGCCTCAGCAATGGCACCACCACGGCCAACACCAGCGAGCGAGGTCTTGGTCTTGGCAGCCTTGCTCTTCTTGCCACCCTTCTCGGCAGCCTTCTCCTCCTTGAGCTTCTCGTTGCTGAGAGCAGTCAAGGTGCTAGCAATCTTCTTGATCTCGTCGCTCTTGAGGTCCTTGGCGAGCTGCTTGGCGAACTCCTGGAGGAAGAGGGTGTAGTGCGGCTTGGGCGAGAGCTTGCCGATCATGGGGCCGAGGGTGGTGCGGAGGGTCTCGAACTGGGTCTTAGTGGTGGGGTTGAACAAGGCCAAGGTCGAGATGTCGATGGTGTTGTTGGGGTCCTTGGGGTCGATCTGGACAATGGTGCCCTTGCTGACGACCTTGCGGTCGTTGCTGATGCCGATGCCGGCAAACAGGTCCTCGGCGTGCTTAAGGTCCGACTCCTTCTGCTCGCGGCGGAGGCGCTCGCGGCGCTCGGCCTCGGTCTCCTCCTCCGCGTCCGAATCCTCGGCCAGCTGGCGGGCCCGCTCGGCCTGGCGCTCGGCGATGCGCTGCGCCTTGGACTTCTTGTTGGCGGCCGCTTCGGCTTCGGCCTTGGCCTTGGCCTCGGCAGCCTTCTTCGCCTTCTCCCGCTCTACCTCGGAGTCCTCGGCGGCGTCCCACGAGTCGAGAACGTCGCTCTCGTTACCCTCCTCATCGTCGAAGCGGCGGCGGCCGGGGGCAAGGACGGGCGAGTTGGGGGCGGAAGACTCCTCCTCTTCCTCGTCTGTGGTGATGAGGGGTTAGTTAGTCTGGGTTTCGAACAAGGTGGTGGCGCAACAGGAAAGTCGACGCAAGAATTGTTTGTTTGGTTGGTATGTATAGGCTGCCGGCGCTGGAGTCCAAATTGCCTCAAGTATAGAAGCCTGGAGGCATATGGCGATGTTGACAGCGACTATCGCAATCAGGAGCAGGCATCAGGCAGCCTTGTCACAACCATCGTGGTCGCACACGATCAACGGCTACTGCCCGCGGGGTTCGTCTTGCGCAAAGAGGGAAAAGGCAAGCAGAGCGAGGAAGACTTACCCCACTTCTTTCCAGGCATGTTTGCGATTTGGTAGTGATGATCTAGAAAACCGAACGGGTCTTTGCGATAACGATGTCTGGCGCGACGAGGAAAAGTTTGCGTGCTGTGGTTGTGTCCAACTGCAAAAGAGAAGCCGATCGCTGTCTGAGAAGTCGAAAAAGCGAGCAGGGGTCAGGCACCTTGTGGTTCAGGCAGTGGGCAAAATAATTGTTAGCGGGGTTAGAAGACCAGCAGTGAAACAGAAACAGCGTTTCACAGGTTCTTCAAGGTTCTTCAACGTCTAGGATTTTAATAGCATGCCAAGACCTTCAGTCTCAACATACCGTATAGATTATGCCTAATTTCTAAGGAACCTAAAAACGAACGCCCTGAGTCTATACAGTATTATTTTTTTCTAGGACATCTTATATATGCACGATATATGTACGGCTTCAGCCAAGAAAATATCTGTTGGAGCCCTCTCATGTACCAGGTGCAGCCTAGAAGGACGGCGGTTTGTAGAAGTTTGTTAACGCATGTGAAGAGAGGGATTCATAAACAACTAGGTGGATGCTAAAGCTTCTCAACTTCAACAAAATAGCTGATCCTGGAGCCACCCAAAAGTGCTCTGCGCCGTCAATATTTCGTACACCACTTACGCCCCGCTTCCGACGCCGGATAATATTTGGAGGCTTGCAACTGTTCCTGTCACCCCTCGATCCTAAACTCTACCGATAACTATCACTGACGTCACAACAAAGTTGGAAGTCTAATATGAAGCCATTCGCAACTGATGGCCGAAGAAATTTCTTTGAATATTTGCAGGTTCGGAATCAATCAAGCCAATGCTCAATCCTGCTGAGTGTCCTATGACACAAGTTTCGACTGGTGTTCCGTTTCCCTCCGTTCGCTATTACTGTCAGCAGAATCTCCAATTCACAATTCAAGAAAGTGCCATTTCGACCAACCAACCAACCATCACTGTTCCGAGTCTTGTGTGGTTGTCTTTGTTCTGAGTCACAATCGCCCAGTCTGACTGCTCAGGGGCTCGATGTACTTTAGGATACAAGGCTAGTCCCGAAAATGTTGCGGAACTGCGCCCTATCGCTTGTCACCCGGGAGGTCCCGACACCAGAAAACAACGATATCCAGCTGACCATCACAATAGATGCCCGGTTGCCATTTTGAGAACTCAGAATGAGATCTCTATCCTGGTTGAAGATCTGGGCCTTTCCGGGTTCCCTTCGCGAGCGGCCGCTATTTGCTTGTTACTGAGCACGAGGCGGTATTTGTAATTGTCTCGATGCTGAAAAATGGGGATCGCTTGGGCAGTGTCGGAACTCTATTGCTCCTTTGAGACAAGGGACGGACACCCTCGGTGATTTCAGTCAGCTCTCGTATTCCAAGCTCTCCTTGGAATGAGTTGCAACTGGCGGTAAGAAAGGACGATATAAACGTCCTGTGTCTCTTGTGCTGTCTTACACACATGGACCATCATCACAAACCTCAAGCGAGTTTATATCTTTACATCACTCTTCACACTCTCGATGAATACTCCCAAAGTAAACATACTCTACTCTCCAGGACAAGCGGCCCAACTAAGCCGTGCCCTGATATCGACCTGCCACACCCGGCCTCTCCTACTCGGTGGTCTTCGAGTGGCCACTTCTTTGCATCCAACACAGACAAACCTCTCTTCATCACCACCTCGAGGCTTCACGACAACAAGTGTTGCTCGACTGAAGGACTTCTTCCCAGCCAAAGAGACCGCCTACATCCGACAGACACCACCTGCATGGCCTCATCATGGATGGACTGAGGAAGAGATGATCTCGGTTGTTCCCGAGCACCGGAAACCCGAGACTGTGGGGGACTGGCTCGCATGGAAACTCGTTCGAATCTGTCGGTAGGTAATTCCCCAAGGGAAAAGTTCCCATATTGCCCCTCAAGTATCTTGCAGACGCGGAAGCAGACGCAGAATCAGAGTGTTCTAACATCAAGCAGATGGGGCACCGATATAGCGACGGGCATACGTCCAGAGCAGCAAGTTGACAAAAACCACCCGACGACCGCCACCAGTGCGGATAAACCTCTGACAGAAGCCCAATGGGTACGTCCTATGGAGCCCTACGAGTACGGATTGGCAGCACATGCTAACCAAATATCACAATCCATATAGCTAGTCCGCTTCATCTTCCTCGAATCCATCGCCGGCGTTCCCGGCATGGTAGCCGGCATGCTCCGCCACCTGCACTCCCTCCGTCGGCTCAAACGAGACAACGGCTGGATCGAGACTTTACTCGAAGAGTCCTACAACGAGCGCATGCACCTCCTCGCCTTCATGAAGATGTGCGAACCAGGTCTTCTCATGAAGACGCTCATCTTGGGAGCGCAGGGCGTCTTCTTCAACGCCATGTTCCTCAGCTACCTGGTCTCCCCCAAAATCACCCACCGGTTCGTCGGCTACCTCGAGGAGGAGGCCGTGCATACCTACACGCGGTGCATCAGGGAGATTGAGGAAGGGCACTTGCCAAAGTGGAGCGATGAAAGGTTTGAGATCCCGGAGATGGCGGTGAGGTATTGGCGCATGCCGGAAGGGAAGAGGACGATGAAGGACTTGATTTATTATATCCGCGCGGACGAGGCAGTGCATAGGGGCGTTAATCATACGCTGAGTAATTTGGATCAGAAGGAGGATCCGAATCCGTTTGTGAGCGATTATAAGGAGGGCGAAGGCGGGAGGAGACCGGTTAATCCGGCGTTGAAGCCGACGGGGTTTGAAAGGGCGGAGGTCATCGGTTGATCTTGGGCGGAAGGTTTTGACAGATGGTTGAGTTTTGGGTTCATGAAGCCAGGCGTTTTTGGACCAAGTTGTATTGGGCGTGTTAGATATCCCACTCTCTTTGCTGTTTGTGGCGTTTTGGTAGAAGATACTGGGTTCTATCTGTGCAGCTGTTCACTGTTCCAAGTGTGTATGTACTTCGGATCTTCATCCCGAAAGTCGTTGGTGTCTTATGAAGCGGTATATCAGCAACAAACCTGATATGTCAAGCTTTCTCGTTTCGTCCCCCAAATAACTATCTGGTCCGAGTTCCCACATGGCAACTTCTGCCAAATGCATGGAAGATTAGTTGATCGTGCTCAATTAAGTTCGATCAGGGATCATGTGCTCAGCCATGATTAACTGAATATATCGTGAAGACGAGTTATGGACCTTCGTGTGGTATGTTGACGTATAGGATAATAGCTCAAAACTTCCACTAGAGTGTCTATATTTACACAAGTCTAGGCATCCTCGAAAGCAAGCGAAGAATGATGAAACAATGGTATTTTGGAGCGATACATCGGTGTCAATAAGGGCTCGAGGAAAAAATGGTCGTTGAATGAAATTGCAGGGCTGTGGCTGTGCACAAGCCACTGGAGTGCAATTTGTTAGCGTGGTGAACTTTTGGTAACAGATCTTGCCGGAGATCTCACCATAGGCTGATAGCGCTGAGGACTGGACCCACCAGAGGATAGAACCGACGGGATGGATACGACTGCAAGGTACCAACAACCTGGAAGAACAGGTTAACCAGAATACTAGGAACATTTCCAGGAACCGGAGGCTGAGGCTGAGCACCGCGATGGATGGGATTTGCCCGGATGGATACTGTATTATGACCCGCAGCACGTCTTGACGGCGTGTTTCAGAAGAGCCGTTGGGTCAAGTGCCCTGGCAACGGTATGTCAAGTTCACGATGCCGGCCTGTTGCTTGGTTGTCCATGGTACCTGTCCGTGCTACCGGCCCGAACGAATACCACGGCACTCTCTTTTGCCCTGGATATCTGGTTCTCACAGTGCAGTAGCAAACCTGTCTTGGAGATGGACGGCCCCAATCTCGACATGTGAGTGGTCCGCTGACGAGAAGATATCTCCACCAGGTAAGAATCTGGCAGGGTTGTGTTGCAATTTCACTCATGGCACTGAGGTTCCGATGACAGCGAGATCCAGGCATGCCAGGACAGGCCCCTCCACAGTGCTGTTGACACCTCCCAGGCTCTGTGCCTGTGAGTGGACGGAATGCGAACCGGCAGAAGGAGTCCAGAAAGACAGGACAGGTCATCCATGCCCAGGAAGATCAAGTTGACATTGTTCCCGTCGTTTGGGGGTTCATGCCCAGGGATTCTCGCATTCATTTGGGGCAAGTCAGTGTCGCAAAGAGAAGAATGAAGAACACAAATTTGGGCATCAATGAATTGACTTTTATAAGCTCTGTACCTCTACCTCTTTAAGACGCCGACCCGAGCGGCAGCCCCACCGAAAGCAGAGTGGGTCTACTCAACAGCAGCCTTACGAGCGAACCCAACCATTCAGAGAACTGGCAGCGTCTGAACCCCAATCACCCCAACTGTCTGTCCCTGCCATGCCCTGCCCTGACCGTACGACCCCGCGATTGTGGTTTCGTGCCTGAAAGTGGAAGCCGAGAAGGAAGCAGCAAAGCTTACAACCTTCCATTCCCGATTTCCCCTTCAATCTCGACTCTTCCCGAGTCCAAGTCACGGTATCGTCGGGGCAAACGAAGCAGAGGACGGACCAACAACATTCATACAAACATCATAACATCCATCACATCCCCGAGCATCCATTCCCTCATCATTCGGCTAACTGGGATCCTCCACTATTCGTCCTCCAAACGCAACAAACTTGTGATCCCCTTTCGTCGTCGGGTCGAAGGGTCCAGTCCACTCCAGTTAGCCAGTCCAGTCTTCCACGCAACCACTTAAACTTCCTCACAATCACAGTCCTAGGCACACAGGCGCTTAACACGGCAACTGTACCTACTCTTTCGTCATCCCGATCATCGAGACGTGCCCTGTCTCAATCAACCAAGTCCCAACACTGCACATCCAGTGTAGCTTTCAGTGTGAACCTTCCACAGCCCAGCACTTGAGCCCAGAAATAGGCCCCGGGTTCCATCATTTGGTCCTGGTCGTCCGATCCCGCACTGCTCACGAAGCTATTAGTCGGTTCGGTTTGCCGGTGTCAGCCCCATCACTGACTGGTTGACCCGGTGTTCTCTGGTGTCGCAAGCTTGTAAGCACAGCCCCAACACACCCACGCACCTAGCGCACTGCCACTGTCCCGAAAGGCTGACTCGAGGGAAACTGCCTCGCAACTCGCAGCGCTTCTAAAGACAGAAACACCACACACTCTCAATCCCGTCCGCTTGCCGACTACCACGCGATCCCCATGGACCAACAGTATACCGACGCCCGTGGCCGATCGCTTTCGGCCGCGTCCACCGGCGGAGGACAGGTCCACGATCAACAGCAACAGTCTCATATAAGGAACCACTCGCCGTCTCCGGCTCCCTTTCCCAATTCGAACGATGGCGTCAACACCGGTTTGGGACTCGGCCTTATCGATCCCTCTGCCTCACAGCCTTTCCAACCTGAATTCTCCTACGGCGGCCCGAACCCGTTCCAGCAACATTCGCCCTTCTCTCAGCCTGGTTTGGATTTCAACCAAGGTTATACAAACCAATTAGAAACTCAGGACAACTCGTTCGGTGGTCTGTCGCAACCCGCCTATTCTCCGAATCTCATGGCGTCAAACTTTGGCGACGCCGACTACAGCCTTTTCCCCACGACCACGACCGCGGGCCAGTTCAACGGATCGCTCTTCATAACCGATAACCAGTCCATCAACAATTCGGATCCAAACATGATGGCCCAAGGCTCTCACAGCCCCGAGCCGCCTCATTTGCTCAGTCCCGAGATGAACTCTCCGGCCTTTGCCCAGGGCCGTTTCCCCATGACAGCAGGAAGGCATTCGCGCAATGCGTCTCTGGGTCCAGAGGCTGCTCTTCTTCCAGGGCAGGACTGGAGCCATATGCCTCAGTTTCAAGGCCACCGACGCTCAGCCTCGGAGCTTAGCGATGTCTCCTCGGTAGCCCATTCGCCCAACCTTGGCGGATTGGACAGCTTCGACCCGATCGAGAATAACCACTCGCCTCTTCAAGGGCCGCAGGCCGATGCCCTATACAATCAGTTGAACAGGATTAGCAACTTCAGTCTGTCGGACGACCACATCGGCAGGAGTCCGTCACATAGTCCGGCGGTCTCCCCTCGTATCCCTCCCCAGCAGTCACCGGACGCGACCGATCTGAACCAACCTAACCATTTTATGCTACACACACCAGCAAACAGTTTTGGTCCGCCAGCGACATACATGCAGCCGCAACAGGAGGCTTTCCCGCAACTGTCACTGGACGACCCATCTGGTATGCAGGCCCAGCAGAGCATGCCAGCTCCTCCGGCGATCAACATCGATTTCGCTCCAGCGCCAGCTAAGAACGGGCTTGATCAGCCCAACAGCCTGGACAATAACTCACTAGCCCTACCAAACAGAGGTACGTAGCCTAGAGATAATGCGATTGAAAACGGGACATTAACTTGACGATTTGGTGCTAGCTCGAGGGCGGATGCGACCACGAGCGGTCACGGACCCTTTCAACAATGGCGGTTACCGGTCTCCTTCCCCTTCGGGAGGCCTTTCGCCGAGCTCGGCTGCGGACCTCAGACCGTCAAGCGCGCGTTCACTTTCGCCCATGGACCGTTCCGGAGCCGGCTCTATTAATAGCAGGAGACGCCAGTCTACGTCGTCAGTACCCAACAACGTGATAGCACTTCGTCTTGCCGACCCCAACTACAATGGCTCCGGGGAGAATGGGGGTGGCCCGAGAAGGGCTCAGAAGCACCCCGCTACTTTCCAATGCAAAGTATGTCCCAAGCGCTTCACCAGGGCGTACAACCTGCGCTCCCACTTGCGTACACACACCGATGAGAGGCCCTTCAAATGTACCGTCTGCGATAAGGCTTTCGCGCGCCAGCACGATCGCAAGCGTCACGAAGGTTTACACTCGGGCGAGAAGAAGTTCATATGTAAGGGTGAACTTCCCGTTGTTGGTCAACAGTGGGGCTGCGGCCGAAGATTTGCGCGGGCGGATGCTCTGGGTCGCCATTTCCGGTCGGAGGCAGGAAGAATATGTATCAGACCTCTTCTGGAAGCCGAGAACCGCGAACGGCAACGTCAGTATGCCGAGGCAATGCAGAATGCAGCCCAAGGCATGATGCAACACCAGGGCGGTATGATGATGTCGCCCGGTATGGACCCCAATGGCGAGTTCCAGATGGACCCTTTTGTGCTCCCACAGGCGCTGTTGGCACAGTATCCTGCCCTGGCCCTCCTGCCCGCTGGGCCTGCTGCCATGGGTGATGGAGCCGGCTTAGAAGAGGATTTGGCAAGTAATTATGAAGCTAGCGACTACGATGATGTTGAGGAGGGAGGCTATGTTAGTGGTCCAGGGACAGGGTTCGGGCCCGGAAGCATGCAAGAAGGGTATGGGGAGTTGGGTTATGCGAGTGATTACGGCGGCCGTTAGGCATGGCGGCCGTTAGGCATAGCGTCGCAAGTTTTCAAGTGAATAACCCTTCAGGGACAGAGAGGGCGTTGGGTGGTATATTCTTTTTGCCGCTGAAGTTCAATCATTGTTTGGGTGAGATGAGCTTGTACGGTGCTGCGCGGTCTGGTTATCTTTGTCTTATACATACACTTGTCTGTTTCGATACTCTTATTCCCAGCGTTTTCACAATTCCTCTTTTATTGTATTGGGTTTATTCTTGGCTATGACACCTAGTCGGTAGCGGTTGCATGCGCGAATGTTGAGCGAACATAGGAGAGATTGTCTGATGCGGCTAAACCAATGCCACACTATCAAGGCATATTCCTTGTTGTTCATATAGAGTTGTCGAATAAACCAACTGCAACATCCATACCTTTGCAGACGTTAATATGAAGAGTTTAATAGGCGTCCTCCATTAGTTAAATTTATCATTCGTGCTGATGGATCAAGTTCATAGACAAATACGACTGGTAAACCCCGTATTCACTTCCTTGTTCCCTAAAAGTAGTCTTATTCTGAGACCTGGCCCCGAGTTATGCAATGACTACCGCCCCGGATGTCATCACTGATCACAAACCCGCCCATACCATCGCACATCAGCGCTGATACCAGCACTATATCACTATCACCCATCACCAAAGCCACCCCTCTCACCCGTTCCTCATCTACCTAAGTCTGCTGTATATCCTGCAACAAAGTCCTCCCCCTCCCCGTCCCCGACGCCGCCCCAGACCCCTTGGACGACCTCAACTCCTCCATCCAATCCGCCACCACCTGATCCACCACCCGCTGCAAAACCTCCTGGTGGCCCTTTTCGAACTTGGCCTTGACAAAAGGGCGCACGATGGCAGGACACTCGACTGTGGCGATCTCGACTAGTTCGTACTCGTAGTTTTCGATGGAGGTGCCGGTTACTTTGTTGATTAGTTTCGTTCCTGGGGGTTTGGATTTGTTGTTGTTGGGGTTGGGGTTGGAGTTGGGGTGAGCGAGGTCGTCGGGGCCGCCTTTTCGCAGACCAGCTCGCAGGCCTTGACCTAACCCAGCTTCTTCCTGTCCATGCCCTTCCCCTTGTGCCCCTTTCACTTGACCATCAGTCCGATCAGATTGGGGCCTCTTCGGCCGATACCGATGCCGAACCTCATAACTACTCCTCACCACCACCCCCGCCTGCGCGACAGCCTTACACCGAACTCCATACCCGAAACTCTGGAAGGTACAAGGCACTGAAACTTCTTTGCTTCCTAGCAAGGAGCCACCACCTAGCCAGTCGGGAAGCGGGAGAAGGGGAACTGAGTCCATGATGAGGTAGGAAGCCGGGTTAAAGCCGTCGGGGCCGGAAGGTTGGAAAAATTGGGGGTCGTCGGTGAGGGATGGGGGAAGGGGGTGGGGGGAATCGGAGGGAGAGGGTGAGGAAGAGGAGGAGATGGGAAGGGGGAGAGAGATGTAGGATTTTAGGTAGGGGTTGGCGGTTATGAGGGGGACGTAGGCGTGGAGGGCGGAGAGGAGGGCGGAGGGGGGAGTGGGTGGGGGGAGGGGGATGCGGGTTATTATTTTGAGGGGGTGGGACATTTTGTTGTTTGACACTGGGTGTTGGTTGGTGTTGAGGTTTGGTTTGGTGGTTGTTGTTGATGGTTAATGGTTGAGGAAGCGGTGGTAGGTTGGCTGTTGTGGTGATAAGAGGTGCCAAGTCCGTACGGGACACGGAGGCCGATGCAGAGACCCGACCGGAGGAGGTGAACGGGGCGGGACGTCGATGCCGGGGTGACTGCCGATAGGTTGATGAAAGCTTCCGCTTTACGGTAATTTGAATAAACGATGACCCAAAGACAAGAGGTTGATATCAGGCTGTTGAGCTGGGCTGGCTGGGTCGACTGGACAACCAGAGTGTGCTTTGGGTTGTAAACAGGTAGGGGTGTGAGCGATGCCTGATCAGCGATGCCGACAAAGCGTGTATCACGAACGGATGACCGCAAGTCTGTGACTGTCTCTGAGAGTTGAGATGCTTTGTTCATGTAAGCAAACGATAGGAAACCCAAACGAAACTAGAGAAAGACCGATGTCCTCTGGTTTAATCTTGGCAGCCAGTCCGAAGCATAAGCACAGCTCACAGGTAGGCAGCCATCGCGACCCAATTTTAGCGGCTGAAGTGGACGTTTTTACTTTGATGTCGGATCGTTTGAGATGTAGGAGGGGCGGGACAACGAGTATGTAGTATACAGCGCCTATATTACCCAACCGGTAGCTAGATAGCCTCCGATCGCGTCTTGATTTGCTAATTCGGTACGAAGCTCAGTCAGCTGTTGTTGCTGCGCCATCATCGCATCATAGGTGGTCTGATGCTGTGTGGTTCAGGCTGAGGCATGGTCATTAGGCTAGGCTGTGAAGAAACTAACACTTTGACATTGTTAAAGGCTGGTTGATGTGTTAGCGCACTATCTTGAGTCGGCCGGAAAGTCGTCCGGTGTCTTGGTTTGTCGGACCCGGAAGATGATGTTCGGGGTCCAGGCTCCGGGTAGCATACGGGCCGTGCCGAGGTTCCTGAATGTTCATGACGGCATCCATACTTTATGGAGTCCGGTTGTTGAGAATGACGAGGAACACTACTTATGTTTGGTTGGAGGCTGCCGTGGTTGACCGTCCTGTCATCCAAGAAGAGTGAAGAGCGAGGTCGGACCGCAACATCAAATCTGTTTGCGAAACGGCAAGTGCAACTGAGGTTGTCATCCTGCTCGCAAGGAAGGAGCTTCACCATGAAGCCCTAATTCAAAGTTCCACTTCTTGTGGTGACCTGGAGTGTGCTTCTTCCCGTCGTTCTTCGGCCGCTTCGCAATTCTTTCATTGTCTCTTCACCTCTCTGACAACCTTCTTCAGTTCTCAGACATCTCCAGTCCTTCATGCTGAGCACAAGCAGCAGCACCACCATCCCTCGTAACCCATGTTCTATGACCTTGATCCAGAAATTGCAACTTTGCAATGTCCCAGACACAACTTTTCGCCTCGTCGGGTTCGTCGACCAACTGCAGGCCAAAGAAGCCGTCCATCTGACGCTCGATTCCAGTACAAAGACAGGAAAGTTTTGGCGGTGAGCCCCATGATTCAATCCCGCTGTGAACCACTGAAGTTCCAGGCCTTCTGCATGCAGTGGACCGCTGTCGACAAGGCGGAGACAGCAGCAAGGGACATGGAAGTATCTTGCCCGCATCCCATGAACCTAAAAGTCCCTCGATCCCTCTCGCTATCCACCACTCATGGCGCAGACTTGTTGACGGCTTCAGGTTCCCGCTGAAACATGCCGTCGAATTGCGCCGAGGAGGGTTTGTCGGAAACATCCCAGTTCATCCGAGCAAACAACAGGACGAACGACTCCGGAGTTACCCGAGAACAGAGAATATTCGCATTCGACTCCTCCATCACCATTCCTCCGCTCCACGGCCACCGGGCCGTTATCAAGATGGAGCCCGCCGCAAGATGTCGCGCATTGTCCTGATGCAGCCCAACTCCCTCACGGGCCCAGTGGCTACCAGGTCAGGAATAGCTTCCTACGCTACCCGTCAAAGCAGCCACTCACTAGCCGTCAAGACTGGCGTGACTGGTTCAACAGGCCATCTCTCGTCCCTCGCAAACACCACTCGCTGTCGCTGCTCGGCCATGTGCATTAGTTGGGTACGGGTAGGCGCTGTCACTGCCGCATGGCTCGCATGATGCGTGCTGCAAACTGCAAACTGCAAAGGCCAATTTCGGCATAACTCCAATTGCACCTTTGCCGTAGAGGAAGGCCCAGGGACCGTCATTTCAAACTCTCATTCCACAGCGAAGAGCAAAGCTCTTTATATCGTCTGTTCTGGGATCATGACGCCATCCCTAGCACACATGGCTTGTCTCCAAATGACGGGCAGTTCTGGGATGATAGACCCACCAGAACTAACACTGGCCCTAAAAGTTAGCGGTTCCAGCCAACAACAGATGGAAGAAGTCGGGGAGCCGCCCACGGCGCGATAGGCGCACAGCGATAGAGGGAGGACGAGGGACGGGTCGTTGAGTCAATGCCTTTTTTTTCCACCTCCTCAAAGCCAATTTCTCACCTAGACGGAAGCCCATTGGCTATCCGACTTGACTCGTCAACGCTCACCATGGCAATGGTGTGCACCAGCAGGTCAGCAGGTAGCAAGAGGCTGCCGCGACCGGCCTTGGGCTGCATCAAGTAGCGTCCAACAATCGGGCGAGATGCAGGTAGGGTCCGATTCAGTGGGCGATTGGTCTGCCTGGCAGCTTGTCGATGCGGAACATTTTGGCGGCCTGGGCGGGGAAACCACAAGCCTATCTTTTCTTCGTCAACTTCAAGCTAAAATACATATCAAAATCTTGAGGGGAAAGCTCGGCAAGAAAATGAGAAAATGGACAAGTTGAAACGGTGGGCTGCCATCAGCCTGGACCAACTGGATCATCCCGGCCCTTCAACTTGACTGGAACCAAAAGCACCCCTCCAGATACAACAGCCAATAATGCTTCTCCCCAGCCATCCAACATACAGCCGGATACACCATTTCCACCTGGTGAAACAGGAAAGCATTGGTGCCATGATGGTGTCAGCAGGGGTAAACCGCTCCAGACTGACAGTGCCAGACAGAGCCTCTGCTGGCCCACCTTGCTGCCAACTTCGGTGACTCGGCCGCGCTTGTCGACCTGCTTTCTCCTCATCATAGCTGAGCCGGGGGAAGGGGTCAATTGGAGCTGGTTTGGATTCGTTTGAGTATCCCCGCAGATTGCAGCTTGGAAGCCGAAAAGAGTTGTCTTCTCTTGCCACTTCAACGGTGTGTTCAGAAGCTGGAGAGCGACACAGAAGAGAACCAAGGCCGATGCCCACGGTATCATCAACACCACTACATTCGTATATCGTCGCGTCCCTCACCGCGACTGTGTTACCTCTGCGCCTTACAGGAGCAAATGGTACCTCAGTGTACTTGGGTTGTCCTGCATGACTACTTGACGGTCTTGTCTTGCCGACTGTCGGCCTCTGTTTGGCGATCGCCCCTCAACCATCAAGCTGTTCAGCACGGCTCCTTTGCCTCCCTTGACTCCCAGCTGCGCCAGCCTAGGAGGCAATCCGAGAATAAGATTAACTGCGGTGTGGTCGCACAGCACAACCTGAAAGACGCATCTTTCCTCGTCCAACCCATCTTCTCTTCACGATCCGAGCGGACCATTGGCTCATTTTGCAACGCCAATTACAGCCAGGCGACGAATCTCATTCCAGTAAAGGAAAAAAAAAGTTTGTGCAAGTCAAAGGGGAAGTTCTGGGTAGAGAGACTGAATGAGAGAACCGGAATCCCAAGAAACAGATGTCCGTCTATCAGAATACTATACCAGATTCTGTTTGACTGATTGTTTGTTTCTACGAGCTAGACTTACTTGGAAAACGAGCCGATGGTGATTTTCTCTCCGGAGAGTAGCTAGCCTCTTCACGCGCCTTCCTCGAGCCTCACCTAACGACTCTCGCCGTCACTATCCATCTTCTCTACTCGACATTGGCCTCCGCGCATCCACCAAAACGCTTCATGAATTGGTTAGTTTTCTCAACGATCCAGATCAGTAGGCCCAACTGCCGATATGGCCGCCGCTCAAGTTTCGACATTCCGCGAGAGCTGGGCAATATGCAACACGTATGAGTCGGGTACGGGGCCTTGTCCGGCAGGGCCAACATGGCGGTATGGGTGGAATCAAGAATTGGAAGAGACTGTGAGGATTGATGTGATAAAGTCGAGGCTGAACATAGTTGCGCAACGCTGGGTAGAGTTGCGTGGTCCAAGAACAGTGAGTTTTATATACCTTCCAACTTTCGTCCCAACCTTGGCTGTTCTCGTCTTTACCTTTGTGGAACTGCCCCAGGGGATCGCCTCTAAAACACTGGCGTGCTTCCATGGTGGCAAGCGGAAAATGGGGGCCTGGGGTGCTCCAAAACTCCACTGGCACCTCCGCCCGCACGTTGCGTGGTGCTGCGCCGTCCGGCACCTTGTGGGGATGCTTGACCCATGTCGGCCCGCTCGATCTGGAAAGTCACCAGATCGTCTGGTCATTAGCTCGTCCGAACTCTAGTTTATATATGCTAACCGGGCGCGTCACAGCGAGCTGTAACGTCTCCCTCACGTTCCTATCCAGTCACCACGCTCGACGGAATGTCAAGACGATCCCGCCTCCCATCAGCATTGTATGCCCCACAGGAAGAGGACTTGGAATGGTCTTCTTATACCCCCCGCGACCCGACTGCAACCGCTCAGCGGGCGCAAAAGTCACAGCCCTCCCGGAGCAGTCTCCCTAGACCTGTCTCCAGCAGTATTCCCCGACCGGCTGCGACAATATCTCGACCCGATCCGAAGCGGCGTGATAAAGACGATGGTTCATATCCCGACTCGAGTCCATGGCCTTGGCTTGACCCCGACCAGGATGACAATTTTCGACAAGTTGGAAAGAAGAGTAAACAGAAAAAGAAGGCCGGAGGTGGTGGTGGTGGCGGTGCACAGCAACCTAAGCAGACAAATAATGATGGGGGCGAAGGTTCGCAAAAGGAAGGCGCCGATGGTGGTGACGACGGAAAATCCAACGGCGGCGATGCCAGCAACGGTGCTGGAGGAGGTCCAGGCAAGTCCGGCAATGATGGAGACAGAGGCGACGGCGATAAAAAGGACGACAAGCTCAAGAAAGAAGCCGTCGACGATGAGGACAAGAAGAAAGATGACGAAGAGAAGAAGGCAGAAAATGCAAGTAAATCGCCGCTCGACGATGACTGGAATCAAGCAACCAGCAAGATAAGGCAAAAAGCAAAGCGAGGCGATGTTATTGGTTCTGTCACCGAAGATAAGCCTACCCCGCGGTCATTGGATGACAAGGCGAAGAGTCATGGCAACTCGGACAAATCCGATGTCCTTGCTGAGGTCAAACTCGACACTGCAACCTCAGTAAACGCCAATCGCGTCTCTACAGACAACGCGTCCATCGACAACCGGTCTTCAGGTAACAGCAGGATTGGAGAGAACAAATCTTCCGGGGAGCGAACATCTTCAGATAGCAAACCTACCGGATTTCCCTGGAGCGCTCTTTGGGGCGGCGGTCTCAAATGGGGAGCAAGCAGCCACAAGGAACAGCCCAAGACGCAGGTGAAGCATGAAGACGAGCTCGAAAGCAACCCGTGGGCAAAGTCCAAGAACACCAAAACCTTCCCAGGCTCTTTTGATGACGCTGAAGAGACAAAGGAGGAACCTGCAGTGACTGAGCCAAAGTCGGAGAAAAATCGCGACCTGGACGAAAAGGGACAAGATCGGGATGAGAAAGCGCGCCGTCAAAAGGACACCAAGGACGACAAGGACGACAAGCAAAACGGCATGAATGGGAAGTACTCGGCAAACGAGAAGAAACAAGACAAGGACGATGAGAAGTACCGGGTCGACAACATGTATGCCAAGGGGGTAAAGAAGGATGAGCGCAAAGATGATCACGATGACGGCTTCGTGGTTTCCACGAAGAAGAGCAAAAAGTCAAAGAACAACACTAGCGCATGGGATGTGGAACCAGATGCATGGCAAGAGCCAGTAGTGGAACCGAAAACAGAGCCAAAGCCGGAGCTAACAAAAATCACTGAGCTCGAGCCCGAGGATGACTTCTTCGAAAGCTTTCCTGCTGTGAAGAAGAATGAGAAAAGCTCGACCCGGCTGGGACAATTCTCAAGGCTCGAACCATTCGCACCCACGCTCAAGAACGCAAATCCAGATCCCTGGGAAGTCTTCGGCGCCAAGAAGAACAAGGCGAGGGTCGGCGCCGCCGAAGAGCCTATGGTTAGGACACGGAAGGCCGATCCGGAACTGTTACCGGCAAAACGATCATCTCCCATTCCCGAACCCGAACCTGAGATTGAGCCAGAAGACGATGAAAAGCTGGAGCCAATCTTGCCTTACAAACCGCCAACGAAAAAGGCTTGGTGGGACGAGCCCCCAGCTCCACCGAGCCCCGTGAAGAACAAAAAGAAGAAAGGTAAGTACGATGTTGCTGACGAACCTCCCAGGGAGCCAGATCCGGAACCGGAACCCATAGAAGAGTCCAAATTTGAGAACGACAAGCCGGTGGAGGAGGACGATTTCTGGAACAACTACTCTACCACGGTCAAGAAGGACAAGAAGAGAAGCAAGAGAGCCGGATTTTCAGAAGAACCGGTACCACCGCCACCACCACCACCGCCGCCTCCTCCTCCGGTAGAACCAGCCGAGACTTTTCCCTGGGACGATGTCCCGATCAAGAAGACCAAGAAGGGGAGAAGGGGTCAGACGGAGCCTGAACCACCACCGCCACCGCCAGTCGAACTTGAACCGGTAGCTGAACCGGACCCGGAGCCCGAGCCAGTTTCTGGTCCGCCCCAATTTCCCGAATCAGATGAGGAGGATGAGCACCCCGGCGGCTGGTTTTCCTCTTTTCTTCACAAGACGGATAAGAAGAAGAGGAGGCAAACATCTCCCATGCCTCCACCTCTTGAAGAGCCGGAGCCGGTCCAAGCAGAACCGGAACAAGAGCCGGAACCGGAGAGGAAGAAAGAAGACGACCCTTGGGATTATCCCATTTCAAAAAAGGACAAGAGAAAGAAGAAGGGAAAGACCAGTGAACCCGAACCAGCCCCGCCACCACCGCCTCCTGAACCTCCAAAGAGATCCAAATCATCAAAGTACGACAAGGAGGAAGAATACGACTTCTGGAGTGCTTCAACATCGAAGAAGAGCAAGAGGGACAAGAAGGGGTATGCCGAACGTGTGCCATCTCCTGAGCCATATGTCCCTGAGCCAGTGGAGGAGGTCATCTCTGAGCTGGAGGACCCAGAGCCCGAGTTTGATGCGGAACCCGAGCCGGAAGCACCACCTGAACCCGCTGCTGTGTCGGATCGCGAAGACAGACTATCAGACGACGGATGGGGCTACTCCAAGAGAGACAAGGACAAGAAGAAGAAGAAGGGCATTGAACCAGAAGTCAAGTCAAAAAAGGAGTCCAGGTCAAGTCGGAAATCCGAGCCAGAACCAGAGCCCGACTCGAAACGGAAGAAAGCGAAAGACAGCATTTGGAGCTTGCCCAGTGACCCAAAGAAGGACAAAAAGAAGAGGAGAGGCGATTTGGATGAGGACAACAAGCCGTTGGCTTCACCTGCGCCAGACCCGCCTGATGTCTGGGATGACGAGTATCAGGACAAGAAGAAGAAAGGCGCCATCTCGGACGAGTGGGCAAATTACTCGAACAAGGATAAGAAGAAGGGCAAAAACGCCATGGATGTCCTCATGGGGCTAAACAAATCGGGCGATCCACTAGCTGACTCAGCTCGGCAATCACCGCCAAGCCCTCCTCACCGTACCGGTGGCTTCTTCGGATCCTGGGAAACCGACAGTGACCGTGATGACAACCATAAACACAGAAAGCGGTCCAAGGACAGTTTACAAAAACCATACAGCATCGAGGAGCCTACTTTAGACGACGTTTGGGGCGCTACCATGCCCGGCAAGCGCAACAAGAAGGCTAATGCCGGCACCGACAACGCACCGGTGGAGATTGTGGAGGATTTTACCCCGGACCCCGTCCAGCCGGACTCTGTGGAGGAGACCAGGGACGACAGATACAACCAAGAAGACAGCAAACCCGAAAGCAACAGCTATGGCAGCAGTTTCTGGGGATGGGGCGGCTTCGCCAAGAGCAGCAGCAAATCATCTAACAAGGAGTCGTCGCTTCATGACGAGCCAGCACCACCTCCGCCACCACCACCGGCGCCAACACCTCCGTTAGACGAACCGGAGCTCGACATATGGGCCGATGACGATGACGAACCCCAGCCGGTTGTCAAGGCTGAGAAAGAGGACAAGAAAAGGTCCAAGGACAAGAAGTCGAAGGACAAGGAGCCCAAACTCAGCGAGAAGGAGCTGAAGAAGCTAGAGAAGGAAAAGAAAAAGGCCGAGAAAGAGGAAGCTAGGCGCAGACTCAAGGAGGCCAAGGAGCTGGAGGAAGAAATGAAACGCAATGCTAGAGAAGCAAAGGAGTTGGACGAGGCCTTGAGGCGGAAGGCTGAGAGGGAGAGGGAGTTGGAGGAGCAAGCTCAGCGTGAGGCTGAAGAGCAAGCAGCACGTGAGGAAGAGGAGCGAAGACTGCAAGAAGAGGAGCAGAGGCAACGAGAAGAAGAAGAGCGTCGGCTTCGAGAGGAGGAGGAATGCCGGCAACGGGAGGCCGAGGAGCAAGCTCGGATCGCTGAAGAAGAGGCTCGCATTGCTGCCGAGGAGCAAGCCCGCAGGGAGGAGGAAAAGAAATTTGCAAAAGAGAAGGCAAAGCTCGATGAAGAAGCAGCGGAGCTCGAAACACTTAGGCTCAAGAAGGAGAAAACGCCTCGGAGATTTACGATGAGAGAGCAGCGCCGGCTCGACATCCTCGCTAGCAAATTCGAGGAGATGGCGCGCAAGCGACAAGAAGAGGAAGATGAGCGGCAGCGAGCAGAAGAAGAAGCAGCCCGTATCGCCGAAGAAGAGGCTCGCATTGCTGCTGAAGAACAGGCTCGGAAGGAGGAAGAAGAGAGGATTGCCAGAGAAATAGCGGAACTTGAAGAGGAGGAGGCTGAATTTCAGGCACTCAGGTTCAAGAAGGCAAACTCGCCGAGAAGGTTTACAACAAAGGACCAACAGAGGCTTCAGCAGATCATCAAGCAACGCAGAGAGAGGAAACGCCTTAAGCAAGAGGAAGAGGAACGCAAGCAACGAGAGGAGGAAGAGGAGAGGCAACGGCAGGCTGAAGAAGAAGCCCGTCTTGCTGCCGAAGAACAGGCGCGGAAGGATGAGGAGGCCAGGCTTGCGGAAGAAGCGAGGATCGCACAGGAGGAAGCGAGGATTGCGGAGGAAGAAGCACTACTTGCGAAGGATGAGGCCGAACTTGAAACCCTCACAAACAAGAAAGCAAAAACGCCTCGCCGTTTTACCCTCATGGACGGACGGAGGCTCGACATCCTTACCAAGGATGTCAACCGGCGACGGGAGGAGAAGGCTGCTCGAGAGGCTGCGAAGAAGGCTGCGGAGGAAGTTCCGCCAGAGGCTGTAGACCAGCCCGGAGACGAATGGCAAGGCGCGGACGAAGGTCAAGGTCCAAACAACGACGAAGACCCCGAGGCAGCTGCTCTCAGGGAAGCAACAGAGAGGGCAATTCGCCAAGCGGAGGAGGAGGCCGAAGCCAAGCAGGCAAGGAAGTCGAGCAGAACCAAGGGCAAATCCAAGGCTGATCCACTCGATGACATCCAGCTTACTCCCGAGCAGGTGGACGAGTTGCTCGGAGACTCATCGAAACGGGACAAGAGTGTTGACAGCCAACCTAAGGAGGATAAGCCTGATAATAACAACCACAACAATACCGCGCCTGGCGGATTCAGCCTCTGGGGAGCTGCCAAAAGGGGCATCTTTGGTTTTGGAGGAGGCGGAGGATGGGAAGACCACAATGAGCAGCCTGCTCCGGAACCTGAGCCGTCAGCCGAAGATGATAAGGCAGCTGAGTCGTCCAGAGTGGTAGAGGCAGCCATGGCTGCTGGTGGTGTGATTGGAGGCGTTCCTCCTGAGCTATGGGATGCAACCCCCAAGGCCGTCTCACCGTCGCCTGAACCAACCGCTGAGCCAGTGGCCTACCCCGCCAAGCCCACCAAGTCCAAGAAGGCTGCGGGGAGCAAGAGCAAGAGCAAGATTGCCGACCGCCTGCGCGTCTTCGAGTCACTTGACGCCGGAGCCGACACACCTGCTGATGCTGATGGTGGTCCACCAGCCGCACCGTCGACACCACCACACTCTGGTCGTCCCCCTCCCCCGCCCGCGCCATATATGGTGCGCTCACCACCATCACCTGCCATCTCACCCGTCGTCGCAGTTGCCGTATCCCCGCCAGCGCAGAGGGAGGAACGACGAAAGTCATCAAGAAAGAGCAGAGACAAGGGAAGAGGGTATTCGCGCGACGACGATAACGACTATTACTTATCGGTCCCTCCACCACCGCCGCCGCCTGTTGCGCCGTCGGGCGCGCCACCTGGGGATTTCCCCGGCGGATTTCCGATCGACGACGATTACCGACCCAGTCGCGACATGCATGGTGATCGTCATGATAACGACGACGAAAACCACCGAGAACGTGACCTTATCGATTCTGCAGCCGAACGAGCAGCCGAACGAAGAGCCAAGAGACGATCCAAAAGAATCTCACCTGAAGCCGGAGGTGTCGAGTTCGACTTGCCGCCTGCGCCGCCCTCACCCCCACCTGTCGCGCCCGATGCGCCAATTGACGACGAAATGGCAGAGTCAAAGTCGCCTCGAAAGGAGAGGCCCAAGATAAATCGCCAAGGTACAGCTTGGGGTATGGATGGGAAGAAGCCATCATCGAGGCCCCAAGTCGAACGAGAGCCGAGCGCAAAAAGGAAGACTGCACACATCGAGGAGCCCGAGAAGCCACCACGGTCCAGAGAGAAGGAAGCGGCGGCGGCGCCAGCTCCGATGCAAGCGCGCTTCGCTAGCGTGTTCACCAGTACCCCTCCATTGTCGCGATCAATGTCCCAGCGCGAGAAACGCCTTGGTCCCAACGGCAAACCCATCGCACGCAGAGATTCGGATAGCACACACGGCGTCGCCAACCCTCCTGCCCCTCCTCCTCCGCCAGAGGATATATCGTCAAAGGCCGCCAAGGTCCTAGGTGTCGGAGCCCGCGGTCTCGGAGTTGGTCTCGGTCTTGCGAATGGAATCCTTTCAAATGGATTTGGGCGAGGAGCTCCTGCTGCGCCTGCGCGCAACAAGCCGGGTAAGTTTTTTTGTGTTGCCGTTTGTTGTGAGACAAAGATGTCGCTAACTCGTTTGTGCGACAATGCAGACTTGAACGATGACACGCCTGTGTCAGGTGCTATCGATCCTGATTTCAGCCCGACCAAGTCGGAACGTCGCAGGGCAAAGGTATGCGATAGCCCAACATTCGCCGCGTCGCAATCGACTCAATCAGATGCTAACAATAAGTCGCAACAGCAATACATGTCCGAAGACGACCACGTCATGTTCGAGATGCCCGATGCTACACCCCCCGCTCGTCCCCCGGTTCGCCGCGTTAGCACCAGCAACGCCAACAAGAAGTCAGGCTTTAGCCTGTTTGGCGTCTTTGGCTCGAAGCAACAGCAAGAACCGCCGCCACGCCCCGAACCTCCTCGTCGAAGCCGAACAGTTCCTACATATCAGACTACCGATGATGAAGGTGGCCGACAGCCCGCAGCCGCATTCGTCCCCGAGACCGACGCCGATCGCGAAGCCCGCAGAGCCGCCCGTCGCGCACGCCGTGCAGAGAAAGAAGCAGCCGAAAGAGGCGCCGCCGTACATTCCGCCGAAGAGGCTCGTCGCCAAAAGGATGAAGCCCGTCGCGAACGTCGACGAAAGCAGGAGGAAGAGGAAGAAGCTCGGAGGCTAGAAGAGAAGGAAGCCCGTCGTGCCGAACGAAGAGCCCGTAAAGCAAGAGAGGAAGAAGATCGCCGTGCCAGAGAAGAGGAAGAACGCCGAGCCGAAGACCAAAGAGAAGCGGAGCGCGCCGAGCGGAGGAGGATACGAGCCGGACGAGCTGCTGCCGAGGCCGAAGCTGGACATCGTGACGTCAATGATGGTAGACAAGATGAGCGGCGACGAACCACCCGGCGCATGCCTCCTGAGTCTGACCGTGAGCACGACCGCGACCGCGAAGATGACGAGGAACGGCGAAGGAGAAGAGAGGCGCGCCGTGCTGCTAAGGCTGCCCAGCTTGCTGCCGAAGCTGCTGCCGATGAGATGGACAGAGCAAGGAGGGAGCGCAGGCCTAGGGAGAAGAGTACCGCCCGACCCGAACCGAGAGATGCGCCGCCGGATGAATACGTCTATCCAACCTCAAGGCAACAACCCAAGGCCCGAAAACAGGGCCAAGGACAGCATGATGGATGGCCACACTCGGGAACCACGTCGTGGGTCAAGGACCATGCCGACGCTCCTGCTCCTCCTTCCCCGCCCGGGCCTCCGGGTGCCTTTGTCGACGACCATGCGAACGGGCACGCCAATGGTGGTGCACCACCGCCGCCTCCTCCTGTTATGCGTCACGAGCTAGACGAGGAAGAGGCTGCTCGGCATGCGAGGCGAGAGAGGAGAGCTCGCAGGGAGCAAAAGTACCACGCTGCTCAAGCGGCCGCTGAGGAGGCCCAGCGTGAGCGAGAGCGCGAGAGGGAGAGGGAAGGGGCGTATGTTAGTGCGCATGATGATGAGAGGAGAAGGAGGAGAAGACGCGGAGATGAAGAACGACCTGAGCGTGCCGAGCGGGAACGGGACCACCCTCGTGGGCGAGATCACAGAGATCGCGACCCCAGAGACCGTCCCGAACGCAGTGAGCGCGAGCGAGACCAACGCGAGTACTACAGCGCCCGCGACGACCGGGAACAACTTCCTCGGCCCCGGGAGCGGAAGCGTGGGGAACGGGCCGATTACGATGACCGTGATCCCCGTGATCCTCGCGATTACCGCGACTCCCGCGCAGAGAGGGGAGGAGAGAGAGGAGACCGTGGCGGGGACCGGACTGGTTCTGGATCCGGTAGTGATGGGAGGGAGAACAGGAAGAGTGGCGGTGCTGGGTATGGGGACCACAGTACCACGCCGAGGAGTAGTTGGTGGAAGAAGATTACTAGGTTTGGCTAGTGATCTCGCTTAGTTTTTTTTTCTTTTCGTCTGCTTGTTGTCACGAATTTGGTTCGGCTGGAGTTCTATGTTTGGGATTCTTGTTGTATGACTTGATGGTTTGGGGCACCGCCATATATGGATGATGGGATGATTGCGGGAATTGGGAGGGGGCATGGAGTTCAACGGAATTCTCTGTGTGGTCGGTTTGGAAGCAAAGGGCCTGGTGTCCGTCCCCCCGTCCGGTCGCTTGTTACAGTTTCTTTGGGAACGTCAAGAATGTCATGATATATACGGATGATGAAGAAGAAGAGTTAACGATGATGCTGTTTAACAACGACGTACTACTACGGATAAAGGTGGATGTTAAAGTTGGTGCAAGACTTGGGGGTCTTACGGGTTGGTTGGTTGGCGCACCATACCTACCTGCTCTCGCTATAGTATGGAGTTATTACTACAGGACAACTGTTTGAACGTATGTTGTGTGTCATTGTGTCAGCGGGTTTTCATCGTTGCCTTTAGTTATGCGACTGTTGCTGTGCCGATGGGTTGGTATTGAGTGGTTCGTCTCGTCTCTGTCCTATCTCAAGGTCTTCACCCATTCTGATCGCTCTTTAGGCCGTCACCATATACTGCGAAAAAAAAACATGCCAAAACAGATCATCATTCTCTATGATCCCCTTCCATTACACCCCTGGGTATATACTACCAGACATTATCCATTACATAACGTTATGCATGTCAAACAAAGACATTCAAAGCCCCATCATGCACGACCCCCTTTTCACCATTTTCACCACCCACTTAGTAGTTCTTAGGAACCAGCCTCTGGGGATCCTCAGCCTTCAGATACCCATCAGCAATGAGCGTCGCGACGTTCGCATAAGTCTGGTACTGCACGCCCTGGCCAGGCTGACCGAACCACGGGGCGATGGGTCCAGCAAGGACAAGGAAGGGCTTAATGATGCTGTAAACGTGGTAGTTGTATGGGAACCTGTAACAATCACAGTCAGCACTTTCCTCCTTTCCCTCTCTCTTCTTCAAAAGCCACAAAGACAGAAAACAAAAGAGAAAACTCACTTAGCATCCCCATTCAAATTACTAGGCGGCAAACTCCTCTGCAAATACGGCGCCGCAGCCGGCGCCAGGAAACTTCCATACTCGCTCCCGAACCGATCCAGAAAAGTTCCGACCTGCAGCGTCAGGTTGGCCGCGATGATCTCCCCCGCGTCATCAACACTGAACCCGTTTTGGGGAGGATAATCCCACCAACCCCCACCGGTCTTGTTGAACCACTTCTCCAGAAAGGCGCCCGGGCAAAGCCCGCCGAAGCGGTCGTAGATGTCGAGGATGGGGTCCAAGGGGAGAAAGAATTGAGGGAGGACCACGGGACCCAGGCGAGAGTCGCCGCAAATGTAGGTCGTGGCGAGCGTCGAGTTTTGCGCGGTGCCGGCGCAGTAGGAGGGGGAGAGCTTGCTGTGGGGGCAGGTGGTGGCGGTGGAGGAGGCGTTGACGTAGGAGCGCTCGTCGAGTCTTTCAGAGGAGGAGGAGGAGGAGCCGGTGGGAAGGGCGACGGCGGTGCCGGTCAAGAGAGCGAGGGCGGTGGAGAGGAGGGTGAACTTCATTTTGACGGTTTGTGGGGTTGGGTTAGGTTGTTGATGGGGTATGAAGTATTAAGGTGGATGGATGGATGTGAAGTTCGTCCTGGAATCCTCTCGAGGGAATGCCGGAGCTGGTTGGTGGCCTGGGGGTGAAGATGGTGACTGGGCTAGAGAGGGAACATCAAATGGAGGACAAGCGGGGAGGACGTCGTGAGAGTTATATATTCCCGACCCAGAGTGGGTAGGTAGAGTTACCAGCCATCTGTGCGATTAACTGATACTCCGTACATACCTACTCCGTACCCGTATTCCCGGTTCGGGGTATCCTTGGACCGTGGAGCCGGCTAGCACATAGTATTCAGATCCATAGATCCATGCCGGATCTGATCTGAGATGTGCCCCTTCCCTCCATGGCCCCGTGGGATATTGGCGGAGTTACCGCCTTGAAAATTCCACACCGCGTTCTTTTTTGCGTAAACTGAAAAAAACACCCCTTGTCCAGTCCACTCAGATCCATTTCCCCGGTCGCATCACAGATCACACATCGCTCCTTGTACCTGGCTAAGAATGGCTGGTGTAGGGTGAGATCCGAAGCTGTGCTGTGAACTTTTACGGGCTAATCCGCGGCTTGACTCGGTTCGGTCCCGCGTTGGAAGGAAGTAGGAAGAATGACACTCGACTCGGTCGACATACTTTGGAGGTAGTACAAAGAACGAGAGCCGCCAATGGTTTTGAGACATGCTTACCTTACTTACACTGCCCGTGCTTCGTGCTGTTGTGAGACCTTCTTTCCCCTTGTCATTGGCCTTATAGTTTTCCAGCAGATATTCTATCGCTGGCACCGAAACATGCATTTCTCAGAATCAAAGGCATTCTCGTCTCTCCCAGTTCAAAATTTTCTGACCCCGAGGACCTGAAGATCACGAGAAAGAAAGAAAGAAAACCTCGATGTGTCCCTGCATGAGCTCGGAGCTGAGCTGAACTGAGGGTCCCCTTAGTCCCTCTTCGTCCCTGTCGTCCCCGTAGTCTCTTGTAGTCCCGGTCTTGGCTTTGTCGATCCGTGGATCTCTTTAGTGACGGTTCGGTGACAGCTCAGGAGAGCTAAGGGCACTGGTGTAAGCCGAGGCCCCCTATTGGCTAGTGTTGGCGTGCTAGAAGCGTGCTGGGGAACCACCTGAATGGAGGCCTATGGAGGCATGAGGTTGGTAAGGTGGTAAGCTGAATGGCACGGCCGAAATGTATCTCATTCTCAGCCCCGATGTTTTCTTTCGGAGCGGAGTTTGACTACTTCGGGATTTTTGCTGGAAGAGATGGAAGGGGAAGCGACGGCTTTGTTCCTGCGATGTGGAATGCGGGATAGCAACGGCTTCGCCGTAGAATTCCTGTCTCAACTCAAGAATGATCGAAATATTCCACAAGGGCAGTCACTCAAACTCCCAGACTGTCGTGTTTATGGTTTCATTGACCCTGAGACTCTTAAGTTCGATCGCGGCTTTGAGGAGCTCCACATGGTTCACTTAACACCTAGCTGTAATGGCGGGCCGTGAATATCTTCCCGAGTTCACCGCTCACTCCGGTCCGAGCACTAACCCGGCGTACACTAGTTTCCCTAGTAGTAAGATCTGTTCGGTCTTCACTTTCTTATCTGTCATGTGCCTCTTCTCCTGTGAATTAAGTGGGCAGCATGTGAGTACTTTTTTTTTTTTTTTTTTTCTCCTCGTGAGATTACTCCATCCAGGACAGGATGCAGCACAAGCCATCAAAGTTGATGTTTTTTTTTTTTTCCTTTTCTTTTTTYTTTTTTTTTTTTTTTTTTTTTGACAAACGACATCGAGGCCCGCGCAAGACGAACGAACAACTTTGAGAGTGTTTAGCTCACCTTTCCAAGCTGCCCATAACGAAGACGAAGATTGCTGCTGCCGGTTCTTTCTTCTGCACAAGCCTTCCCGTTCCATATTGCAAGGGGAAGATACCCGTTGAGTGGCTGAGCGGGTTGTGGTCTTTATCACTTAAGAAGCTTTGTGGTATTGTCGCGATTCGGGATCTCGACGCTGATAGATGGCTTTGATTCTTAGTCGGTACCATGGCTTCATTAGCCATGGCGGAAGTAGCCATGTCTGGAACTGGAGGGCTCAAGAAGAGAGAGGATGATTAGGTTGTTGACGTAGGCATGTGCTTAGATACGTATGCTGATAACGGTTTCCGGTGGTGTCTTTGGACAGAAGAAATGGATTACTAGACTAGAGGTAGAACATTACGGGTGAATGATGGTCTTCTATGAAATTCTCATTGCCTGGACTGCCGATCGGTCGACCCTCCCAAGAAGGAGAGAAAAAAAAGAAAAAAAAAGAAGAAAAAAAAAGAGGAAGAAACAAGCAAAAAAGCAACCTAGCCCAAGCATAGAGGGCACGTACAGCAGATCGGACATAGAAGTCACCGAGACGGTTCCCAACCAGCGGAACGCGAGGACTGAGAGTTTGAGGATGTCATGACGACCAACAGAACACAGCTCAAGCCAAGGATAAAGACACTGTCCAGTCATGGTTAGCTCCAGTTCAGTCTCGAGTTAAGAGGAGGAAACATACAGAAGGAGGCATATGGCCACTCATTAACACGGAGCCCAATTCTCTACACGAGGGTTGCTCGACATGCAGGGCTGACGATATGCCCGTCGACATGTCTAGCAAGAGCCTCGGCTGTAGTCAGCTTTAAACAGACAAACTGAGGTACAAGGGTTTGTTGAAGCAAGTCATGGCGGCATAAGAGAACCGGGAAATGGGTATTCAAGAATAGGCATTAACAATACCAGACACCACGCAACGCGATGCGGACTAACTACTACTAATGATAAAGATAACTGACAGACAAAAAGGCCTGCGGTGCTATGGTGCTCCAGCCCCCTCTAGCCCGTGATCGTCCCGTCTCTGAGTCGGACGGGAAGCCGGTTCCGCCTCTCGGTATAGGTATAAATGCTGGCTCGTTATTAAATGATATTTGGCGCCACCTTGCCGTCGCGTCGTGTGTGTGTCCTTTTCGCGTGATTCGTCTATTTCTTGATGCCCTTGCTGTCGAGGAAGGCCTTGAGGATGTTGACAAAGTTCTCGAGAGCTGCGAGGTACTCCTTGAGCTGAGCGTTGACCTCGTCCTGGTCGTCACCGAGCTTGCTGTAAAAGTCCTTGCGGTAAGGGCAGGCGCTCATGGCGGCGCTGAAGATGGGCTTGATGAGGAAGCTGTGGTGGGGCTTGAGGGTGACATCGTAGGCGGAGCGGAAGGAGGTAGAGAGCTCCTCATCAGCGGCGACGACGTTGTTGGCGAGACCCTTGCAAGTGAACTCGAGACCCCTGGAGGATTGCTTGTTAGTATGACGTTCCTTCTTTCTGTAACCGTCTATCCCAATATTCCCTTACCTGACGAGCCAGAGGAGGGCCTGGCCGGCCTTGTTCTGCTTGGCCTTTTGCTCGTTGTTAACAAGGTCCTGGAGAGTCTCGGACTCGGTCGGGGTGGCAAGAAAACGCTGGCGGATTTTCTATAAGGGAGGGAAGCATATTGTTAGCTAGCTGTTAACGTTGTTCAGTGCTGGACTGGGCAGGCGGCGCACCTCGACGTTGCCGAGCATGTCGCTCTTAACGGGAGAGAAGGCAGCAGAGCCGAGGACATCGAAGATGGAGACTAGCGACTCGGCAGCCTCGAGGAACTCGGTGGTAGGGATGGCATTCTCCTTGTCGGCCTGGGCGGGGACGTCGGTGAAGGAGCGCTTGAGGGTGTCGAGGTAGGTACCTCCGGGGGGGATCTGGCCGGTAGACATGGTGGTGGTTGTTGTGTGGGTTGGTAGTGATGGATGGTGATGACGATGAAGATGGTTTGAAGAAAGAGAAGAAAGACAGCTTGAATGTTTTAGAAACAGCAACGGACTCGACGGAACGTGGTGGGAAAGGGGGTCGGTCACTGGCGAGTGGAACAGTGGAACTTGAAACTGTCACGATCCCCAATCATTCGACCGTGCCCCGCCCAGAGCTAGGGGACAAGTACCTGAAGGCGGCTGTGCTAGGCTCGCTGGGGCAAAGAATACATGCCCTGAGACGCGGCAAAGGTTCCCCTCCCCCGCAAATCTGATGTGTCCCAAGTTCGTCTACTGAAGCCGGTGCTCCATTGGACACGGTGTTGAATGTTGATGCGGGGTTACAAAAGCAGGAATGGAAAAGGAAGATTCAGTATTTCTAATTGACATATTTTGAACACGAGAACACATTGTGAACCCTTAATGTTGTGACGATGAAGGCTTCCCTTTGCTGCACTCGTAATCCTTATCGATTAGGGAGGAGGACCCTTGTGGTTCAGGCCAACGGTAAGAACGGGATGCTTCTCAACATGACGAGGATACCGCGGACTTCTAGCTATTCAGTGTCTGCCTTCCATTGGTCAGAGTCGTGTTCAAGACCCACTATTCTACGCTTGGAGCTCTCCAGTGGACTCGCGTTCCTGAGAGTCTCGAACTTGACTGAAGAACCATTTGATCGAGGCGGTCTTTCAGTTTGACGGAGGAACAGCACTATGCGGTGCACACACACGCAAAACACACAGGCTGCGCACAGGCCACCCGGTCGCATCAATGCATTGCAGCAACACAAGAACTGATAGCATGACGTCATTCCGAAGCGGTGTTAGTGATGAAGCCTCCCAACATGCTCTTTAGCCATCTTCCTTTGATGTTGTTTCTTTTAACCCGGTCTGTCTCCGGTCTTTCACTTAAGCTTTGTGTGTATTGACCTCTTCACTCGGCCAACCACAAACGCGCGAAGCAAGAAAAGGTATGACCAAGTCGGATTAGAGATGCCGAGGGTTGGGGGAAGTCGCATCACTCGCGCCCTCTCCATCTTTCTTAGCACCACACACACACCCTGGGCACACGTATTTTCCGTATTCTCGAACCTGTTTATTCTCCGAATCACCTTGCTTTCTCGACTCTCGTCATCCTCACCCTGGTCCAGCGGGCTTCCCTTCCACTCAGCATCCTTGCTGCGCTTGCCGTTCCGCTTCCTCAAAAGAACATGATGCTACGGCTTCCGTCGTTATAAACGCCGGCCCTGCCTATCATCTAGCACTCTATGTACTTTAGCGCTCCCGTCTTGCTGGCCAAGAATTCCTTGATACCCCTTCTATCCTCTACTACCAAAGTAAACATTGTCTCGCCAGAGTGTACTTCTGAGGATCAAGCACTACCACAACAATGGCTACCGAGCTGGCTGCAGGTGGCCCTGCTCAGAACCGTAAACACGAGCACAAAAAGAGCACCAGCGAAAAGCTCAAACACCCCATTCGTGAGATTCGCGAAAAGCTGGCCAACAGCAGTTTGCACGAACATCTGGTCCACGAGAAGAACAAAATCGGAAAGTTCAAGAACTTGATCAATCCCCAGCATCGCCATGACGAGGCCCACGAAAAGGCGTGCGACGACAAACGAACAAACATCTGCCTCTCCCATCGGTTCGAGTCCTTCTTTCCCGAGCGCGATGGCAACAATATCAAGTGGTATGTCGACGGTAGAGACTACTTTTGGGTAAGTTGACTTCCTCTGATCATTCTCGTCCACTCGAGCTTACAACTATGATAGGCTGTCTCTGTAGCCCTCGAAAAGGCAAAAGAGACCATCTACATTGCCGATTGGTGGCTTTCTCCCGAACTCTTCCTGCGTCGTCCTCCCGCCTATAGCCAAGAATGGAGGCTCGACCAAATCCTCAAACGTCGTGCTGAAGCCGGCGTCAAGATCTATGTCATCGTATACCGTGAAGTCGAAGCCGCACTTACTTGCAATTCTGCCCATACCAAGCATGCCCTACAGGCACTCTGCCCAGAAGGCTCACTGGGACACGGAAATATCAAGATCATGCGCCATCCCGACCACAATGTCCTGGAAAACGTTGCCGACATGACTTTTTACTGGGCTCATCACGAAAAGTTCATTGTCATTGACTACGAGATGGCCTTCATCGGTGGCCTCGATCTCTGCTTTGGCCGTTGGGACTACCATCAACACAGCTTGGCAGATATGCACCCTGAAGGCGTCGCCAACGAGATCTGGCCCGGCCAAGACTTCAACAACAATCGCGTCATGGACTTCAAAAACGTCCAGGATTGGAAGCAGAACGAGCTGACCAAGGCAGAGCATGGTCGTATGCCGTGGCATGATGTCGCCATGGGAGTGGTGGGTCCCTGTGTCTACGACATTGCTGAACACTTCGTCCTTCGCTGGAATTTCATCAAGAGAGACAAGTACAAGCGTGACAAGCGCTACGACTGGATTGAGCTACAAGGCCGGCAAGGGCAAGATGAAGATCTAGTCGGAGTTCAGAGGCCCAAATTCCCCGTGGGCGAGTACGTCGTTCATCCACTCACTCCCCTCACCAGCAAACCTATCGTAGACCGAGGCACCATACACGCCCAAATCGTCCGCTCCAGTGCTGACTGGTCGAGCGGAATCCTTACCGAACATTCGATCCAGAATGCTTATAGCGAGATCATTCGCAACGCACAGCATTACGTTTACATCGAGAATCAATTCTTCATCACGGCCACTGGAGACCAACAGTCACCCATCCACAACACTATAGGCAGCGCCATCGTAGACGCCGTGGTCCGTGCTGCCAAGGAGGGCAGAAAGTTCCGCATTATTATTATCATTCCTGCTATTCCTGGGTTCGCCGGTGACCTTCGCGATAATGCCGCTTTGGGTACCCGTGCCATCATGGACTACCAGTACAAGTCCATCTGCCGTGGAGAGCACAGCATCTTTGAGCAGATCCGCAAGGAAGGAGTTGATCCCAACCAGCACATCTTTTTCTTCAATTTGCGAAGTTACGATCGACTAAACAGGACCGCTGCCGAGAAAAAGATGGAAAAGGAAGCCGGACTATCATACCAGGAACTTCAGCGAGCCCAGGCGGAAGAAGTCATGGGAGAGGGAATCCACGGAACTAACGACCCCCAAGGTGGCCGTGATTCCCACATGGGTAGCCGAAGAGATCAGAACGGCACCCCGCAGGAATCTCAAGACCAGAAGCACAGCCGTGATACGAAGAAGCGGTTCGAGGAAGCTAGGAACAAGGTCGACAAAGGAGGAACCGGCGGTGAGGAAAACGTGGGCGCATACGCCAATGCCGACGGCGAGCTGGACGGCAACATCAGCGGAGGCCACTTCAACGGCAGCAACCCGAACGCATCAGAAACCAACAGCCCTCCAAGGGGTAAAGATTACACCCGTGCCCAGTCTCCATTCACCGTCGCCCATCACGCCATGGCACGCACCGGATCCGTGGCCGAAGTCACATGGAACGGCGACCCGGAAGACGAAATCAACAACTGGATCCAGGAGGAGCTCTACGTGCACGCCAAGGTGCTCATCGCCGACGACCGCATCGTCGTCTGCGGCTCCAGCAACCTCAACGATCGCAGCCAGCTGGGCTATCACGACAGCGAGCTGAGCATCGTCATGGAGGACAAGAAGACGGTCCAGACCACCATGGACGGCCAGCCGTTCGAGGCCGGGTGGCAAGCTACCTCTTTGCGTAGGTACTTGTGGCGGGAGCATCTTGGACTCCTGCCGCCGCAGGACCTGGACGCCAGTGACGATCCGAATGCGCAGCCGCCGGGCGATGACTCGCCCAATGATGCGTGGGAGCGGGATGAGTCGTGGAAGCAGGTGGAGGATCCCCTAAGCGATGAGCTGTGGGAGATGTGGACGAGCAGAGCGACCAAGAACACGGAAGTGTTTAGGCACTTGTTCCATGCTGATCCTGATGATTATGGTAAGCCTTTCCTTTCCTACAATCCTCACATTTTTGCCCCAAGATCATTGACTGACACTTCCAAAAAGTCAAAACGTTCGACGACTACAACGCCTTCCTCCCCGCCAAGGGCGTCAAACCAGGTCACATATTTGACCGCTTCTTGCCACCGACCGATGCCCGGAAGAAGCTGGAGCAAGTAAAGGGACATCTGGTCTGGATGCCGCTCGACTTCCTCAAGGATGCGGACATGGCGGAGCGCGGACTCCAGGTGAATTCGTGGACGGAAAGTGTTTATACTTAGGCGGTCGTACCACGGTGGCTGCGATTGAGGATTATTGACTGGACTGAGAGGATGTTGGTTTGAATGATGTCTTTTGAGAGACAGGTTCTCATGATAATGGATGAATAGTCCACGGCAAAAGGGTGGCTGGGATGGCGTCCAGGTGTGACTTGAACGGCATTATTATCATTCCTAAGTATAGCATTGTTATTTAATATGAGTATAATGACTGGTGATGTATCTGGAGTGCCCTCTGAGTGACTGCCGGCCTAAGGTGTGTTTTCGGGTTGAAAAAGCCCACCGTTGATTTCGCAGGACAATCGACAACATGGTGCACCTGCTGAAATTCATGTGGTTGAAAGAAATACAAAAACTCCAAACAAGAAGCAAAAAAGAAACTTTTAGCAAAGAAAGATGCATTTCGAACCAAGCAGTATCAACAGGATGTTCCGAGGATGGTCAAGGAGAAAAAAGCTGCAAAAGACATACAACACCAGGGATTCGCTGGTCGTCACCGACCCAACTACTAGTCTGGCGATATGGTAGTTTATCTATCGGAGTCGGAAGGATATGAACCGGGTCTTTTAATCACGTGGTAGGGTCAAAAAACTGAACAACAACCTCCCGTATCCATATCGTTCGGACGGAGGCATTACGGTGAGTGGCGAGCCGGCGCTAAAAAGATGAATAGAATTGGGCGGATTACGAGAAAAGTTGACCGTCCTGACACTGCGGCTAGCCCCGTTAACGTTTGTCAAAGCGCAATATCCGCGGTATGGGTATACTAGCACAATTCTCAGTCGCGGTCGTAACAAGCTCTCTTCCAGTAGCCGAACCTTAATTATTATGGACTTTGTAATGGTGACAGTAGGGTTGGCACTGGTACTGTGCGTAATAAATGGATAAGGTTTCTACGAAGGAGAGAAAACTAGCTCGCATAGCGAGGAAGACTTGCTTGAGTCTGTTGTACGACACACATACGTCGCCTACGCCCCCTGAGGCGTTACCCCACGCTATCGGCACTAGCCACATAGACGGCGCTGGAGCCGTCGACTAGGTGTCCATACTGTCAGAGCGTCTGTAGACCCGTGACGGAAAGCCACGATCCTCGCCCAACCCAGGCAATTGATTTGGCGCCCTGAACCTTCCGGGTCCATGAATGCCCAGCCTCAAAAAAGAAATGTCGTTTGGGTAATTGGCGTGTAATTGGGAAGCCGCCAGCCATCTCGCGCCTAACAAGGTGACAACACAGAGCCCTATGCTCCCTCATAACCTCGAGAAAACACAGTGTTCTAGTTTCTTTTCCTTGTTTTATCCTAGGTGGCAGGAGAGAGGAATTCCTAGCACTTTCATAAACTCGATTCATTAATCATCAACCATAGCATCCTCACCACAGTCAAGACGTTCCTTCCTCAAAGCTACAACGCCTCGACGACTGCGCTCATAGTTCCAGATATGTTTCAAGCGACACGGAAATGCAGAGGATAAGGAAGTTCTAAGGACCAAGAGCAGTCTCGCCCCGCACCTCTGCTCGAGTTGCCGACGTCTACACAGCACATCCCCGCCACTCCCTCTACGTCCTCCCTCCCCCTCACGGCCGCTCTGGCTACCGGTTCTACCGACGTAGAGACGTCCGCCTCACGGTTCTTAGCCGCTCCGGCTACTGGTTCCGTCGATATAGAGACGTCCGCCGGTGCGGATGATACCACTACCAGCTTACCTATACGACTCTAGGAGTATGCCTATAATGAGTTTAAATAAGAAGAGGCCGAATTGGTGGACGCATATAAGAAGATACTGTCCCGACAGCTACAAAATAGCTCCAACTCAATAGTGCTCGAGTCTCAGCCGAACATCATCCCCCAAAACAACTCGGACAAGCGCCGCCAAATAACTCAACTTATCAATACCGGCCTAACCAAGACAGAGAGTGAGGCTAAAGTGAAAGAGAGCTGTGGCGAAGTCGTGGACGTTGTTCTATCCATTAAGAACATTATAAGTGCGGCAATCCAAGCTGTGCCCCAAGCTGCGCTCGCTTGGACCGGCATTTATATTGCTTTAGAGGTACGTTTATCTGGAGGATAATATTTCTCATGCTAACTTTTGCAGATGCTTGCCAACTCTATAAAAGCGATCGAAGCCAACCGCGAAGGGATCGACTACGTTATTTAGAGAATAAATTAGTATTAGAATTCGTCGAATAGCCTTCTTAACTCTACTAACGTCAGCGAACTCAATAGAATGAGAGGCGAATTGAAGATCCAAATTATTAACCTCTATAAAGCGTTCTTCTCTTATTAGATTAAAAGTATTTGTACTTATTATCGCAACCGCAGCCTAGCCTTTCTCTGAAATATAGTTAAGCTTAATAACTAGAATGCTAATTTGGAGGCTATTTAAAACACCGAGAAGCGCTTTAACACAGACGTCTAAATATACACTACTTAGAAAGGGACGTTTTATTTCGAGTAGTTCGTTAGTTATGTAATGTTAGAGAAGGACTAGTAATATTTAAAGTATTTACGCTTTACTAATCCTCGTAATAATAAAGTCCGTATCGAACGGACTAAAGGCGGCCTTTTGCTAGACTTATATTATTAGGTTCTTAATAACGCTAACTTTTAATAATAGTATAACGACCTATAGTACTAATTGCTTTGAATTAAGGGCGACCCTAGTAAAAGGAAGATTATATTATTATACAATATTATTAATAAGTTAAACTAAAGTAATATTGCCGACGTACGCTATTATAATATAGCTTACTTTTTCTATTAAGCTACTAACTCTTATATTAATAACGTAGCCGCCGTATTACGCAGCCTAATTTACTTACTTATTAAGTAGTAACTATCTATCTTCTTATACGTACGGAAGGAGTATAACTATATAAGCGAGAATATCTTTAAAGATATAAATACGTAGGTCGCCCTACTAAAAATTTTTACTAATATTTTATAAAACTTAAGCTTTTAAACGACCTACTTAATTATTAACGTACTTAATAAGTGTATTAAAGATTAGTTATAGCTTCTTAATTTAATCGCTTAAGAATTATTGTAACGAACGGCAGTCTAATCTGCCTAAGTAGGATAGCTAAAGGTAGAACACTATTAGAGTCGTTCGGTAAAGCCAAAAGGTTTATAATAAGTATACAAGCGTGATATTGGTTTCGGTAATAATAATTAATTAACTACTATCGAACTATCTAATAATTTGAGTTCTCTAATAGTCCCTTTATACTCGTTATCCTTTCCTAATACCTTGGTTCTAATACGTCTGCTTACAATAGTGTCTTACTTACTATAAGCGTTGCTTACTATAAGCACTGCTCACCGTGAGCGTTGTTTATCGTGAGCACTACTTACTATAAGCGCCTCTTTTTGTAAGCGCCCTTCGGGTACTGCCCTACCCCCGCCCTAGTCTTAAGTTATACTATCTTATCGTAAGCGGGGCTATTACATCCCAATAGCCTAGTTAGCCTACGTAGTTACTTTAAATTCGTAATACGATACCTTTCCTCTCTAGCCGACGTCCTCGACGGCTCGTTAGTTTTCCGACATCCTCCGCCTATTCTTATTCTCTACTACTCCCTACTTAATCTTAAATATAGTAAGTCTTTTCTTTTCTTTATCCTTCTACCAAAATGTCTAGCCGCATTTCTAAGCCTATATCTAACTCGTCGATTCGCTGGCGTGCGTTACTAACTTCTATCGAACGCTTTGGTTCTATAGTTATACCTTATTAACGCTACTCTAACCGAAAACTCGTCTATAAGAAGCTTCCTAGCGAAGCAAAGTGCGGGGAGTATATCCGGGTCGCGCGTCCTTATATAGAGGTTGACTATAATGCGGAACGTAAGTTTTCTTTAGGTTTGGTAATACTTGGTTGCTAATTTCGATAGTCGTACGTATTTTTGACGAGTATTAGCGTATGGTTCTAGATTTTAAAGCGTCAATCCGGGAAGTTAATACGAAATCTTTGGAGCTCTAAGAAAAGAGGCTCCATATAGCTTGTTTAAGGCAGAAGAAAGATTAGCTGGTTAAAGAGGGTAAGGAGATATTGTCGTTAGCGCTAGCGGAATTAGAAGTATAGAATAAAGAGGAGAGGGCTATTAGGTAAGAGCCTAAGCCTTTACCTAACGATGAGCAGCCTACCGTAGCTATTGCCTCCCCGATTCCTATACCCGTAGATTAGGCCTCCTTAAGTCTCGCGGCTTACCTTGCCTCCTAGCTAGGTAGCCCTCCGCCCCTAGCCGATCCGGGTTCCTCCGGTAGAATTCCTCTAGCTTCTTAGGGCAACTCAAATTCTTAACGGGTTCTTAGGTATTGTCCTTAGGACTAAATCCTTCCCACTTAATGAGGTATTCCAATTCCCCGTTTTCTATTCTTAAGTCTAAGATTTATTCTATATCCTATTCTTCTTCTTTATCCTTAATATTAGTTTATATATTGACTCGTAAGTTTTTAGGTGCTGGTTCTAGTAGCGAGATGTGGAATGAATATAATCTTAGTTTTATAGTATTAGGAATATCCAACTAGTATACTATATTTGAGATTTTCTTTTTAATCTTAAAGGGTCCTACCCGTCGGTTATCGAGTTTCTTACTAGGTCGCTTTGTACTTAGGTTTCTAATAGATAAAAGCACTTTATCCCCCTCCTTAAAGCGAGGTCCTTTGAGCCTTTTCTAATTATAGTATTTGCCTATTCGCTATCGTACGAATTCTAGTTCTAGTTTGAGTTTTTCGTATAATATGTGTAGTTTCTAGGCCTTAATTGCTACTCGGGGTATATTGGAATTAGGTCCTTCCAAGAGTTCTATCTCGTATTTATAGTTAGTGAAGAAAGGCGTAACCTTTGTAGTTTCTGTAGGAGAAGTATTATATACCAATTGCGCCGTAGGCAATAGGTCTACCCAATCGCTTTGTTCGAAGTTAATATAATTCCTCAAGTATTATTCTACAATCTAGTTAATCCTTTCCGTTTGTCCGTCTATTTACGGATAATATGTAGTTAACAACTTGCTCTTAGTACCGAGCTTAGTTATTAATGCTTGCTAAAACTTAAATGCAAACTTAGTATCCCTATCCGTAATCTATTCCTTTGGCTAACCGTATACCGAAGTAATGTTCCGATAGATTATATTTGCGAGTTGCTCCGCTAATTATGCTTCCTTATAAGGTAGGAAGTAGCTCCACTTAGTTAATTAGTCTACTACTACTAAGATGCTATCGTATATAATTCCTATAGTAGTATCTATAGATGGGGGTAACTTAGTAATAAAGTTTATAGTTACCAAGCTCTACGGCCTTTTTACAACTTTTAGGGGTTCGAAGAATCCGTATAGCTTGTGTCTTATAACCCTAGTCTTACTATAGCGTTCGTAGGCTTACAATGTTCGAGCTACTTCGGCCTTTATTTTTAAGAAGTCGTAATATTGCCGTATCCGTACTATAGTTTTTGTAATGCTTATATATCCTCCTATCTTCGAGGTATAGATTCCCTTAATAAGATCTTCCTACTATTTTAATTATACGTAGGCCCTATCGTAGTACTATAGCCGGTCGTTCTAAAGCGTAATTCCTTCCTCTTTATTACCTTCCTACCGCTGTCTATCTTCTAGGGTAGCGATAGTAGCTTAGTGTCTTAGAGCCTAGTCTTTAGCCTTATAGATAGCGTAATATTCTACCCATTCCTATAGGGGGTGTGCGAGTAATCTATTTAGTTATTCCTAGAATAAGGGTGCTAATACTTCTATAGCATCCTTTATATAGTCTGCCCGCCGGCTTAAGGCGTCGGCCCGGGCATTTTCCGATCCCTTCTTGTAATTAATCTTAAAGTTGAACTCCGATAAGAACTTAGCCTATCGAATCTAGCGGCCATTAAGTACTTTCGTAGTTGTAAAGTATTAAAGGTTATTATAGTTAATATAAACCTATACTTTATACGTAATACTATTAAAGTATAACTTCCATTCCTAAAATGCTTCGATAATAGTAAGAAATTCCTTGTCGTAAATAGGATAATTGCGCCTAGGTCCTTTTAGCTTCTTTAAAAAGAAAGCTACAGGATGTAATTTCCCTTACTTATCGCGCTATCCCAATTGTCCTCCGATCGCGTAGTCCGATACGTCGGTTTCTACTTTAAATAGCTTACTTGGGTCGGGAAGCTTCAGTATTGGATCTGCCGTAATAATATTATAAATAGTCCTAAAAGCTTCTTCTTCTAGCCTTTCCTATATAAATACGATCCCTTTCTTAGTAAGCTCGTATAATGGCCTAGCGATCTTTCTATAATCCTATATAAACATACGATAGAAGTTAGTAAATCCCAAGAATCCTCGAACTTCCGTCGCGTCTTTAGGCGTAGGCTAGTTTCGTACTACTTCCACCTTACTTAGTTCTATCCTAACCTCGTTCTCGGAGATTAGGTACCTAAGAAATACAGTCTCCCTTATATAGAATTTACTCTTTTCTATATTAACCGAGAGTTTGTATTTATATAATACGTTTAATACTTCCTTTACGTATTTCTTATATTCCTTAAGAGTCTTAGAGTAGATAAGAATATTATTTAGGTAGTAGATAGCTATTTTATCGAAGTAAGGCCGGATCGCGTAATTTATAACGGATTGGAATATTATAAGTATATTAATCAACCCGAAGGGTATAACGAGGTACTCGTAATGTCCGTAGGGTATACGAAATATTATCTTCCATTTATCGCCTTCTTTAATCCGAATATAAGCGTAGGCAACAGGTAGGTTAAGGCGCGTAAAGTATCGTACTCCTCCTAATTGACTTCGGATACGCGAAATTAGGGGTAGGGGATAACTATTTCTTACGGTCTCTTAATTTAATTACTTATAATTAATATAAAGGCGCAGCTTTCCGTCCTTCTTCGGCACGAAGAGGATAGGGTACCCTACTAGCGATGTAAATTCCCGAATATACCCTCTCTTCAAGTTTTTGTCTAAGTACTTTCGTAACTCCTCGTTTTCCCTCTCGTTAGTATAATATACCTTAAAGAACTTAAGCTTAGCTCCTTCCTTAAACTTAATCTTATAGTCCTACGGTCCTCGTTATAGTAGTCCTTTAAGATACTTACTAACGAAGGCCGGGTATCCCTAGTACTCTACCGGGATTACCGTCTTCGGCTTCTCCGCCTATTAGTTTTAGTAATAGTCGAACTTATATTGTATATTAACTAATAATACTTCTACTAACGTTACTAACCCTTCTTCTATAACCTTGCCGCTCCTATCGATAGTACAAATTATAACTTCTTATACTACTTACGGTGGAGCCGTAGGAATAATACCTTCGTAGCCTACTTCCTTCCGTACTCTAGGTTTCCTATTAGTAGTTAGGTACGTCCTAGGACGCAAGCGGCCACCATCCTTCTAACTAATGTCTGGGTCGTATGCTATATACTATAGGTACCCTAGGATTATATCCTTCGTTGGCCCTATATTGATAATATTAAAGCTAATTTCGACTATCTTTCCTTCTATTATAATAGGGAGTAGCATCGTTTCCCTCTTTACAATCTAAGTCTCAAAGGGTCCTTTTACTACGAAAGGAGCCTTTTTATACTTCTAGGGAATCCTTAATTGGTTAACGAATTTCGGTGCAATAAGATTCAACTGAGCTCTAGAATCTACTAGCGCGAGGGCTTAGTAATTCTTCTAATAGGCTACGACTTTAAGTCGCTAGTTATCTTTCCCTTCTTTTGCAGCTGCGATCTCCGTAATCGCTACGGGGTCCTAGATCTTGCCTTTCCGTCGGCTGCCTCGGCGGATAATCCGTTTTGTCTAGGGACTTAGTTTTCGGCGGGCCTCCCTAAAGGTCCTAAGCCGTTTCCTAATTCCTAGTTGTAGTTGTTGTTAGGAGCGTCCTCCTATTTAAGTTCCTACTTGTCCGGCAAGCTATATTCCTATAACTACGCCAAATAAGTAGCTCTTTCGTTCTCCGTATTACTAAATACCTCCGGTTATTTATAATAGTATTTACCCGCGGCCTCGCAAGCTCTTGCCTTTAGCCTTATATAAATAGGGCAGTCCGAAGTCGGATAGTATCCCTAATAAGGGTCGGTATTTCCCTAATGTATATAAGTATATACGTTACGTAGCCGGGCGGCGAGCCTCTTAGGGGATAGCTATTCCTCCTATCTTCCGAATAGTTTTAATTCGAACGTAAACTATTTATCGATAATAAGCGTATCCTCCGGCTAGCCTCGGTTGAATATCCGGGTAACTAGTTTAGGTTGTCCCTACGTATCTAGCCTCCTAATAGGCTAGAAGCGATTATCCCGCTTCTTCCTATAGTACTTATAGTAGCTACTTACAATATATTAAAACTATAGCACTCGGTAGTATATAAAATAGAAAGGGTACATTTGGGTAGTATCTCCGGCTACCGGCTAGTAGGCTTTCACCGGTGCTGGGACGCTATACTAAGTATATATATTTCTTCCTTCAACGATAACGGCTCGTTTTTTCCAAAAGTCGTTCCATTTCTTACTTTCCTTACTCTTCCGTTAGTAGTCTTCTAAAGGTTCCGTCCAGTAGCCGGTAGCTACATTGTCTAGGGGTCCGTATAAGTACGGATTAATAAGATCGTAAGAGTCGTTGCTATCGGTGCTAGCCTTCGACGGGGGCGCTATAAGTAACGAAGTACTTATAACGTGCGCGAGCGTAAGGAGCCCGCGGTCTACAACGGCGATACTACTAACTTCTTCCTATATCGGCGCTCGATACGTAGGTTCCGAGGTAGTAGGTAGCTAGCTTAAGGGTTCCTACTAAGGGTCTTCTTAATCTAGTCCCTCTAATTCGTACTACTTACTCTCGGGGTCACTATCTTCCAAGTCGTACTATTAATTATCGATGTCGTTATAATTATAGTTAATACTAGCGATCTTAACTACTCGTTTTCCTTCCACTACGGCTGCCTCGGATTTCTTCTATTTCAACTGCTTGGGTGCGCGGTAATCGCGCTTTATATATCCCTTCTTACCACAATTAAAACATTAAATTTGTAATATATTACGATATCCTTTATCAAATTAGACGGCGCTAATATCCATAGGGTCTCCTCTATCGTCCTATATATCGTTGCGTCCCTAGCTACGCTTCTACTTAGTATTAGCCTAGCGTAGGGTTTATTAATGCCGCAACGGTAGGTTCCGTCGTTCCTAGCTTCGTTGCTAAAGACGGTCGTTAATGCGGATAGTACGCGCTATATAGTCGTCGAAGCTAGCGGGGCGATCTTCCTTATACAATTCGTCCTTAACGGAGTTCTTCAATCCTTAATAGAATATTTATATAAGACTTTCGTTATTAAACTTACTCTTAACAGCATACTACTTAAAGGAAGTAGCGTAAGCTAAAGTAGACGTAGTCTAGCGAAGATAGAGGAGTTTCTCTTAAGCCCTCAAGTCCTCGTTATATTCTCCGAATATTCTAGTTAGGGCATTTACGAAGTTCTAGAAGTTCGTTATAAGAAGCCTAGTACTTTCCTTAGTTTAATCTCCGCGGCTATACCAATCCTAAAGAATAGGCTCGTACTAGGTGAGTACTCTATCCTTAAGTCGAGTCCCGGTAAAGATAACCTTATCGGTTTCCGTAGGGAAGCTCTCCGGGTAGTAATTAAGATAGGTACGGACTTGCAAAAGGAATCCCTACAATCTATCCTACTATCCTCCAAACTTATCGGGAGCTTCGATCTTAATATTCTTCTTCGGGAGTGTAGGTTTCGCTACCGGGGGGTCCGCCGGCTTATCGTCCTCGGGGTCGTCGTTGTCGGGTCCGGCCTAAGCTTTAAACTGCTCCTTAAGCTGCAGAATCCGGTTCTATAATTCCTAGAGGAGGCGAGCGGTAGGGTCGACGTACGCGGCGTCACCCTCCATAGTAGTCGGTTCGGTACGAGAAAATATAACGAAGCGAAAAAATACCTTTAATTACTATCCGAAATAAGCTAAAGGGAGTAGTCAACGTGTAACGAACGGTAGTTTAATTTGCCTAAGTAGGATAGCTAAAGGTAGAATACTATTAGAGTCGTTCGGTAAAGCCAAAAGGTTTATAATAAGTATATAAGCGTAATACTAATCTCGGTAATAATAATTAATTAACTACTATCGAACTATTTAATAATTTAAGTTCTCTAGTAGTCCCTTTATACTCGTTATCCTTTCCTAATACCTTAGTTCTAATACGTCTACTTACGATAGTGTCTTGCTTATTGTGAGCGTTACTTATTATAAGTACTGCTTACCGTGAGCGTTACTTATCGTAAGCACTACTCACCGTGAGCGCCTCTTCTTGTAAGCGCCCTTCGGGTGCTGCCCTGCCCCCGCCCTAGTCTTAGGTTATACTATCTTATCGTAAGCGGGGCTATCACATTCTAACAGCCTAGTTAGCCCGCGTAGTTGCTTTAAGTTCGTAACAATTATTTAGATCTTTTCGAATTAAGTAAATTATTTCGAGTCGTAATTCGCCGCAAATCGAAGAACAATTAGAGATAGTTATAACCAACTTAAAAATCTCCTTAGAACTAAATGCGGAATCCGTTATAGTAGCTATTAATACATTTATCCTATATAAGGTAAACTAATTAAAAAGGTTAAAGAAGTACAATCTAACTACGAAAAAGGTTATTTAGGACTATTTACGCTCCAACGCGTAGGATACGTTTTTCTAAATAACGTTAGTTGTAACGAACGGCAGTCTAATCTACTTAAATAAGATAGCTAAAGGTAGTAACTATTAGAGTCGTTTAGTAAAGCTAAAGGGTTTATAATAAGTATACGTAATACTAGTCTCGGTAATAGTAATTAATTAACTACTATTAAACTATTTAATAATTTAAGTTCTCTAGTCGCCCCTTTATACCTAATCCTAAGGATTTTATTGTAGTCTCGTAGTCCTAACTTACTATAGCCTCTTTAGTATTTTACCAAGTTTACTCTCCGTAAGCTTAGCTCAACCGTATTCCTATCGTAAGCCTAGCTTACTACTACTTAGCACGTAAGCTTGCTTTTAGCGTGAGCCTACTTTCCTATAATCTTATTAGTCTAGGGTTATACTCGCTCTACTATGTCCCGCTAGTGTAGTTAGCCCGTGTGTTCGTTTAAGTTCGTAACATTAGTCTATTAAGCGTTTGTAAGTCCGGAGGTTAATAAATAGAATACTAAAGAGATCCTATATAAGTTTCTACCCGGACTAAATACTTTATACGCGCGAATAAAATAGGATATAAGCCTATCCTACTATTCTAATCTCTATAAGCGCATATTTACTATTACCGCTATTGTTCGTCGACTAATTAGCTTTCAAAAATTAACTACTCTCGTCGAAATGCCTATTATTATTTATAATAATTTCGAATCTCTAAAAGAGATTATAAAGCTTTACGGGTCATTTTTAATAATATGAAAACGAATTATTTATTTTATTTATTAATTAGTTAAAGACTTTCTAATAGGTAATACTTCTAATAAAGTTAATAACTAAGCTTTTTAAAAGAATTAAATCTTTTTTAAAGAGAAAGAAGATATATACTATACTATCTTTTAAAGGTTACTTAATACTATATTTATAATATTACGACGCGATATATACGGCTTAAACGTACTAGAATTTCCGAACGACAAAGTTTAAATACCGGATCCGGACCCGTGTTACGAACTTAAGCGACACAAGGGTCGCCCAAACCCTCGGAATCCGACAGCCCGCCTGAGATGACCAGTGTAACCCTTAGGAGCTAGGAAAGGCGCGTAAGTAGGCACGGGCCCACTCAATGCACGGGCTCACTGTATGCAGGTGCTTACGGGTGAGCAAGAATATTATCGTGAGTAGACGCTTAATAACTAAGAAGCTAGGCATGGGCTTAGGGTATAAAGGGACTGCTGGAGAACTCAGATTGTTAGATAGTTCGACAGTAGTCAATTGATTCTATCACCGAGACTAGTATCACGCTTGCATACTTGTTGTGAACCTTTTGGCTTCACCGAACGACTCTGATAGTGTTTATATCTTCAGCTATCCCACTTAGGCAGATCAGACTGCCGTTCGTTACAACCCGCTAGCGACAGTGCGGTACTCGTACGTCTATTAAGTTAATTACTTATATAACTTTATTTTTAGCACAAATATAAAATAGTATAATCGTTTATAGGATAATAGGATTGTCTATATATTCCTTAAGACGAAGTACCTTTACTAGCTAGAAGCTTTAAGTCTATTCTAAATTATACTTGCGGGCGTTAATACTATTAAAAAGCTTAAGGGCCTACTAGTAAGTATAAGTCTAATTCTATACTAGGAACTTAGTTTAATTAAAGATATAAGGAGGTAATAATTAGTCGTAATTATTAAAACTTATTTAAAATACTTACTAGTTTACTCTATTTTATAAATTAATAATAGAGTAAACTCTACTTTAAATATACATATTAGCGCTTGTATTTGCTATAAGCGGTAGCTTAATAAAGAGGAATTTTAAGGTAGAAGAACCTAAATAGATTCGAACTAAGCCAGCTATAAAATTAAATTAGAATGTATGCTTCTAAACTTTAAAAGGCTATAGCGACCCTATTAGCTCAATAGTATTCTCGCCTAATAGCTAGCGGCTTACGTCCGGTTTGTAGGACTAAACGATTAAGATTTGAGATCCGGCATCGAGGAACTACCTTCAAACGATTAATACTAGTATTATAATAACCTATATATCGTTTGACTATACTAATCGCTACCTACGTACTAACGTTGGACGTATTAATATAGTTATAGAAACTACTAAAAGCCAAGTTGTACTAAATAATCTAAAGAGCTATAGCTATAGCTTGGGATAGTATAGTTCTTGGATTACTTGTAACGGCCAAAACGTACTCTAGCTGCTATTGAATTACCAACCGTCTAATTGTAACCTCCAAGGACGGATAATATCTATCGACAGCGTATTAGAACTGGTTTGGTTTATTAGCTTCTCGCAAGACATATAATATATTCCTTGTCTTTCTCAATTCCTTTCCCTTTATTTTATTTTTCTAGCGTGCTACTAGAAGGGCCTAGAAGGATAAGCAAATTTATAAGAATTTTGTAAATTCTAGTAACCTTCTACTATTGTCAAGATAACGTATTCTATTACGAAGAAGCAAGACTATTCTATCCCTTAACTCTCCTTTTGCAAGTGCTTATGCAGTCCAGATGCCACGGGATTAACCCGTGACTGCCCAGTCATGGCCAAGGTTGGTACAATGGTAGAAGCCTCGATTCTCCTCGATCGGATAAGTGGTCTCTTCCTTGGTGGTGCTTGGGTGAGCCAACACACTTGCAGTAGCTTCGTCACAGCTATATGGTCTTGGTTTGGATGTAGGGAATCGCAGCTTAACCTGTGGCTTTATACCACTGACTAGGTGTTGAAGGTACTCAAGACTTTCCTTCATACTAGTAATTTCGCTTGTATGAGCGATGAAATGATACTCCTCTTTCTGGATCAACCATGCTGGATGATGAGAAGAAGCTTACAGTTTTGTGAATGGTTATCACTCTATTGCGGCATTTCCAACTCAGAATTCCACCTGCGGCTTTGAACTTGGTTGCGATAACCCGGAATAGGGCAACGAGTTCTACAACTTTACGCCCCTGCCGCTGAAGGATGAAGACGAAGATTGGAAAAGTCTAATATTAAGATAGAGGAGCTCCAACCCATTGGCAGGTAGCTCCGTCCTCGCAAGGTCCCTGCTCAAAGTACAATCAATGGAAAGTGTCACGAGGCGCAGGCAAGCACTAAGATAGGACTTTGATTTTTGTGCGAGGAAGAGGAAGAGAATCCTGTGCACGCAGGACAGGCAATGCCTGTGACACCCAGTCCAGCTTATCCGACAAGCTCCTTACAGCCCTAGTATTACAGCTAGAATCCGAAAGTGCATGCGGCCTAGCAGAGGCTGTACTAAGAAGATCTAGGGAATTCTACACTACCCTTCTCAATGGTCCATTTGAGATGCCGATAGTCAATGACGAGACGGAGCTCTCCATCCTTCTTTGGTACGAAAAGAATGGGGGTCCGTATGGTGACTGGGATTCACGAATGTGGCCCAGCTTGAGTCTCTCGTCGACATACTCCTTGAGCGCCTTCATCTGGGCAGCGTTGAGCTGGTAGATTTTCTGATACTTGGGTTTGGCGCCTTCCTTCAAGGGTATTTCATGGTCCTTGGGACCATGTGCTGGTAAGGTGCACTCAGACGATTCCCTGAAGATCTTGTATCCTCGGTACTGCAAGGGGACGTCTCTGAGCTTATCCTTGTCCCTACTGTCTTTGGGCGGGGGTTCAGGTGGTGGTGATTCCGCCTCAACGTTGCCGATAAACATGACCATTCTCAATGGTTCTGGTGGTGGCGTAGTCTCGTGTGACGAAGGGTGCCGATCCTTTCTGTCAGTGACTGAGACTTCAATGCCTGGAGCTTTGGGAGCCTTGCGCTGCCCAATGCGGCCGCTGCTCCAGTCGATGTCAGGATTGTATTTCCTTAGCCAAGGTCTTCCCAAGATGGCCTCGTGTTTGCCAATGGGGGTGATGTCGAAGACGATTTCTTGCTCGTCGCCGTTGATCATGACCTTGAGCGGTGTTGTTTCGCGCAACACTTGACCCTGTTCGTATCTTGGGCTTTTTCCTTCAAACGTGTACACTCTGTAGGGTCGTTTCTTGTAGACCCAAGGAATCTTCCAGTCGTTCACGACTTGAGGTGTGATTAGATTGATTGACGATCCTGAGTCAATCATGGCCATTGCTTGTCCTAGGAATGGCTATGTCCATGTCATCTGGCCCTCGTAAATCGAGTCCTCATCTCGATTTACCTCGAGGACTTGTGGCGGGCCAGCTACTCGTGGTCCTCTCGCGAGGAGCTGACGCCATTTCCCTGTCTCTTGCGGCCACCACGGCGAGTACGGCGTTTCCTCTGAGATCCTGAAGATCCACTAACCGACTCGCTGGTGCCTGGAGACGCTGCTGCTGTTTCCTCCTTGTGTTGTTTGCGCTGAGTGCGCTGGAATTCTCTCTCTTCACGCATGGCCTGTCTTGAGTGCCATTGCCGTACTTTATCGGCCATGTGGATTGCACAGTTGATTTTGCAACAGTCCTGGTATCGTGTGTGAGAGGATTCCATACATTCGCGCGTGTATCCATCTTTCAGGATGAGTTTCATGAGTTTGCCACCTCCCTCTCTCTTGCGGGGGGTGCAGGTGTCTCATATGCCAATAGAGTCCTTGTGATAGACGGCTCGTACTGGTACTGGCACACCGTTCTCCCAAACTCGTTGGGGGAAGTGACCGTTCTCCATTTTGTAAGACAGGTGCCATGGGCATGCGTCATATAGGCAGTGAACCCAAGCGATCTTCTTGTGAGATGGGTGACCAGGGTGAGCCTGGGGATAGTCCCCTGCTTGCGATGACCATGGGTTGCCGCATACGATATGAACGTTGGCTTCGAAGGCGGGCACTCCAATGGACTGGGAAGACTCTCTTGGGGGGTATGGTTCGATGAAGGAGTCTTCTTCTTCCACGAGTCCTGGGTAGAACTCCGTCTGGAGTTGTTGTTGATTTTTTTCGTCCAGGTTGAATTCGTGGGTCCACTTGCTCTCGTGTCTGATCTTCCGCTTGAGACCTTGCAACGAGGCCTGGATGAAGGCGATGAGTTCTTCAGGTTTCTTCTGGGAATCCTTGAAGGTGTCCTCATAATCCCGTCTGTCTTGCCGATGGATGTGGCGCCGCTGGCGGTTATAGGCGAGTTGCTGGATCTCCAGTTCCTTGATTCTGGTCTGATTGACGTCCGCCAAACGGTTGAGGTAGGCTAACTGGACCTGTAGTTCCTCGTCGCGATGCATCTGATCCGTCGTGTCCGTGTCTGATCCCGACCTCATGGCGTCAGAAAGGTCAGTGTGAACGGTGGGTTCCTCGCGTTCAACGGTGGCGAGTGGCCATTCTTCGCGTTCTTCGAAGGTGCTGGCGAGTGGTATACGCGCCGCGGGTGGCATCGAGTGACTGCGCGGAGGGGCTCCCAGAGAAACGTAGGAGTATGGGGTGTCGTTTTCTTTGTTGATGTCCCCCATTCTGATGTATTCCTTATGGTCGCTTTCCTCATGAGCCTGTTCATATTGGTCGTATTCTTCGATGGACATGTCATCGGTTGGTTCGTTGATTCCGTCGAAGTCTACCATAGCAATGATGCGGGGAGGTTCGTCGCTGTCGACGGGGGCGGCAAGGGCGTTGGCAAAATCGTGGTCGATTTCGATGTTGTCAACTTTCCTTCTTGTTTTTGCCCTTGCTGACAGAGCTAGCCGAGTGAGTGGGGACTGGCTTCCAGCCGCCAAGCTTGCGGTTATTGCCTCCACTGCGACAGTCGCGAGCGAAGTGGCCTGGTTTGTCGCACTTGAAGCACTTCTTATCTTTGCCGGGTCCGCCATTCTTACGGTTGTTGTCGACGGCATCCACGTCCATGGGGCCGGAGTGGGTGCCATACGCAGTACTACACGATCTGTTGTTGTAGCTGTTGCCGCCGCGCTGGTATTTGTACCCAATGTTGGCGGGGGCGCGTGGGCGACTGTCGCCGGCGCCTCTTTCTTTCTTGCGTTCGAAGAGGCGGTTGTCGATGACGATGGCCTCGTTCATGTACTCATCGAGGCTCTTGGATTTGCGGTCGATCTTGATGAGTTCGTCCTTGACGTCGCTCTTGAGACCGCGGTAGAACTGGTACTTGAGGCCTTCGTCATTCCAGTCGACGCGAAAGGCGAGCTGTCTGAACTCAGCTGCGTAAGATGCGGCTGACTTGGTCTGGCGAAGTTCGTTCAGCTTAGTCTCGGCTTGGCGAACCTTGTCGGCGAGGCCAAAGACGGTGTTGATGGAGCTTTCGAAATACTCGAAGTCGGTGAAAGTCTTTCGAGTCTCGGGGTGCATGTCGTCCCAGAGGTTGTTTAGATAGTCCGCTTGGGTGGGTTGAAACCATTCGACGGCCTTGCCGGTAAGGTACGACGAGGCGTACAAAACCTGCTGGACGGGGTCCTCGGTATTGGTGAAGCGAAGGTTGGCACGGACTTGGGTGAGGAAGCCTTGGAGGTCCTCTTTCTTGGTGCCATCGAACTTGGGCGGGGCATTGAGCTTGATGGTGCTCTTCGGGGTAACGAAGGTCGACGGCGCAGTAGCTTCGAGGTCATTGATCTTGGTACGAAGCATATTGATGATGTTGCGCAGTTCGACGTCGTCAGTGTCTTTGGTGATGGCGGGGACGAGAGTGGCCTTACGGGTGCGAGCTCCTTCTCTAGCGAGAAGCTCAGCGGCCTTAACTTCATCACCGTTATTGTCCACAATGCCGGTCATGGCATCAGTGCCGGGGCCAGGGACTCTGGCCGCGGTGCCCGGGAGTCCAGCTCCAGCGGGTCCTCCAGCAAGATTACCAGTCGGGATTCCGGACATGATAACGGCGGGAGAGTCAAGGTGAGGGTTGAGGAAAACTTGGTTGAGGAAATTTTGGGTGCAGCAGCAGATCCCAGAATACTACTGTGCAAATTGATGAGCAAGCAACGTGTGACGAACCGTTACGAGCACAGGAGTATATTGCTGGGAATAAGAATAACGGTAGTAGTAGCCAAAAGATACTGATTGATTGTAGAAGCTATTGCTTGCTGAAGAACCAGAATAACGAAGGCCGGGAAGCGGCCTTCTTATATACAGGTCTTCAAACCCGTCCCGTAGTCCCACGTTCTCGGGACTCCGGAATACCCTACATAACTTGGTCCCGGAATCCCGTATTCTCGGGACACCGGGACCCTGGGTTCGGGTTGCCTTCTATTGGTCAATCTATCTAGCTTACATGAGGGGTCTCTGATTGGATAGTAACAGCGTACAGCTCGTGGAGAGGCGATATATCCTTTTCAGACATGGCAGTCCCGGCGAGATACCTACTCTGCTCCTAATACTCACGAATCTGATGTTTGATAGGTCCAAGAAGCGAACAGTAACCTCCATGAGATCGGTCGGGGTTGGGAGCAATGGGGTTCTGGTTTGGGGTCCAACGGGCCCAAGCACCAAACTAACAAAGACTCCAGGTTGCCTCAGTAACAGAACATGAAGCAAGAATGGGGATATCATGGGGTAGAAAGCGAGGGGCACCCTTCAAAGTTACCGCCAGTCTGGACCAGATCAACAATGGGCACTTATGGTGACAGAGAGGGATCATGTACCAGTGGCAGCGAATTTACCTCGGACCCGAGCTGTCCCCCAATTCCTACCTGCCGAGAAGCTTCTCCAACTACCGTATAATCTCGAACAACTCGTGTCGTATAATCTCGGGGCGTTCGTTTTCGGTAACTCGCATCTCTGTCTAGCGAACAGAACATCGATCCATCTTTTGCATGGTGTTGTGGCTTAAGGCATTGCACGCCCTTACCCGTGACAGATAGAGCGCATGGGTTGACATGAGAGGCTGAAGACGGGAAGAACAAAGAGCACGTGCTTCGTTGCTTTGCAGTGGACGCGGAGTGCAATGCAGTGACAATGCCTGCAGTGCCCTGTCGCTGGTGGGAGACGACGCAGGGGGTTATGTATGCCGGGTTGATAACGCCCGAGTCTGCGCAGAAAGAGGCTGAGGAGCTGTCAATGGGCAAGGGCGTAGCAGCTTGTACCTGGATTGTCGACCCCGAGTCTAGTGAACGGCTAATGGAAGTTGGAGAGCTTTGTTTCCCTCACCTTCCTCGTCACTCGTCAACCAGGAAAACTGTCTAGCACGACCCAAGATATTGAGTCGTAGTATTTAACTAAGCTGTGTTACCTTCCCTTTCCAGGAAGAGTAGTATCAAGCTTCCACAGCTCAAGGATCAAGCTTCATTCCAACTCAACCCAACGTCACCATAGCTAGCTCCCTTTTAACCTCTCCAACCGAGCCCAACGTTGAAGGTGGAGTTGAAGGACCTGGAATGGGACAGGCTGGTAATTGGGGTTCATGGCCAAACCCACATGACCGGCCCAGTGACGGCATTTGTCATTTCTGCTTCAATAGCTTGCCCTCGAGCTGCTTCCTCGCCACATGGCCATGCCAGCGTTATTACGCTGTATACTGACCACTTCAAGTCATGGGAGAAAGGTTTACCTCTCTAGAGGAACCCCAGGACGCCGGCCCACGGCCAACCGAATCTCGTGATACCACTTCGAGATTTGGGATACCGTCGGTGGGTGTCTTTGCAGCTGCTAAGCCATACAGTTCCTTCATAAAGGGAACACCAAGTGGCGCCACCCGTCTTTACGATGTCCTTATTTGGACCCTGAGGAGCCGTACTGCATGTAGACGTTACTGTACCAAGTTCGGTCCGTCAACCCAGAGGGGTTCTCAACTACCTCTCGCCGAGTCCCGGCGGAGTTACGGAGTGCTACGAGCTCCCATGTCCTCTACCTTGGTCTGCTTAAACTGTCCCCCCCTTATTATCCTCTCACTGATTCTCCTTGATGATCTCCCTAAGGACAGACCGTTAATTGATCTCTTTACTTCTTTGCACAATGACGCGTATCACAGCCTCTATTGCCGGAGTCGTCGCTGCCTTCGCTATCGCCATCCAAGGTTCTGCCGTACCCGGCAGATCAGGATGGTGGGATCATGATTGTCATATCCCGCCACCAGCCTCCAGGCCGGCGGCGACAGTTCCAACAACGCGACCTAGTTGCAACAAGGCCTTCTTCACCAGCATCCTGCCGCCCGAAGCAAGCCTCGAGAACATCACGGCCGTTCCAGAGGGCGGCAGCCATGGCGAAGGAAGGGCGAATATTCCGTATCCGACTAACCCAACGAACCTTCCTGCACTATGTGCCGTAACGATCAAGGTGACAAGTTCGCCGTCGAGTAGCTACCGGTTTGGGCTGTTCTTGCCGACGGAGTGGAGTGGAAGGTTCCTTGCTGTTGGGAATAGTGGGTTTGCGGGGGGTATCAACTGGCTTGACATGTATGTGCCGAAAAATTTTTTTTTTTTTTTTTTGGTCATTGTTCTTCCCCTTCTGGTGAAGGGCTTCGTTACGAGCACTGCCCGTCATGATGGCAATCAACTATGAAACCGTCACACCACATTTGTGCTTTCCGTGGACGAACCAGCTGCTAATAACCGTCTCCTTCCAGGGCCCCCGGTACACATTACGGCATGGCAACCGTCTCGACTGACACAGGCCACAACTCGTCTGCAACCGATTCATCTTGGGCCCTCAACCGGCCTGAAAAGAAAACCGACTGGGGATGGCGTGCCCTTCATGGAACCGTCGTTCTCGGCAAGAAGCTCTCAGACGCCTACTATGACGGCCGCGGCATCACATACTCGTACTACAGTGGCTGTTCCACCGGCGGCCGCCAGGGTCTCCGCGAGATCCAAAAATTCCCTGACTCCTTCGACGGCGTGCTTGTCGGTGCTCCAGCCTGGTGGACTTCCCACCTACACAACTGGTTCACCAAAGTGGGGTTGTACAACCTCCCCAACACATCCTCCTCGTACATCCCGACCCCTCTACTCCAAGTCATCGCCGACGAAGTAGTCGACCAATGCGACCTTGCGGACGGCGTCGAAGACGGCATCATCAGCCGCCCCGACCTCTGCACCTTCAACTCGTCCGTCCTCCTCTGCCCATCCAACTACACCGCTCCCACCAACGGAACAGCAACCTGCCTGACCCAACCCCAGATCGACACGGTCGAAAAGGTTTACTCTTCCTACTACCACGAGGACACAGGAGAACTCATCTACCCCGGCCCCACCCTCGGCTCCGAAGCCGAATGGTACAGGATAATCGGCAACACCAACGGCACGCCCTCCCCCTACGGCGTCGGCTACCAGCGCAATTTCTTGCTGGACAACGCCACCTGGAATTGGACTAGCTACTCCGACTCCCTCGTCGACCTCGCCGACCGCATCGACCCCGGCGCAGCCACGGCGGACGAATACGACATCTCGGCTTTCAAATCCCGCGGCGGCAAAGTGATTCTCTACCACGGCTTAGCCGACGGCCTCTTTCCCGCCAAGGGCACGGAACTGTACTATAACCGCACCATGCGCCTTTTTGGCGGGTCGCTTACCACGCTCGAGAACTTGGGCAACACGACCGAGTTCTTCAGATTATTTTTACTCCCAGGGATGCAGCACTGCTGGGGGACTCCGGCGGGGGTGGATGCGCCGTGGAACATTGGCGGGGCGTTCCAAGCGGGCGTTATGGGATCGGGATTGTGGTCTGTTCCCGGTTTTGAGGGGAGCGAGGAGCATGATGCGCTGGTGGCGCTGAGGAAATGGGTGGAGGAGGGAAGGGAGGTGAAGCAGTTGGTTGCGACGAGTTGGAAGGCTGAGTTGAATGCTACTAGTGGGGTCAAGAGGCAGAGAAAGATTTGTGCGTGGCCGGGGCAGGCGGTGTTGAGGGGGGGGGTTGGTGTGGATGAGGTGGATATAAATAGGGAGGAGGCGTGGGAGTGTGAGTGGCCTGAGGGTGTAGAGGAGTAGGAGGAGTGGTGACAAGTGGTGTTGAACTGGAAGAAGAGACAAAGTAAGAGTCCTGGAGGGGTAACTTTGGCCAGCTGGGAGTCCGTGAGGAAGGATAGCGGTTGCGTGAGAGAATTTCTTGGGCCGTTCTAGATGAATTATTCTAGTCTTTCTTTTATCAACTAATAGCACAATTAAACACCAATGGCCTTTTCAACGATCGAGTGTTCAACCATTATGTCCTCCGTTCCCTTTGCCCAAAACGCCTATGGGGTTAGGGTTGTAGTAGACAAGTCCCGTGTAAGTGATAAGATACCCGCGATAGCGATAACGGTTTGGGAGCTATGACCAGGGCCAGGAACGGGCACGAACACGTGCAACAGGTGACTGTGTCTAGACCAGTTGCCAGCATGGGGGTGGTCATAGGCTAGTCCTGTGACAAGAACCAAGGTTAGAATGTATCTTATAGAGCGCTTCAGTTATCAAGGCAGCCGCGGCCGATAGTCAACGTATAGAGGAAGGCGGTTGAATGCAAGAGTGGAGGCCTAGGAGGTCGGCTGATCCCACTCCGGTTTCGAAAAGGGGGCCGTCACACCCATCACCTGCAGAACAACCCTAGTCGTATTACTTGAACTCGTAAGAGAGCTGGAAGAAATGCAAGAATAGGAGGCACTAGCCCTAACGGAGGACCCAAGCCATTTCAAGACCGGAATGGGTCCAACTAACCTCCATGGCCAAGGGCAGGTCTGCCTCCTAGGCCATATGACGTCCGTTTGGATTTCTATTTCATCCAACTATAACCCCCTTCCCCCCCCCCCCCTACCTCTTCTTTTTAGATATAGGCCGCAGATTTGGCCCTCAAGTTCGATTTAGCGCTTGAATTTCAGTTTGCGCAGGGCACATCTAGTCGGGAATCCTTCACAGCAAATTCTGCCACTTCTGCTACGTTCTCCGCAATATATATATACTTTCCCTTTTTCTTTACTTTATTATTATTCCCATCATCATTTCCATCATCATTTTCCCCCTCCCGCTCGAGCTGTCGGGATCTTAGCGCCTCGAGTAAACACCTAGGATATCTCTCCATACGCGCTTTCAAGAGACGGAATCGGGTTACTAAACGCCAAAAGCAGAACCACCGTCAAAATCGCTATGAACCGACTCTATTGCCGACACTACATTGCAAATCTTTCAGCTTTCCCTCAAGTGGCACACCAATATCCAAACGTCAAACGAAAGGAGTGAGCAGCTAGGTCGTTATTCCAATACAAATTCCTTTCACGCCTGTAATGCTCTCCTTTCTGATTGTCTAAGCATCCTTGGTACAATGCTAATGACCGCCTCTATCAGCACCAGAAACCCGTTTAGCGCCTACGCAATGGCCGAGCTTAACGAAAATGAACCGTTCCACTGGGATGTTGAGCGGGTGGTCAAAGAGCTATGCACCCCGGAACGTATATGGGATGCGCCTGCTTCGCATAAGCTACCAGACCCAAAATGGCTTGCATCTAAGCTGTGGGAACTCGATGTCGATGGAGAGACACTCCTTATATACGCAGAAATTCGGTTGGCCCACGTTTTGGGAAATACTAGGCATCAAAAACCCTGCCCACTATTTATCCATCCAAGAAGCAATCAAGCAGTTCAGGGAGACTAGTACACTTTACTATCGACAAAAGAGGGATATCGACCTCCCGAAATATCCGCCTAGTACAACTCCGGCCATCAAGCCGGATCTTCCAAATCCCTCTGAGCCGACACCTCCTATCGTCGATAGGTCCATCCAAGAGCCGACTACCGCGGCGATCGACGGTCCCGTCTCTAAGCCAAGTCCAGCTGAAGTCGACAGCGCAGTTACGGAGCAGCTGCGGAAGCGAGTCCTGCTGTGTTCAATGATGCCGCTTCCGAGCCAACTCCCGCGGTGCTCAGTAGCCCTGCTTCTGAGACGGCTCCTGCTGTGACAGATTCTCCTGCCGTGGCGCCCACGCTAATGGAGGGTGTCATAAGCCAACATGTCGCCCCTGCAGAGCAAGCGCAGGATGTTCAAATGTCCGACATTCTTGACCAGCCACCAGAATCACCAGAGAAGCGCGTTTTGGACAGTGGTCTTCGACACAATACCGAGGAGAATCAGGGGTCGAGATGATCATGGAGGTCCTGGCTGGGAGGAGGCTATGGAGGAGGCACCTGACTGTCTGGAACGCAGAATGCCAAACTCGTCAGTGCATCGGATCTCGTCCCTGGCCACTGGAGAGGACTGGAGATAGCACCGTCTCGCAGCCCTTCTCACAACAGGCCCAGTGTACACTAGACACCAGACCCAGCTCTTGCTGAGATGACCTGAGTGCTGAGCAAAGAAGACGCACTCGCACAACCCTTGGGGATCGACTCTGTGCCATGGACCAATTGACGCTGGCTTGATGGCTGTATCCCTGGCCCTGATGTAGGCTCAGTGCAGCTCAATAATACCCTGTAATTACACCGGTTTCCTTTAAGTCTTAACTTGACAGCATTGCGGAGGGTATTATCTATAAGAGGTGTTATAAGTAATCGAAACTAAAATGGGAGCAGAAGTGTGTGTATTATTCTGTGTCTTCTGAGCCCCACTATGTACAAACGTCCCAAATCAATATATAGGATCATTCCAAGGTCGGTGTCACGGCGCTAGCGGATCGCTTCCCCACTAGGCTATGTTCCAAAAGGATACAAGTGAACAAAGCTCTGGTCACCAAGCGATAAGGAATCCTCCCTTCTTGAGATTGCAACAATGGGTGGGGAGTGTTTGGTTAGGACGTATTTGGCGAGCCCCGTTTGAATTTTATGGGCCTTGGATTTTAGCTTCCCGTAGCAGCTTACCATACCCTCACTTTTTGGCATGTCTGTTCATTGTCGATCAGGTCATTGTCTCATGGTGAAGAACCGAAGAAGATGATTTTGTCTAGATTTGCGAGCACCAGCGAGAACAGAACAAAGATGGCTTAATGACTGGGGTTCTTACCTATAAAAGCCGAGTCGAATCCTGCCTAGCTCTCCCTAATTCATTCCTTTTCCATTCATCTACTACTTTGGACTGAACTATAACATCCTCTGAAACTCATATACCACCCTATTAATCTTCGGATTATGAGGGAACCCCTTTCGAGGAAAGGTAAGTTACATCCCAGTTCAACCCACCCTTTTTTTGTACCTTTCTCCCATTCCTACCCGGTTGCTTCCTTAGCGTTGTACTAGAAGTCTGTCATCCAGTGGGAAGTAGAATTCTCTGTTTCCAAACTATGCCACAGTAACTCATGGACAGTTGCATCGCCATATAAGAGTGGCAAGGGCAACGTCTTTTCTTACGTTAATAACAATAAGATTTCTAGGCTCGATAATTATAACGAATTCATTTCTGACCTTGATGATCACATTGAGATCGACAGTCAAACAAACTGTCACATATCCAGTGGAGAATGGAGACGTATCAAGGAAACCTGATATATTGATAGAAAATGCACTGCGTATATCTTCCTTATCATTGCCCAGATAGAAAGCGGCGTTAATGTGTAATCCAAACTGCAACGCGTCTCAAACAACCTTATCCCAAAGAGCTCAGAAACGTATCTATCCTAGCGCTCAATTTGGCTCCCAACCAGTCGCTCCCACTGTAGCGATGCTTATTCCGGCTTCCGACCCCATGCAACACGCGCGATGAAGTATGAGTGTATGTTAGGATCATTCAAATCCCTTCTCATATGACGGGCAAAGACTTTCGCTTCATCCGGAGTCCAGCCAAGGACTGAATTCCAGATGTAGTTGATGTATCCTAGAGCGTATGTCAGGATTGGCTGGATCAATGCTCATGAAGGAAGAGGCGAGGCGGGTGCGGAGGGGGGGTTAATGACGACCCAGCTTACCTTCCATATCCTCTTCAACGGCTAACTTCCACCAAAGACCCCTTTCCGATGCTTCCTTCTCGGGATGCCAGACACCTACCGGGACCTGAATATCTTTGAATTCAATGTCAATAAACCCAGCTGCCTCCATTCCTTTCCGCTGGAGATCCTCTTCGTATATCGCAAATGTTCTTCCAAGCTTTCTACCACCCTCTTGGAAAACCTTAGCCCATTGTTCCAGAGCAGAACCTTGCTTTAATGTCCCGTCGTCACACAAGAATCGACATCCCGTACCATAACTCTCTACATAGCCCCCGGGTTTAGCGACTCGATAGGCATTACGAAAAAGGCTATACCAGTCCTCGACAACTCCTCCTAAGAAACGTAAATTAATAAAATCGAACGTATTGTTAGGCCAGGTCCAATCTTTGTTGCAATCGTCTAACTCAAACTTGACGTTGGGGGGGACCCAGGAAGGCTGGATAGGGGACACATCCGTGCCTATGACTTCGGCATTGGGGAATTCGTCGGCAAAGTCACTGAGTATATAGTCAGGTAAATCATTCTGATAGAAGATAACGTAGAGGAAAAGGCTTACATTGCCCACATGCCATTACCCGTCGCAATATCGAGTACCTTTTGAACCTTCTTTTGTTCAAGAGGGGAGAAATATAGCTTTCCTCCCATGTGTACCAGTATACAATGATGCCTTCTCCGGTTGTCAGCTGTTTTGTCCGTGAAGGCAGGGCTATATTATCAGAGGATTGTGCAGATGCTTACAAAATCTCCATCGCATCAACGTGGCGTTGATCATTGGGCTGCCATGCCTCGGCGCTACCGATTTCGGCGTGATACGTTCTCCCGTGGACTTCGCGGTACTGGAAAATGCTCGAGCTTAGAGAAGCGGTGGTTGAATTGAATGAGCCGATGGAAGACGCCCCGTCATCTGGATCCTCTTCAGGGAGCTACAAACATGGGCGGGGGTGTTAGCAGGCGCAAGCCAACTTGACGACCAGGAAGCTGCTTGAGGTAGTTACCGGTTGCTCCGTCCAATAGGTTGCAGGAAGAATACCAGCTGCGTCTTGCGCCTCAGCGCTGAGCGGGGTCGGGGCAGCTGCGGGTNTGGGCGGGGGTGTTAGCAGGCGCAAGCCAACTTGACGACCAGGAAGCTGCTTGAGGTAGTTACCGGTTGCTCCGTCCAATAGGTTGCAGGAAGAATACCAGCTGCGTCTTGCGCCTCAGCGCTGAGCGGGGTCGGGGCAGCTGCGGGTGCCGGCGAGGTCGCTTTGCCCTTAGGGCTCTGTGGGCTTTTTGGGCTCTTGGGGCTTTGAGGGCTTTGCGTGCTGGAACTCATGGTTGTGACTGCGGCAAGGACAGCCGAGTCGGTTTGGTATCGGGGGAGCGAAAGTGAAGAAGCCAGAAGCTCTGGGGGAAATTGTGTAGCGTCGTAAGTTGAGGACCTGGGACTTGGGACAGAGTCGTTCCATAGGCAGGACTTTAAACCAATTTGGTCGAGGGGTATCGTACGGCTAACGGCAAGAGTGTACAGTCTCTTTCACGGTCNGCCAGAAGCTCTGGGGGAAATTGTGTAGCGTCGTAAGTTGAGGACCTGGGACTTGGGACAGAGTCGTTCCATAGGCAGGACTTTAAACCAATTTGGTCGAGGGGTATCGTACGGCTAACGGCAAGAGTGTACAGTCTCTTTCACGGTCGCATTACTGTGAAGCGCGCACGAAATACCACACATTGTTAGAGTTCCTTCCTAATGCGGTCCTAGGGCTATGCAATTGCTGAGACCGTGATCGTACAGTGGAAGACTGGGTTCTGGATTTCCAGGGGTGTGTTTGTCGGACCAATCGACAGGTGCCAAACATTGCTTCTGCAAGCTGCGGGATCCAAATAGCTCCTGTTTGCTATGCCTGTGGTATGCTACATACCAAATACGCCAATTCGCCCTCTAAGTATTCGTTTACCTGGCGAGGAAGCCAGTGGCCGCCAGCCATGCCGCGCATGAGCGACTGGCGTGCATTTAAGGTTGGAAGTCGCGGGGCCAGAAACGGAGATCACGATGGGGATGAAGGCGAGGTTGAAATCTTTGGAGTAGATGACATGGGTGCCAATGTGGACCATGAGGAAGATGCCGCAGCCCAGGAAGAGGCCGTTTACACAGTATGATGGATGATGAGTACTACTTGGACGATTCAACGTCGCATTAATGTCGAAGGAACATCCGACCGGGGGAGATGGGTGGGGCCAGCAGCGGGGACCAATGGAAGGTGCAGTCTGTGCACCAGGTGGATAAAAGCTACAATTTCGCTGGGATTTCTGGGCTTTTTCTTCTTAACCAGCAACACCAATCTACCTAAAGATCATCACTTTCTTTTTGGAACCAAGCCGTGACAGACAGGGCAAGGTGTTAGTACCTGGATCAGAATGCGGACCGTTGAACATATTGGCATGTAGGACTTGGGTATAGGTAGCATTCTCCAACCAAACTCGGTCTTGGCTACAGCCAACGGATGGATTACGAGGATTAGTCAATATCACCTAGGCAGGTTAACGGGCGTTTAGGTGTAGGGAGCAACCTTATTGGCTGTATAATAGATACCCCTATTGCATAAGAGCCTCAGGCCGTCAACCGCACAGACTAATCCTCGCGGCATGAAAGGACCGGCAAGAGGGAGCCGGAACGAAACTCTAGTTCTCTACAACGGACCTTACGGAAAGAGGATTATTGTGAATTGAAGTTACCTATTCTCACTTCCAAGCCCTGTACACGAGCCTCTGTTATGCTAACAGTCTAGTTGGATGTGGTGTGGCCGGAAAGGCCCTCTAAAAAGGAGAGGAAGTAAGGTCGTTAGCTCGAGACTTGCCCTTGACTAAGGCCTACAGCCCGCTACGACTCACCCCGGCTCAGCTCGAATGCAGTTTCTGTAAAGCGGGAGCAAGACCGGTCTTAGCGCTGCATTGCAAGACTTAGAGTTTGGTGCGAAATCATCTAATATAGGGATTTGGTGAGCCACTAGAAATTCGTAGATAATTCGCTTCCAAACTGTCGGGACGGGGCTACGGATGTTGCCGTTCGCACCAACCGCGGGAATTGCGGCATATGTGGAGACGAGGGCGCGAAGTTCACCTTAGCCGGGCCGATCCTCTGCTAATCTCTCGTATCGGTGGTGATCTGCTCTTAGTTTTTTCTTAACAACCCTGCTGCTCGGCATGGTCTTCCTGCCCAAGGTAGGTACTTTCTTCAAAACCATGCCCAAGAGCTTCACAGATGCGGCGTGTGTCTTTTTCCATCATGGCTTGGTCAAGCCATCTGTAGGCATGTCGACACTTTTTGTTACCTCTACTGTGGTTGCCTCGTATCAAACTTTTGCCCCTTGTTAAGTACCGCCCCGTGTTTTTTCGGCTAGGCCAACTTCGGCCAAAATTCTACCGCATAGTCTGCTTCTTTAGGCATAAAGCGTGGTGTGTGGTATTTAGGTATTGAAGGTATTTTTCAGACGAAAGTACCTATTCAGCAGGCCCTGATTTAGGGAACTAAGTTTTCTTAGTAGACCTGGAGAACTACCTAAAGCTTCCTTAATAGACTAGTAAGCTACTTAACGTTACGTGGAGACTCTTGACAATATACTTAGAGGTAACAAACCAAAGACGAAACTATTTACCCCGAAGTTTTTGCCCAATTCCCACAACAGCCTTGTTGGTTTTGCCATAGATACGAAGCCAATAAAGTCTGAGCGCGGTGGCGACAACCATAAGGGTCCAACGGTCACCCATCACTCCTGAACAAGCAGCCCCCTTTAGCTCCAATACAAACAAGTGGTGCAAGGACATCGCATTGCGAAACGTAAGATCGGCGAGTATCTCGCGTTCCTCTTGTGCCGAAGGAGAGGGTGAAGCTGAGATGGACGAGGGCGGCAGGCGAATGAGAATAAACCCGCTGTGTTGGGTGTTGGTGTTGCCCTTCCGGGTCTTCCTCCACTCGAATTCCTCTCGAATTTTCATCTTAGGGCCGACCTCGATGGAGAACCGGAACGAAACGGTACCGTCGCTAGTCGTTGTGGCGTACATGATCTCGGAGACCAAGTCGCGGGGGTTGGCCTCGACGTCCAGCGGCGGCAGCATGATGAGACTCTTTACGCTAAAGGTCGACATCAGAAGGGGTTCTCGAGCTTCGTCGCCAGCGGCCGCCAGGATAGGGGCGTCGGTCCCCGTCCCGTTCCGTAGGTAGAAGCCCGGCCTGAAATGGAGCGGTCCTCTGGGGGTAAAGCCGTGGTGTACCTCGACGACGTATAAGAAGTCGTTCTTGTCCGCACCGTAGAGTTTGAACGTAGTCAGTGCGTCAATGACACCAGAGGAATTGCCGTAGAGATTGATGATAGGAGGGAACGGGCGATATCCCGAAAATGCTGCAGACATCCTGCTCGCTGCCTGACGGACGTCGTCGTCGTCCAGCGATGTTTTGCTCTCGGTGCTCATGACGCGGACCCCAACATAAAGCGGTCATTGACTGTAGAAAAGGTTTGGTGAGGAGAAGCGAGCAAAAATGCCAAAGGTCGCCCCGCGCTAGTTTTTGTCGCCGAGGCCAGTCAAACGGGTAGCGCGGCAACAGGTTAAAGAGAAACTGAGCAGCAGATGCACTCGATATTGCCGCTACAGCTATAAACCAACAGCTGGTTCTGAGATGTTAGGGTAACATCAGTAAATTGGCCTACCCAATTCAGGAGCTCCGGAACTAACAATTTGCTGCCACGGACCCCGGCTAAGTCATTTCTGCAATGAAGAAGTCGAACCATGCCGCGAGGAAACATCCGATGTTGCTAACAGAGTCGGACCGCCTTTAGCCGGAGCTGATTATCCGAGTGCCTGCTTTCTCAACCTAGAGGTACTGATTGTTGGAATACAGTCTTCTGTGACTGTGGTTGTTTAGGCCTGAGTAAAGTACTGGTGAGAGAGGGTAGTGACGTTGCGGATAGTTACGTGGCATGTTACGAGCGGGTCTTTTGAGATAAGATACGAAGGGTACGTACCTCCCCTTCGCGCTGTGTATACCCTACTTATTTTGGTTGTTACTCGTTAAATCGTACATTTTCCTTCATTAATTGACGTTCCTTTCATTTGTGAAATCGACAGTCGTATTTCGTCTTCCGGGTTCTCTTTATTTCTCCTTCATTACGATACTCCTCTTTTACGTCATTAGCCTCTCTTTCTTTGAGACAATTTCATCTATCGCCTGCGGCCATCCAATTCGACGGCGCGTCGAACTTGATCACGTATTCCCAGACTTCTCCAACCTGGCAAGCTGTGACTCAAACCCTCAATAGAGTAGGCAATTAACGAGAACTTTTTACGCTTAGAGTTAAAGAGTTGGGGGTTATTAAACTAAGCGAACTGAATACGAAGACGCTAGGCGCGATACTTAGCAGCTCGCTTAATAGTGGTACCTTTGCCGTCGAACGCGGGCGATACGGTAATACATAACACTAACTTATAGCCGCTGCCGTCGTCCGTAATAATTATAGTCTTAGGTTCGTCGTCGCTAAGTTCGTTGTCAAAAGCCTTAATGTTAGGGAGGGGAGTATTGGAACCCTTAATTATAATAATACGTTAGCGAAGGTCGTTAACTATCTTTTAGTACTTAGCACGTTATCTCTAATAAGTAGCTTTGGAATTAGCTTTCAACCTTAATAAGCTCCTTCCTCAAAGTAGCAATGTCGGCGCGGAGGGTATTAACTTTACTTAAGTAGGTATTACGAAGGGACTAAATTTTAGCCGCGTAGTTATTACGTAAGGACTTAAGTTGGTTGTCGTAATACTTAGTAACCTCCTACTCGTAGAAAAGGTTAAATATTAATCGTTGGATTAATACGCTTAATAAGTAGAAGAGGGAAAGGGTGCGGGTTGTTACTAGCGATACCCGGCTTAGTAGTTACCTAGCTCGAAACTAGGATCGTAACGCGGGATCTTAATTGCTCTAGTGACGAGTCTTAATTAATTCGGGTTAATAACGTTAAGTTAGCGACGTCACAATAATTGAGTAGATGCTTACAATCGTTTTTTCTTCGGGTGAGCGCGCGTAGCGCAATAGTAGGTATACTAAACTATTACGGGGCGAGAGGGCACCGTTAGGGGTATAGTAAGATATACGTTGTTGTACGAAGGGGAGGAAAGGGAAATGTGCGTGGAGGACTGGCTATATAGGCGAGAGCCTAAATAGGTTAGTCCGTGCACGCGCACGTATAGCTGCACGTGATTGTTGTACGATAATGTTATAGGCTAACCCTATAATAAAAGTTCTATAAAGAAAAAAAAGAAAAAAGAGAAAAACTTATATAGTAGACCCGGCTACTCGTCTTTAAAAGGTTGCGCGTGTGTACGTAACTTTATAAGTACTTAACTATTTAAAGTAGCCGCTTAATTTAAACGAAGCTATAATTATCGTAGTTATTAGGATGTTAGAAATTTTTAGCGCTAGTTATTTAATTAACAATATACTAAATACTAATATTAAGCGTTAGCCGTATAATACCTTTATAATTTCTATAGGGGAAGTATTATATACTAATTATACTATAAGTAATAATTCTACTTAATTACTTTATTCGAAATTAATATAGTTCTTTAAATATTATTTTATACTCTAATTAATCCTTTTCGTTTGTCCGTTTGTCTACGGGTAATAGGCTGTTAACAACTTACTCTTAGTACCGAATTTAATTATTAATACTTATTAGAATTTAAAAGCGAATTAAGTATTTTTATTTGTAATTTATTCCTTTGACTATTTATAAACCGAAGTAACGTCCCAATAAATTATATTTATAAGTTGTTCCGCGAACTATACTTCTTTATAGGATAGGTGCAAGAGTATAGTATAAGAGGGTTGAAGGTAAAGCTTAAATTCTATTTATAATAGAAGATTTTAAATAGGGAGGAAAAAAAAGAAAGAGAATTTAATATAAGTATATAAATTTAAATAAATACCCTAGTCGTATAAGCGATAGCGGGACCTATATGTAAGTTGCTAACTACTAACGCCTAACTACTAGCGCGTTATATTACCCCCTCTTATATAAAAGACTCGTCCGCGCGTCTTATTAAAAACTTATATAAAACCTTATAATAGTAATTATTTCTTCCTTATAATACGCTGTAACCGCTTTAAGCCCTCCGTTTTAAAGTACTTATTATCGTCGTACGTTTCTATATCCTTATTAAACTAGTTTATTAGCCGCTTAAATAGGCTCGGGGTATCCGGGTTAGCTTTATAGAAGTCTTAAAGTGCTTTTAGCGCGTACTTAAAATTAGAGGCGGAATACTACTCCGGATTAGAATTCTAGCCCTTCCAATCCGCTTAATAAAAGAGCTTTCTATTAACTACTTTAAAAGTTATAACTCTATCGACTTCCCACTCGGGGTCTCCGTCCTCGTCCGTATTAACCAAGCTAGAGCATTCGAGAGCTTATTTAGGAAGTAAGTTGTTATTGTATTTTCGTAAGTAGTTTATATAAAATACGTTGGTGCCTTTTTAACTCTATAGTAACTTTAAACGGTAAGAGTACTCTACTTTCTTAATAATTTTATAATAATTACAAATATTATAGAAATCAAACTTGTTACTAAATTGAATTATTATAAACTATAGTCTTTTAATAATAATAACTTTATTTCTTAGCTTAAAATCTAATTTCCTCCGCTTTTTATTCGCTTAAGTCGCTTATTATCTTATACCTTTAATATTATCTCCCTAGCGAATTCAACGTAACTATATATATATTAAGTGTACTCATAAGCTTACTTTCTAGTTAACTACTTAGTACGAAGGATATTAAAGTTTTAAGTACGGGCTTCCTAATCGAATAGTATTCTTATTTAGTATTTAAATATAATCTCGTAAGGTAATAAGCTTATACTATTATATAGGAAATTATTTTATACTACGTTGAAAATAGAGATAGCCTCAAACTAGTCGTCCTAATAATAGTTAATAAATAGTTATAATCGTTAATTAATATAAGCGTTTATTACTTCTATTTAATTAATTGTCTAATTATATCCCGCGGTAGCTAGCTTCTACTTTGTCTTAATTAGTTTTAATATTTTATTTCTAAATACGGACGTAAATTGTAGTCCTCTATTTAAAAGAGAAGATCTATTTGTATGGACCGAAAAATCTATTTGTACGGACCCTCATTTTTTCCCTATATATATCCCTAACCCTAGCGAATCGCAACATGTTAAATGTATTCTTTTATAAATTTCGCTTAGAAATTTAAGCATTTTAATATTTTAAGCATTTGCCCAAACTATTATACCCTACCCAAATGTACACTCCTAAATAGATTATTTACAGGGCATTTTACAACGCACTTTATAAGGCACTTAGCAGCACGGTCGCATGCACCCGTCGGCTAAGGGGTCGCTATATCGGCTATTTACATTACAATTAGCGGTGAAAACGCATAGAAAAATAATAAATTATTCCCTACCGTTAACAAATACGTACGCGTTGTTTATTTAGCGATATCTAGCGATGCGCGATGTAGTGGATTGATTTTAACAAGGGTGGTAATAATATAAATAATCGTTAAGTCTAGCTAAGTAGCTAGTATAGTACGAGGGTAGCCTATATAACCTATAGATGCGTGTAATAGCCTAAAATCTAGGAGCTTAGCGGGCGCGGTACGTGCTAAATTAGTACGAGTTGATTACTAGGCGCTAGGGTTAGGGATATATACGGGGAAAAAAGTAGGGGTCTGTACAAATAGATCTTCTTATTTAAAATTACGTCTTTTAGTATATTATATATACGGTACGGCCCCTTATAATATATTCGAGCGGTATTTTATATTATAACGTTCTCTATATAGGGGGTAATTTATAAAATTTTTAATAATCTACTTACTATAATTAGTACGTTATTGAAACTATACTTATTCTTTAGTATCTTCTTAAAATTTATAATAATAAATAATTATTTTCTAGCGGACGGAGGAATCGGGTATAGTAAGTCTAGTATTTTATTTTTAGAAACCTTACTAACTTTATATACTATATAGTTTTTAACGAAATAGTTAATACTTCTTGCTATATAAGGCTATTAATATTATATTTTAAAAATTGCCCGCGTGTTATTTCTTTTAAAGTAGGTTATAGATAGAGTCGAATAAGCTTCGTCGATAATACGGGTTCGTAAGTAGTTCGAGTTGGGGACGATTAAGCGGTCTTAATATATTAGGAGTCTATTAATTAGCATTACGAAGTTGGGATCCGAATTATAAGCGCGGCTATAATATTCTTTTAAAGATTTATCCTCGTAGTTAACCTTTATAAGCGCGTTTACAAACTCGTATCCTTCTAGCTCGACGGGGTTTAATTCTTTTATATTTAAGGCTATTATTAGCACTAATCCCGCTAGCGGGCCAGAGTTAGTCGTAATAGAAGTAATAATTAAAATTTTAACTCCGTCTTCTTTTATAGGTTTAAATATTTGGAGCGTTCGATATACGTCCTTCTTATTCTTTTAAGTTTTAAAATCCTCCGATTTGTAAGAGAGTGCGTTAGCCGCTACGTTCTTTATACTAGGACGGTAAGTAATTTCAAAGTAGTATTAAGATAAGAATTTAACTTAGCCCGCTTGTTAGAAATTAAGGAGGCGGTTTGTACTAAAGTACTCGAGTATTTAATAGTTGGTAATAATTATAAATAGCCTATTTTGTTAGAAGCTGACGAATTCGGGTCGCTAAATTTAAAAGTCTTTAATAATAGTAAATAACTCTTTATTATAAATAGGGTAATTATATTCCGTATTCTATATAGTTTCTAAAAAGAAAGTAATTAGGTACTATTCTTTAGTATCCTCTTATAACTAAAATAATACTCCTACTAGGATTCCGTTGTTAGTATTTATATTTACCCTCGTCTTAATATTATAGTAGAAGTATTTTAAAAGCGGAGCTTTTACAAACAATCTTTTAAATTCCTTAAAGGCGGCCTAGTATCTATCGGTCTATATAAAGGCCTCTCCCTTTCGTATAAAGTTCTTAAGTAAGTAGGCTATATAGTTATAGTCTTTAATAAACTTTTAGTAGAAATTGTAGAATCTTAAGAAAGATTGTACCCTTTACAAATTAAACGGTACTACTTATTCTTTAATAACTTGTACTTTTTCTAAGTTAATTATAACACCTTTACGCTCTATAATAAACCTTAGGAACTTAGTTTTTATAATATAAAACTCGTATTTCTTAAAGTCCGCTTACAAATTAGACTCTTTCAACTTCCGAAGGATTTTCTTAATATAGTCCTTATATTCCTCTTATATATTGGAATAAATTAGGATATTATTAATATAAGCAGTATAAAAATTACTTAAATATTCGCTTAGAACCGAGTTAATAAAGCTTTAGAAATTGGCTAGTCCGTTAGTAAGACCGAACGGTAGTACTTTATATTTGAAAGCTCCTATCCTAGTACGGAATATTATTAATTCCTCGTCTTCTAACCTTATACGAATGCGGTGGAAGGCTTATTATATATCGACTTTAATAAACTATTATACTTTAGCAACTTTAGTAAAGGTTTTTTTAATTAGTAGTAACTAGTAATAGTGTTTACGAATAATTATATTAAATTTTCGATAATTTATAGAAGCGGAAACTTCGGTTAGCCTTCTTTACAAATAAGACTAGTACTACTTACAAGGACGAGCTTACTTTAATAAATCCCTTTAATAAATTTTCTAAAATATATTTACGAACTACTTCCAATTTATTAAAGAATATTTTATATAGAAGATTATAACCGAATTCTTTAGGTCGATAGCTTTCTTCGAATTCGATCTTATAGTCGCAAGGTTAATACTCCAATAGCGAATTGGAATCGTATTTACTAAAGACTTTAATTGTATTATAGTATTCGGAAGGGACCGTACGGAAAGCTTCTTTACAAAGCTCTTTTTTATTATAGGAAAGGAATTCCTAAGCGGGGTCGTCGATAACTTGTTTCTATTAAATAAATTGGTTAATCTCGAAGATACTTATTAAGTAAGTTATCCGGTTCTCCTTTTTAACGGAATATATAAAGAGGTTGTAATCTAATATATATATTTAAATAGGATGATACTTATATTATCCTATATCGTTTCGTTTTAATTAGTAAGTATTTTAAGTATTCGACCCTTATTTACTATTAATAAACTATTCTTAGTAGTAGGAACGCAACTTAAGTTTTAGAAGTAATATTATAAATTAAGTAAGGTTAGTTAAATTCTGTTCTATTTTACTTAAAGAATTAATCTTTTTAAAAATCGTAATAGGGTTCTAAAGAAGATAATACGGTCGGGTATAACCTAATTACTTAGTATCCTTATCTTAAGTATATAGGAGGTCCGCTAGGGTGATAGGGACCGTTTAGAGTTTAGAGTCGGACCTAGCTTTATATTCTAAAATCCGTTTCCTAATTTCTTTTTAAAATTGTCAATCCTTACGACGATATTAGCTACAAACTTTAAAGTTGGCTTCTCTTTTATAATAGTTAGGAAAGGGTTAATTCGTTAAAATAGGATTCGTAGAAGTATAACCGCTTATAAAGCGTAGTACTATATAGTTACTCTTTTTAAACTATTAATAAATTATAATATTCTATATTTTTTTAATAAGTAGAGTTAATAGTATTAACGTATAGCTAGTACTATACCCTATAATTACCGTATACAACCTTATAATATAGAAAGTTAACTATTAAGAACGCTATTCCTCCTACTAAATTAATTAACTTAGTCTCTATAAAATATACTAAAATATAAAAGTTTTACTATTATATTTTAAAGACTTCTAACTTAGCTAGCATTCCTTTTAAACTAACTTATTATTATAGAATTTAATAGAAGCTTATAAATTTAATCTATTCCTTTTATAATATAATGCTCCTATAAGTACTCCTATTAACTTATAGGAAGCTCCTACACTCTAGAAGTTTTTGAATGCTTAATATTTATATATATAAAGACCTCTTCTCTCCTTTAGTTAGTTACTCCTTAAATAAGCAAGCAAGCAAGCAAGTAAGTAAGGAAGTAAGTACAATTTAAGTAATATAATATAGTCTTTTTATTACAGTATAAAATCTACTATAATCTTCTATCTTGAGAGTAGACTCTTTTCTAAGACTTTTAGTATATTATTATATTATTAATAAGACGATTTATTTGTACGGACCGAAAAATCTATTTGTATAGACCTTTACTTTTTTCCCTATATATATCCTTAACCCTAGCGCTTAGCAATAGACTCGCACTAATTTAGCACGTACCGCGCCCGCTAAGCTCCTAAATTTTAAACTATTACACGCATCTAAGGGTTATATAAGCTACCCTCGTACTACACTAGCTACCTAGCTAGACTTGGCGATTATTTTAGTATATGCCTCGTCGTATTACTTCCTCTACTAAATATATTACTACTACCTTTATTAAAATCAATTTACTATATCGCGCATCGTTAAATATTACTAAGTAAACAACGCGTACGCATTTGTTAACGGTAGAGAATAATTTATTATTTTTCTATACGTTTTTACCGCTAATTATAATATAAATAGCCGATGTAGCGACCCTCTAGCCGACGGGTACATACGACCGTGCCGCTAAGTGCCTTATAAAGTGCGCTATAAAATACTCTATAAATAATCTATTTAGGAGTGTACATTTAGGTAGGGTATAATAGTCTAAGTAAATACTTAAAATATTAAAATGCTTAAATTTTTAAACGAAATTTATAAAAGAATACATTTAACATATTGCGATTCGCTAAGGTTAGGGATATATATAGGGGAAAAAAAGTGGGGGTCCGTACAAATAAATTTTCTAGTCCGTACAAATAAATACTCTTATTATAAAAGAAGTCTTTATTAATTTACACGATATAACTACTTAGTTATAACTAATTTACTACGCTTACTCTTTACTAATAGTAAGGCACTTAAGTAGGAATAAGATATAGGTATAAATAAACAAATATTAATATTAATCTAATATAGTTAAAGCTGTTAGAGCCTACTATAAAGGCTACTTAAGTTGTTTAAAGATTAAAGTATTATTAAAAACTAAAGCGGTCTACTTTAAGTTAATACTAGCTTCTTTTATACCTTAGAACGATATTACCGTCGACTACGTCTCCTTATTTTTAAAGAATTTATACTTAAGTTAGAAGTTTAAGTATATTACTATTGTAATAAATTAATTAATTATAATACGTTATTATATTACTACCGAAATATAACGAACTATTATAAGTATAGGAGTATATTGTTAGGAATAAAAATAATTGTAGTAGTAGCTAAAAGGTATTAATTAATTATAAAAGCTATTATTTACTAAAGAGTTAGAATAACGAAAGCTGGAAAGCGGCCTTCTTATATATTAGCCTTCGAACCCGTTTTGTAGTCCCGCGATCTCGGAACCTTAGGACCGTAGGAGTAGTATCTAGTAGTCCTATGTTTTCGGAACTCCGGAACACTCTATATAACCTAGTCTCGTAGTTCCGTATTTTTAAAACTTTGGGACCTTAAATTTAAGTTGCTTTCTATTAGTTAATTAAGCGTATATAAGGGGTTTCTAATTAGATTATAATATAAGATTATAGAAGCTAAGAAACTAGCTAATTGCTTTATTAAATAAGTATATATCCTTTATAATCTTTCTAATAATATAGTGTCCGATAAAAGCTCTTAATTGGTATTATTATTCTAGTTTATAATTTGTAAAAGGTTAGTAATTAAAAAGTTACTTAGCTCCGCTTTCTATCCTCAAACGAATATTTAAATAGAGCGTATTAATATAAAAATAGAATAATACTTACGAATTTTTATAAATTAAGTATAACCGGACTAAGCTAAATAGTTGCCGTTAGTAGAATTCGCTAATAATAATATAGTTTTAAAGATGTTTACTACGATACCCTAACTAACCTATAATAATAGTACTAGTATAAAGTTGCTATAATAAACTATATACTTATAATTAAGCGGAGCGGAAGCGGTAGGAAGTACAATGGTAATACTAAAGGAAGTAGCGTAGTTGTAAATACAATAGAAAAAGAATTTTATAAAAGATATTTTAGAAAGGACTCTGCTCTTAAGATAGAATGTTATAGTAGATGTTGTACTATAAGAAAAGACTATATTATATTACTTAAATTGTACTTACTTTAGGAGTGACTAATTAAAAGAGAGGAGAGGTCTTTATATATATAAATATTAAATATTTAGAAACTTCTAGAGTGTAGAAGCTTCTTATCAATTAATAAGAGTACTTATAGAAGTACTATATTATAAAGGGATTGGATTAGATTTATAAGCTTCTATCGAATTCCGTAATAATAAATTAGTTTAAAAGAAATGTTGGCTAAGCTAAAAGACTTTAGAATATAGTAGTAAAACTTCTATATTCTAGTATATTCTATAAGGACTAAGTTAATTAATTCCGTAGGAGGAATAGCGTTCTTAATAATTAACCTTCTATATTATAAGGTTATATATAATAGTTATAAAGCATAGTACTAGCCACACGTTAATAAAAGACTACGAGAGTAATACCCTTCTTCGCTAATTATAGCTTTTATTTACAAATAAGTATCGAGCCGGCCTCGGTTATACCGTCCTAACTCTCCTTAACCTAGTAGAGGGAATATTTAAAAGCGAATAAATTATTAGTTTTATTCGAAGCTATTTAGGACTATATACGTACCTCTATTACGAAAGCGTAGGACTACTACGAGGCTAATACTAACGAAAAACGGTCTAATATATTAAAATACTATTTTAGAGACTTATTCTTACTAAATACAACTAATTTAGTAAACGGACGCTTTTATAATAAACTATACCCTTATTAGGAAGGTCCTTTTAAAATTAAGAGGGCGTAGTCTTATAATATTAAACTTATTTTACTCGTTAGTATAAAGTGCTCCCTAATCTTTTATATTTCTATAGTTAAACCTTAAAAAGAAAGCCTACTGGGCTAAGCTAACATTTAGGAAAATATTAGAACTAACGAAGGAAAGGTAATAGTTAGAATAAATAACTATAAAGAGGTTGTAAAATAGGAATTAGACAAACTATTAAATTATAAGTAGAAGGGAGGTAACTAGTACTAATATTATATAGTAGTATAGACTTATTACGACTTTACTAAGAAACTAATTGCTAATATAATTAACGTAAGGAAAGTTATTATTACCTTCTATAGTAATTATTTAAGTACTCTTATCTTACTAAATATATAGAAATAGTTAAAAATTAAAGCTATATTAAAGGACTAAGCTCTAGCGCTCCGAGCTGCCCTAATACCGGCCCCGGCCCCGAAACGCTCTAGGCGTATTACCAACTTAAAGGAGTAAATTAATACCGCCGTAGCGGGTATTACGGCCGAATAATAAGCGGCACCCTCCTTAAAACTAAGATTAATAATAAAGGCAATCCCTTACGAGTTAAAACTACTATCCGTAGAGGATATAAGGAAGTTAAATAAAGTATTTAGTAAGATATTTAAGGGACTAACGGAAATATAGTAGGGGAAGAGGCTCTTTATAAAGAACGTAGAAGACGTATTAGAAGCTGGGACTTACTAGTAAGGAAATAACAATTAGAGGCCGGACGAGCTCCGGGAGATAAGACGGGCCCGAGGCCTACCCGGCACTAAAGGGTCTTATCTACGGATATAGGAACTAGAGGACGAGGATTAAATAATTTATTATTTTATATATATATAGACTATAAAGCTATAGGACTTCTTTTATAGGGAGGTAGTATTATAAAATTACTTATAACTAGACTTAGTATATATACGGCTCCTATTATAAGACTATTCGTACATTTATACTAATAAGTTTAATACAGCTTACCCCTACCCTATATTATTAAACTATATACACTCCTCCTCCTTCTTCTCTCCTCGTACAACTACGTATATCCAACCTACCCCCTACTTTTCGCCTTACCCTATAATAAGAGGAAAATTGGAGGTTATAAATATTAAAAGGCAAAAAATACATTTAATAATTTCTTATTATAAATAGTTTACTAATAAAGAACAGTCGTAAGAAGTATAAAATTAATAAAAAGTAACGTAAATATTGTATTTAAATGTATTTCTTCTAACCTTATAAGAAAATCTTCAATTTAGTGTTCTCGAGTTCGTTAATTTACTTAATCCTATTTACCTACCTAGTTCTCTATCCTATTTCTAATTATTTAGCAAATATATACTACGACTAGGATATCCTATAATTAAGCCTATTTATTATTTATAGTAGTTTTAAGCTGGTAACTTAAGTGTCTATAAAAGAAAAATATAAATAGGGAATTTCCTCTTTAAGCGAGCGTTTTACTAGTTTTCCCACTTTCTTAATATATATATATAACCTTAAAATCTCTTCCTTCTTATACATTTTTACTAGCTCTTACTTTTAGCCTCGAAGGTACTTCTTTTTATAAAAGCTTTTATAATTTACTAGCTAGGCTACGACTACGAGCATAAACATTTAAGGCTCTCGTATATATACTATACTTAATTTTGTACTTTCTTTTTATTCTTACTGTATTTTTAGTTTATTTTTAATTAAAAGTAGAAAAGATAGTAGCTAATATTAGGTATAAAGTTGTACGTTACATTTATTTAAATTAAATAAAGGATAATAATATTGTTATTCCTATTATAAAAAACGGGTAAGACGTTTATCTAAATAAATAAGATACGCCAAATTATAAGTTTTTGCAAAGGTAGTAAAAAATCTTCTATATACTAGAGTAATTATTAGTACTACGTTCGTATTAAATTATTAGCCGCTTAGTTAAAGTGTTCCGAGGGAACGGAATACTAATTTAATTTAGTATATATTAGAGAAAGTTGGTCTATTATAATATAATTAGATAGTATAAGGTTAAAAAGAAACGTAACATCTTAAAATAATAGCTTAATTATATAAAGATAATTTAATAACACTATATATCTTACGGTATTATATATATTAAATATTATTAATAGGTGAAAACTTTCTTTAATATAGAATGGAGGCCTTAAATATTAGAGTCTATAATTTAATAGTATATATTACTTCTAGTTCTTATAATAGCAACTTTATAATTGTACTTATTAACTACTATTATAACTATATAAGACTACTTAAACGACCGAATTACTAGCTTCGGTTACTTATATCCTTTTAGAATATAGCTTAGTAGTATAGTAGTCTACTAGCGCTATAATAAATATTACGGTAAATAGAGGGCAGGAATGTAATAAAGCGATAATAACCCTATTATCAAATAAAGATCGAAAGATAAGGAAGAAAGTTTAAAATATAAGAATAGATTTAGTATAAGAGTATAGTATAGGAGAGTCGAAGGCAAAGCTAAAATTCTATTTATAATAGAAGATTTTAAATAAGGAGAAGAAAAGAAGACGAGAATTAAATATAAGCGTGTAAACTTAAATAAATACACTAGTTATATTAGTAATAGCGGGACCTATATACGGGACCTATATACGAGTCGCTAATAACTAACGCCGTTATAACAATGTTTATTATTCGAAATCTTCGTTTAAATCTTTACTTGAATCTTAATCCCTTTTCCTTACGAGTACTATAATATTAGCTTGAACTACTATATACTTCTATATAGCAATAATAGTTACTACTAATTAAACTATTAGTACCTACTTTTATTCCTCGGTCCTATCTATATACAGACGCCTACATCTTACATACCGTATATAGTTAGCCAGAAAGCTCTTGTAGATAGCAATAGACTTTTTCTTATTTTAGCACACACTAAACTAAACCTTATTAGCCTCTTTTTATATTAATTGTAACACATCTATAATAAATTTAAAAAGCATTAGTACGCAATATTAAAGAAAATAGCAAAACGATAAGGTATATACCTATTCTATAGACACTACGCGCGTTCTCGCTAGGCTTTGGTCTTCTTACAAAGCGAACGCTCATATATTATTACCGTAAATTCGGAAGGAGGGTTTCATATGAAAACCAACGCAACCCTCGCAACGTAGGGGCCGTAATTCATGCGGTAGAATCAACTGAGAAGAATAGATATATAATGAATGCAATTAGAATGGGACAGAAGTTTGCTTGTTTGGTTCAGTCGGGAATCCGAGAGTAAAGACGCAATTTATATCTTGAGGCCCTTCTAACTCGCCTGAAGGGATATACGTACGGAGAAAAGTGTTCACCAAAGCCAACCACTCCTCCCAAAAGCCAACCACTCCTCCCCCTTCTGAGTAGGTGTCAGGAGTAAATGGCAGGGGTAAGCACCTTGTGTAGTGTATGCCTAGCCCACTCAGCTGGGCTTGGCGTAAGTGGAACGGTGCACTCGATGGCGAAGGCAATGAAAACGGCTCTAGAAACGGCGGCGGCGTTTTTGGCTAAGTCATCCAAACCCCTGTTAAAAACTACAAAAATATACTCCCATAGACAAGCCACCGGGGAAATGATGATGTGATGGGAAAGAGACGGGAGAATAGAAAAAAAAAAAACATACAACACCAGGGATTCGCTGGTCGTCACCGACCCAACTACTAGTCTGGCGATTGGTAGCTTATCTATGGGAGAGCGGACGGGATCCCGAGTTTTCTACCATCTATGGTCGTATGTGCTTGTTAGTGTTCGAACCACTACTTATAAACTCGGAGCCTCCTGAGTAGCATTATGATCACAAAGTCGCCACGAGGTTCATTTCAGCATTGACGTCAGCCAACAAAACATCACAACATATTCCAAATAGTTCAGCAAATCATTAACAGAATCAAACAAAGCACTCTATTACGCCAGCAGCCATGATATCTCCAACAGAAACCATTAACAACAAAAATCAGTTATCAAACCCGCCCCATCCCTCATCCTCCTTCTCCTCCGGCTGCTTCTTATCATTCCCCGGTAGCCTCTCATCCGCCAACGAGTCCTTGGACCGGACCCTTATCGCGGGGCTAACCGTGCGCTGCTCCAGCTCCTCGATCTTCTCGATGATCCTCTGCACGATCTTGAGCGCCTCCTCGTCGCCCTCAAAGTCCAGCATGCCGACCTTCTCGGCCTCGTCCACCCAGATGTCCAGCACGTGGATCTTGAGACCGGCCGGTATCTTTTTGGCGAGGAGGTGGAGCGGGTCCTGGTTTTCCTTCTTCTCGGGTTTCTCTTTCCTGAGGGATTCGTGCTGGGGCTTGGCGTCTTCGTCGTCTTCCGCGTCGGATTGGTCTTGTTCGGACTCGCTGTCGCTGTCCTCCTTGACGTCCTCATCCAGCGCAAACGGCCACTCGGCGAGCATGTCGAGGATCTGATCGACTCTTTTGGCGTCCCACGCGCTCCTCTCCTTTCCACTCTCCTTCTTGCCCTTAGCCCCCTTCTTTCCCTTGGACGTAGTAGCAGCACTAACATCCTCCCTCCCATCTTGCGCGCCCTTCATCCACCTGAAAGAAGCACCCACCACCCGTCTGACCAGCAACAGGAACTTCTCCATGCGCAGCACGTCGATCGAGGTCCACTCGCGCGACATGGTCGCCCAAAACCCACGAAGCCACGGCACGACGGACTCCCGCGGCAAGATGTAGATGAGATCGGCTAGCTCCTGGCACAAAGTCTGCTGGGGGATGGCGCGGTCGCACATCCACATGGCGTAGAAGAGTCCCTTCCACAACTTGAGGATGTCGATGGGCGAGAGCGTGGTGGCGATGTGCTTGGCGGAGAGGAAGGTTTGCAGGGAGGTGAGGGCTGATTTGCGGATTTTGCTGTCTGTCGAGGGGGAAGAATGTCAGTAATGGAGGCTTATGAAGTGGGAATTGGGTAGACATTTGAGTTTGGATAGAACGTGATTGGATGTATAAGTGGTAATATTGTCAAGAGGTATAAGGTAGGTATCCCAAGTGGTGATGTAGATTGTGTTTCAATCACATGGTAGTGTATGTACTGAGAGGTGGGATGTAAACGTACCGCTCGAGGCGAGGTTCTTAATGAACGGCATGTTTTGCGACGCCATCTTGACTGATTTTGTTGTGGTGTTTCCACTCAACTCGATTGTTTTGACTGATTTGTTGTTGTGTTGTAGAACTAAACGCAAATTGGGTATACGCTGTGTAAAAAGACGAAGTACTGGGATCGGTTTTCTAGAGGCGACGAGATGCTGCTGCAGGGCGGGCTGGAGATGATGGTGGATGAGAGTTCAAGCCGATTGAAACGAAATCTTGTCCGCCCGGCAGAAAAAACTGGTGGACCTAGCTTCGAGAGGTGAGGATTGGAGATAAGCAGCTGATAAGACCCCGCGGCAGGCATTTGGCTTGTCCAACTCTTGCCAAGATGCGGGAGGAATGCGCTCGCTTTGTGATTGGTGCATGTCAGTTATTATGGGGTAGATGTCTCAGTACGAGAATGATCAGCAGGAACAGCTGTCGAAGTCCATCCCAGGCCGCGCCCGTTCCCCAGAAATGCGGTGGTCACAGGTGACAGCCGAGTCGATGGCAGCGTGAAGCATGGCATCCAGTCGCCAGCGGCATCGTCGGCAGGACGGCAGGACGGAAGGTCCATCACCATGATTTCGATGATCCGTTCATATCGATTCCGGCTCCATCCATTCTCCTCGTCTTCCCCGCCTTGCCCGCCCATCCGCCTTCCGCTATCCAGATTCGGGATCTTCTCCTTCCCGCTTGCCGGTTCCCCTGATCCCCATACTCTCCCCCGTACCTTGGCATGCCGCTCTGTCCGGACTCCTTCTGGAATCCTGCTTCTTTCGTCCAAGCACCGGGCCTAACGTCGTCCTCACCGCATCAACTGTCATGTGGTCCAGAGACCGTGCTTTCATTGAAGGATTTACTTTGAAAACTGGCGGTCTTGCTAGTCACTTGGATACTCTTAAACTCTCGGTGTTTCTCAGTCCTGCAAATGGTCATGTGAACTTGGTGCTATCTTTGTCTAGATAACGTATTCCAGCGGGCCGTCAAGCCTATCAAATTCACATGAAATCCGACAGCTATCCAGACTCAAGAGTCAGGAGTGCTCAAGAACTGGACATCACACAGGCACCGACATGTTTTGTGGGGAGGTTAGCACCAAAGGGGAAGCTGGCGCCTGGCCAGAAACCAAGTCAAATTTTCGGTCTTTCTTTGCTTCTGTTGGGGGAAGCAGAAGGGGGAATGATTTATGCCGAGGACCAACCAGTGTCGTATTCCGATCACAGAGCAAGAAGCTGGGCGCCTGGGAAAGTCGTCAGGGCTGTGAACCGTTGACCAATGCACAAAAACAGGATCCAGTGACAGTCAGGGGTAGATCTACGCCCTAACCCCGCGGAAACCATTGGCGATGGCGGCGGCAGTCTTTACCCCGGATTGCGGTCTGTCCGGGGCGGGGAGAAAAACTTGAAAAAGAGGCTTGTGACAAAAAGGAAAGCGCGGGGACGCATCTGACATGTATCGTCTTATTGGAGCGCTTGCGCATGAACGGCATGCCACCTCATCTGATTCGTATCAAAAAGATAAAACAAGCTCTCTCAGCTAGGTAACATCTGACCACCTGGCGTCTCTTTTAGTTTTGATTATCGGGGTTGATTAGGAGATATATCGAATGGTTATCTTGACGGTATGGTACAGTACTTTATCTGGTACGGGATTGTTGTGTTGTGTTGGAATCGGAACTTTTAGGGGAGACGTCCAAAACCCGGACTTTTCGACGAAAACAGCTTGATTAGTGTAGCGGTTATCACTTCGGATTCTGATACAAAAATCTCCTACAGCTTCCGACAACCCTGGTTCGATTCCAGGATCGAGCTCTTTTCTGACATTTTGACCGTCGTGAATCGCTTCTTTCTTGTTCTCCAGAGTCCAAGATTGCCAAAAGATTGTCCAGTCCCAAAATAGCCGATTCCCGTCGGGAGAAGCCAGGCAACTTCGATCCAGCTCCAGCAGCAGCTCCACAGGTACCTCGCACGTGCCAAGCACAGCCTGTAAAGTCGCAGGAGGTCGATGTTTGGTCTCCACGGGCAGTGGTCCCCACCGTGCCATGTTCCCGCCATGCTGCAAGTGCTGCAAGCTTTTTGTGCAGTGGAAGCCCTTCCGCATTCCTCGAGGCTCTGTGTGCGTTGCTTGGCGTCTGAGCAGTGGAAACTCTGGCTGTCTTGACGTCTCGAAATATTCAATCATCTACCCCTGGCATCACGAATGGATTTTTGAGTCAAGGTTAGTGACAAAGATTTACTCACCGTCTCCCTATTATGGATCTGGGAGACCATGCCCGACAGTTTCTTCAAGTCACAAGAACGGTCGGCAAATCTCACAAGGGCCCCAAGGGGAAGCTCAGCTATCCCAAGTCCGAGCAAAGTCCAGTGTCATTGGGTCCAAGTGGACCTTGGAGGGGACTACAGTGGGCATCCTCCACATCCAGTCACGCATTGTGAACTGGGGCGCACTTACACGAGCTTCTTCACGATGCTTCCAAGCGTTCCAGGCTCGATGAAAATCCACGTTTATCCGTATAATAACAAGGTATCACGCTGGATGGGCAGTCATGGCCGCGTTTCGATGAGTAATTTCCGTCTTAGGAGGCTGTCAAGTGACGGCCCTTATTATGCGATTCATCGTGCCTCGGTCGCAAATCGGCCGGACCCGTTATGGGCTTCACATGCCGCCCCTAAGTCGCCTGTATACTGAATCTGACCTCATAGCAAAACCGGTTCGCCAAGTACATAATGTCACAGTCCTACGGGCTGTTTGCTCTGTCTGTTCTCGTAGATTCCTACTTTTGAATCGTCTGTCTTATCATCCTACTACTACGCCATTACACAACAACCTACCCAGAAGACCAATCGCACAGTCCGTGTTAGTCACGACTTGCAAACCTGAACCCAGAGAGTGCTACGATCCCCAGCTTCTAGCCAGAAAGAAACCAGTCATCTTCCCGCCCCCTTCCGCCTTTCCGTCCAGGCTGAAGAGCTAAAAGGAGAAACGCTTACCTACCGACCGTTGGAACCTCCTTGTTCGACCCGAACTTCTGGCCAGATCCGACTGAGTCTGCTGATTGTAACCCCCCGAAACTTTGGCCTGTCCAATCCCCCGTCCGTTGTCGGTGTAGCCAGCAGCTGTTTGCGAGACTGCATCAAATCAACCGAAGAGAGTCCGTTCCAGGCCTCGCTGCAAAGGAAATCGACATACCTCTACCCAAACCGCCTCATATACAAACAGACAAGATGGCGCCTGCCTCGAGTTTATTGCGCGCTGCCGCTCCCGCTCCTCACGCCCACACTTCCTTCTCCTCCCACCACACACCAACGTCATCGTCAAATCGCACAACCATCACCAACACCAACCCTACCACCACCTCTTCTACTCCCCTTCTCAGAATCCAGACCATCGCCAAACACATGGCGCTGCCACAAACAACAAGTTTCGCCGCCCAGGTGGTGCCTCAAGCCCCCGAGGATCCTCTCTTTGGGTTGGCGAGAGCTTTCAAGGCGGACACAAGTCCCCAAAAGGTTGATTTGGTACGTTGCTTTCTCACGGCCACCCACATGCGCCGCGTGGTGCAAGTATCACAGCAATTGCTAACTTGCTGCTTCCAGGGCATTGGCGCGTACAGAGATGAGAATGCGAAGCCATGGGTATTACCAGTTGTCAAGAAGGTGAGTTTCACTTTATTTCTATTTCACTTCCATCTGGCCATGAGGCGCACTGGAGTTCCCGTCAGTTCCATCGTGAGGGCCTCGGGAGCCTCGACGTGTCAATCCGGGGAAGCCTGTAGGCGTTTGGGCGGGATAGGGTGGCCCCTGAAGCTAGGCACCTTGTGCGACATACAGAACCCCTCATTTGGACCCCTCCTCCACCTTCCAGGGGCATTTACAGCTCTCCGTGCACTATCGCCATCATTACCGTCGAGAAGAAGCCATCAAGATGCAGCAAACAGGACACTAACCAATTGCTTTCCTTAAAAACAGGCGGATGAAATCATACGAAATGACCCCGGAGCCAACCACGAATACCTCCCCATCGCCGGTCTCGCTTCCCTAACCAGCAAAGCCGCCGAGCTCGTTCTCGGTGCCTCCGCTCCCGCCATCGCTGAGGGGCGCGTCGCCTCGATCCAGACCATCTCCGGCACCGGCGCCTGCCATCTCGGCGGTCTCTTCCTCTCGCGCTTCTACCACCCGTACGGCGATGCCTCCAAGAAGTCCACCGTCTACCTCAGCAACCCAACATGGGCCAACCACAACCAGATATTCTCCAACGTCGGCCTCCCCATCGCCCAATACCCTTACTTCGATAAGAAGAGCAGGGGCCTCGACATTGTCGGCATGAAGAAGGCCCTATCTGACGCCCCCGAGCGCTCCGTCATCCTCCTCCACGCCTGCGCCCACAACCCCACCGGCGTCGACCCTACGCTCGCCCAGTGGCGCGAGATCGCCGAGATCATGGCCGCCAAGGGCCACTTCCCCTTCTTCGACACCGCCTACCAGGGTTTCGCCTCTGGCGACCTCGACCGCGACGCCTCGGCCATCCGGCTCTTTGTCGAGCTCGGCTTCGAGCTCGTAATCGCCCAGTCGTTCGCCAAGAACTTTGGTCTCTACGGCGAACGCGCCGGCTGCTTCCACTACGTCTCCGCCCCTTCGCCGGACGCCGCGTCCGTGACCACGCGCGTGGCCTCCCAGCTCACCCTACTCCAGCGCTCCGAGATTTCCAACCCGCCCATCTACGGCGCCAAGGTCGCCTCGATCGTGCTCAACGACCCTGCCCTCTTCGCCGAGTGGAAGGAGAACCTGCGCACCATGTCGGGCCGCATCATCGACATGAGGACAGCTCTCCGGGCCAAGCTCGAGGAGCTGGGCACCCCGGGCACGTGGAATCATATCACCGACCAGATCGGCATGTTCTCGTTTACCGGGTTGAACGAGAACCAGGTGGCTAAGCTCAGGGAGGAGTTCCACGTCTACATGACCAAGAACGGCCGCATCAGCATGGCCGGTCTAAATACGAAGAACGTGGATTACTTTGCCAGAGCGGTGGATAAGGTTGTCAGGGAGGTGCAGTAGAGGATGCTTCACTCTCTGCTTTATTTTCTGTTCCAGGTCTTTATTGTTTTTTTGGAGATTTCTCTTACTCTTTCTTGTTCTCTGCTATTCCCTTTTCGTTGACGAATAAGCGGTTGTCAGGTGGTCATGCTGTATGTCTGCTTGGGGATAAGCAAGATTACAGCCATCGTTTCTTATCATTAGTCCGGGTTTTGTTTGCTGGTTTGTTATTGGGGTTTTATATGGTAACGAGGTCGAGGCCCAAGATGCCTCCTCATGGGTATTACTTACTGTTGAATGATTGGGAACAGCAACGGGGGAAGTTGGGAATCACAGTACCTATCGATGGGAAACGTTGATGGGACAGCGGCACACACTAGAATCTATATTTCGTGCCCGAATGGTTAATCAAAAGATTTGTTTTGTTTGTGGTCCTTGCTGGACTTTCTGATCCGTCGAAAACTATTTATTGTTCCTTTCTTCCCTTTTCCTTTTGTGATATGTTTGTGATGTGGCTTTGGGTTCCACTCAGCCCCTGACATGAAGTAAACAAACCACGACGATATCCACAACTGAAGACGGATACGTATTGTCATGATCAATATTATTCGCTATATAGAAGGATGGTTGATATTTAGACGGACACAGTAATCTCCACCGAACTCACTTGTGTACCGGCCCCAGAACTATGTACAATCCCGTTTAAACTCATCAAGCTCGCCTATCCGTTCTGCCACGCTGCCCTGGATTAAGGCAGCTAGACAAGCCGATGAAGCACACTCGCAGATGCTGTAAAATGCTAGGGAACGCAAGGGATCTGGTAGAAGTCTATGTATGTGTTTCTGTCGACCCTAAATTCTTTGTAACTGTTTTGGCCAAGCCTGTAACGGTCTATATGGGCATCACTAAGCCTTAGAAGCACAGAACGGACAGACGAGTTTGACGAGTTTATACGGTGTATAGACTGTATCTAAAGTGCTACACAAAATCCGCTGTTATCGCTTGCAACTCATCACCATAATCCCTCAGTAAGTTACCACCAACCCCAAGGCATACATATCATGCAACGTCTGCCGCCTTTTTGTCTACTTTTCCATATCGCAAACGACCAGTGACCCCTTCCGCAAGTGACTTCTCCTCCCCCACACTGCCGGAACACAACAATCCAAAGTTTCTCACCAACCGATCGTGTTTCCAACGGTGATCTAGCCCGTCTACCCGGATGCCATACCCCCAACACGCTCCATAGTTGAAAGGATCCACATTGGGTACTTCAATGTTCATGCTGATGTATTTGTTAGCGAGATTCCGAAGACGACACAAGAGAAACTTTGTGAGGTTGGAACAGGGGAGGAAGTTCAACGACCGCAGCAAATGAGACAGAGTCACTTGTCAACCGTCCCTGCTCGATACAAGGAGGTGGGCCCCCATTACCCTGAGAGGTATACAACATCGCTTGATCCAACGTGTACTGTGTCTGTGGTTTGATGTTGGGAATCTTTTAATGACAAACCCACCGATGATTAGTTGTTTTGTTCCGCCATCAGCCGTTCACGAAATATCACTCGAAGGGAATTTCTAGGAGGCTCAAAGCCTCTGAGCCGGATAAACAGCCTCTCGTCGTCAGCGTCCCCATGCCATATCAAGGTTTGTGGGCAGAGCCATTGCATCGTCGCACCATGCCGTGGCCCTTCGACAAACCCTGCGCCTATGATGTGGGCAAGGTCAAATAATACGAGTTCCCAAAGTCTCGCTATGGGCCCTATGTCATGATTACCGAGGATAATACCTTCGATGCATCTGTATAGTCGGTAGCCGAGCTTGAGCGTGGGTTTGATCAACCTGATCAGGAGTGGATAGCACGGGAGTATGCCCAGACGGGGGTAGCCGGAGCAGGGGCATGGGACTAGGTCTGCTAGGTCGTGGAATATAGTATGACCTCGAGGTCGATCTCGATCTCCTCGAATTCTATCGTCAACTGCCAGCTCCATCCGAAGTAACGCGTTGAAAAGTAATTGTTCAATGATCTGGATGTCCAGGTTGTGTTCCATGAAACTGGACATGGTGTCCGGGTTGCGTACGGTGAAGCGCCCGCGTAGGGAAAGGTAGCGCGCAGTTATCGGAAAACTGAAATTGTCCACTGTTGCAAATAGGTAGAACGCCAGAACCTGGGCGGCAGTGAAGAAGGCAGCGCCGGCTACTTTCGACGATGGTGACTTCCATGCAAATGCACCATTCACCGTCGAGAATAGATGGTGGAAGATGTTTGAGGATAATTGACCAAACGACATGTTGAACAGGATGTCGACACGACAGTTGTGGGAAGTTGAAGATGAGTTAAAGCTGGCCTTCCCGTAAAAGCAACACGTGTGTGGGCGGTCGGGAGTAGGGCTTCGATAATGGCGAGGGTATAACAGTCGTGGTCACCTGCTTGTAATCGGTCAGGTTTTGGTCGTAGAGATCATGTGGGAAGACACCTACAGGCACCTTTCACTTTCGTTCAGCATGCTCCGAATGCTGGGGTCCATGTGCACTCCGAAGAGCTTGATCTACCACAGCTGGCGGTTTGACGACGGCGGCAGCGTGATGGCGAACGATACCCAAAACGGAGGATATAAGGAGAACCGGATGAGAAGAATCCAATGAGTCCCGATATAACAAGCGTTGCCGGTGATGATGATGGGGCCGATGTTGACATGTAGATGAATACTTGTTACATCTGACCAAGTCAAAGTTGGCATACCTTGGTGGAGGGGAAGAAGACATGATTTATTAGATCAGGATGATGACTACAAGGTTGGCAAGCGTCGAGGAAGGAAGGGGACATGTGAACTCTGGTGATGACAACACGAGAAGCTCCTGCACTTTGCAGGTTGAGGGTACGACAAACTGGAAACAACAGCCGACAAAACAGCCGAGTTGACGCAGAAGGATGCGGTCAGTGGGAGAAGGAGTGATGCGAGTAAAATTAGTAAGTGGCTATTCAACCAGAATTTTGATCAAGCGCTTGCCGCCTATGATCCGAATTGCGGAAACCAACGATCCTAAATGATCAGATCCCATATAACAAGGAAGGCGCAGAGTCCCGTAGCAGCGAAGAAGGTATACCGAGCTGGACTGGCCCTGTTGGTGCTCTTCTTGAGCTCCTTGTTACCCCTGTCGACGCCCTCGGTGGTCTCGAAAGACTCGGCAACAAGCTGGTCAATATGCGCCGATTGAGTCGTGAGATTGCTGACCAGCATGTTTTGTAGTTCGGAAATCTCGAGCAGTGATTGTTCGGCGGCCCTGTGACATAATTAGCCCCTGATGTGAACCTCGATAGTCGTCCTAGACATGTTCCATACCTGACTTTGTCCAGCGTACTCTCAAAGTGCTTCACCATATCCTGATTCCCCTTTTCGAACATTTGTATTTGTTCATCCGTCAGGTCTTGTGTAGGCAACGACGATTTTCTCTCGTACTCATCCACAGGCAGATGAGACGTACTCCCCTGGGCCACGCGTCCGGACCGTCTCCGTGAGCCAAATTCGTTTCCGGCACCAAATCCAGCACTGTTCCTCGCCTTGGCCAAGACGCTCCTGTTCTTTTCCATCTCCCGTGTTAACCTGGTCTCCATCATGGCCTGCTGCGTCCTTGCCGTCTCCTGCAGGCGCTGCCTCAGGTACCAGATAACACTCTCGCGATGTGCGCCCAGCTGACGGGCAACGGCCTCGGCAGCAGCATGTTCTTTGCTCTTTGAGCTTCCTAGTGGGCCACCGCCAGCAGCCCAAGACCCCAATGCGCCAAGGCCGCGGGCGTATTTCTTCTGGATCAAAGCGGTCTCGGTGCTCTGCCGCAGCTGCTCGGCGTCCTCGAGGGCGCGAATGCGGGCATTGAGGTCGCGCAGTGTCGCTTTAGCATTGGCATCGATCTCCTCACGGTCGCGATCGGTAAGATAGACTGGCTGGGAAGACCCATTACGAGCGGAAGTGTGGAGGTGTGTCTTGCGCGGAGCAGCAGTCGAGAGGTAGGCTTGACGGAGATTGCGAAGCTCGGAGTGTAATTGGGCAACAAGAGAGGTCTGATGATGTACGTTAGGATCGTTCCAAGAGGCTGTCAGGAGTGGAGGGACTGGCTTACGATTCTGTAAGCCTCCCTTAGGAATTCGTCGGCGGTATCAGTGGTAAAGGGCTTCGTGGGAGGTGCATCGTGGCCTCTGAGGAGCTCGTTGAAGGTGGAGGTGAGGTCCGCCATGATGTCTTGAAATTGAAAGGCTTTTATTAAGAATTATGACGGATGTAGTAGTGTCTTTAGAGAGCACCCTTGTCATGCAGGTCTGGAATCAGTTCCCGAGGCCATCAAGGTGTCACGATGTCAGAGGGAAGTTGAACTTGGAGACGGGACGATCTGCCGCATGCTGTAGCTCAACGTGGCTGGAATGATGCCAAGCGATGACGGAGTGCATCGACATTAACGAGCAGTGGCTGGTGCTTTGGATGCGATGTGGCTTTGGCATCCGGCGTAAATTCCGTGCCTGCCAAGCCCGCCAAGGTGCCAAGATGCGCGTCTTGCCGTTGTGGGGCGCTTGTTGGGCCCCGACCGGAGCGGAAAGCGGCAAAAACGGCACCGATGTCGTCAAGCTCGGTGTTATTTCCGCCGTTTCGGCAACCTTGGTTATTTTTTCTTATCATTCCCACCGACAAGCTCGAAATCTGGAATTCGAAATTGACGAAACCGATATCGGCTTGAAGAAAGCAGTGGTACAAAGCTAAATATAGTCACGGGAGTTGTTCGTATCGAGGAATTCGGATGTTGATGAACGGACGTTGAGTTGATCTGTTGACCACGAGCACAGTGTAAACATGACATCTCCCTCGAAATGGATTGTGCCCTCAAGTCAAACTTACATTGCCCAGATTCATCTCTTCAACCGCTCAACTGGCCATCGATCATACTGGCAGGACCGGCAATGACACCTGGTCAAAGCAAAAGACACAAAGTGATCCATCCGCTTCTATACGTTCTCCAAGTACCTCGCACAATCGTCATGGCCTCCGGACACACTGACATTCTGTCTGCCGTCCATACGGTACGGATCGACGTGATTGGACGGATGCTGACCGAGTTGTTAGTGATAAGCCCAACCACCTTCCTCCTCGGTCAAGCTTAACAATCCTCCATTTTCCTTGCCCAAGGAAGAACCAACGGAAGCCGGACCCTGAAAACCACCACCCCTTGCGAATTGGGGATGCAAGTCATGCAATGGGCTCCGGGAATAAGACGCCACCGCCCGTCCAGTTCTTTCACACATCGCCGTCCAGCGGCCGTGGGTTCTCTCGTATTTTCATCTATCTATCCACCCCTCACTCCCTTTCCTCTTTTTGTCCCTTTCAAATACCAATTGGTGCTCGCCGCCAGATTAAATACAGTGGCGGTGAGTTTAAAAATCCAGCATAAGTATCGGGGTCTTCGTTCCCCATAGTACGTAGAAGCATCGTACTTCTTTTTCCAACCTAAAACAAAATCGCTCCTGGATCAAGACCGGAACCACCCAACATGAGTGGTTCCCGTCCTTCGTCTCTCTCCTCCAAGGCCTCAATAGGTCGAGGTGTCGATTCCTCAAACTCAACATTGCAAGAGAAGCCAACGATATCATCGGCCCAAGAAAAGGACGGCATCCCAACAATATCACCTAGTGATGACACTACTACCTACCGGCCGCCGGACGGCCCAGACCCCCGTCCCGGCCCGTACCCGAGTTCAAACCCAGACCCGAACCCGGGCCCGGGCCCGGACCTAGACTCGACGGACACCAACCTCGACCCCGACCTCGACCCCTCTCGCGACCCCGAAGCCGCCCTCACCCGCCTCCCCTCCGGGCCCGCCTACACCGTCTTCCCCCCCACCACCCGCAAATGGATCGTAACCATGATCACCTTCGCCGGCTTCATCAGTCCCATGACCGCCAACATCTACTTTCCCGTTCTCGACGCCGTCGCCAAAGACTTATCGGTATCCATCAGCAAAGCCAACCTGACGCTAACGACCTACATGATCATGCAAGCCTTTTCGCCCACGCTTTACGGCGACTTTGGCGACGCGGCGGGGCGACGACCGGCGTTTATTATCAGTTTTATCGTTTACATCTGCGCCAATTTGGGGCTGGCGCTGCAAAAGAATTATGCGGCGCTGTTGGTGCTGAGGATGTTGCAGAGTTTTGGGAGTAGTGGATCTCTGGCGCTTTGTTATGCGGTGGTGGCTGATGTCGCTGTGTCAGCGGAGAGGGGGAAGTACATGGGTCTTGTCTCGGCTGGTATCAACATCGGTCCTTCTCTTTCTCCCGTCATAGGGGGCGTGATAGGGCAGTATTTGGGTTGGCACGCCATCTTTTGGTTTTGTCTTATTTATACGGGAGTCTGGTTGGTGCCGTATATCTTGTTCGTGCCGGAGACGTGCAGGAATGTGGTCGGTAACGGGTCGGTGAAGCCGCAGGCGTGGTGGAATATGACGGTTATGGATTATGTGAAGGGGAGGAGACATCCTCCGCTGACTGGATCCGAAGAGGAGGAGGCGAAACAGCTGGCGAAGAGAGCGAGACCGAAGCTGAGGTTTCCGAACCCGTTTAATACTTTGAAGGTGGTCTTCAACCCTGATTTGGGCTTGTTGATCTCGTACGGAACGATCGTCTACCTGGTCTTCATCCTCATCTGCGCCACGTTGGGGACGCAGTTCGCCGATCGATACGGGTATAACCAGCTGGAGACGGGGCTCTGCTATTTACCGTATGGCATTGGCTGCACCGTCGCCGCCGTCGTGCAAGGCAGGATCCTGGATTGGAACTACCGCCGCTTGGCCAAAAAGATGGGCATGACGATCGACTACAAGCGCGGCGACGACTTGTCCAAGTTCCCCATCGAGAAGGCCAGGCTGCAGCCCGTTATTCCCATCTTGGGAATCGGTGTCATAGCGACGATCGGGTACGCCTGGGCGCTCGAGGCGAGGACGCATGTAGCCGGCCCCTTGGTGTTGTTATTCATTGTCGGCTTGTGCGTGACGGGGAGTTTCAGTCTGGTGAATACCCTGGTGGTGGATCTGTACCCGGAGGCGCCGGCGACGGCGGTGGCGGCGACGAATCTGGTCCGGTGTTTGTGCGGCGCGGGGGCGACGGCGTTTATTGAGGTCATGTTGCAGAAGATGGGCGTGGGCTGGACTTTCACGTTTTGGCCGCTGGTGGTGGTGGTGTTTAGCCCGATTATTTATTTGTTGATGACGAGGGGGCCTGGGTGGAGGGCGCAGAGGAAGGCGAGGTTTCAGAGGGAGAGGGAGAGGAGGGAGGAAAAGGAGAGGTTGGCGAATGAGGAGAGTTTGGAGAGCTCGGAAAGTTCGGCGGCGAGGGTTGAGAAGGCGGAGGGTGAGGGGAAGAAGAGGGTGGAGGATGGGATACCCGTTGTTGAAGGGAAGAAAGGGGAAGGCTCAAGCAGCTAGGTGTCCCTTTGTGGTGTTTTTGGTGTTGTGAAAACCTTGCTTTCATGCATGTTTGAGCGTTGGGGTTGTTGTTCATGATGATACCACAAAACACTGGAACAGATGGCCTTGATGGATAAAAAGGGGCTACGCATTGACGACGAATGTCGCTCAGTGACGGACGTGAAGGAACCTATAGAGCGACGGAACATGAAGATACGCATATAGATCGAGGGGCAACTGGCCAGCGTCACCAAAACTTTTAACATTGCCATTACAGTTAGTCTTAATTTCGTAATACCGAAGAGTTACTTAACATCTCGAAGTCAACCTCGGTGCAAGATGTGGCTTAACTCTCCAAGTGTCTTGCGACCTGCAACTGGTGACTCGGATCGAAACAAGTAAACAGATGAGAAAAAATTCCAGGGACAATCTGAATACGTTGGCGACTCTTGAGACCAAAAACTAGACGTATAAAAAGAAAAAATAATTGTGCTAGAGCCGGGATTCGCACCCGGGTCTCCGCCTAAATCTCCTTGCCTCACCCTTTCGGGATCGGTTTGGGAGGGCGACGAGTTAAACTACTACTCCACTCTAACCTTTTTTGCGTTGTTGTTATTAGGGGTCAGATGTCGGTGCTTATAAGCCGGCGTGCTTGGTGCAAGTGACGGGTAGGTGCCGTGTTTGCACGAGGTGGTGAAGGTGGTGAAGTGCCGGTCCCGGCTGGCGGCGGTGGTGATGCCAGCTGGTAGACCTTTGGGGCTTTTGTTGTTTCCATTCAAAGGCGTTGGGTCTCGTATCCCCCAGTCCCGTCCGCTTTGAGCGCAACCTGCTGGGTACTGTTGAGTCCAGTCGAATACTGGAAGACAGGTGTGCCATGGTATTCTGATAGTCAACATCCAGCACTCCATCATCTTCGACAAGGAAACCAACAACTAGTGAAGCCACCGAACGCATTCTCTTCTCAATCTGAACCCATTTAAAACGCGCAGTCTTTCGCTCTATCTACCATCTTCGCTTATCAACAAAGGGTATCATCAATAGTATGTACTTTGAACCTGTATCTTCAGTCGTCCATCTTCCAGCTCAGCCCACCAACCCAAAGCCGCAGCCCTCCTCATTCATTATCAACCACCTTTTCTCATAACCATCCCATCCCATCCCGCTCATAAAAACCCATCCTAACCTCCTCCATTACCATCATATCTTCCCATTGCCCATTTCTTTCGTTCCTAGTGCTCGGTATGACCCGCCCCCCAGCGTCACGTTCCCCAAGTCCTTAAGCTCACGCTGCTCCAACCCCTTCACAAGAACGCTGAAGTTCTCATTAGTGAAAGCCTTCCAAAGTCTCATCCTCACCGCTGTCCGAACCCTCTAGGCCCTCAGTCGCTCCGTCGTCGTGACTTTATCCCACCCATGCGGCCCCGGCGCTTCGAACACGCCCCTCTTACTGAGAGTCAGGCCAAGGCCCTTGTGCACCTCCACCTGGAACGGGGCGAATGGTCTAGCCTCGCCGTCAATGCTGATCACACCATTCGGGTCCTGGTACCGGGGAGTCAACCGGAAAGCGGAGACTTTGCGGTAGGAAACCAAGGGATTGTCGAAGAAGTGGCCTGATTCGACTGAGAGTTGGAGGTTGATGTTCTTCCAGAGGGAGATGTCGCCGTCGGTGGTGATGAGGTCTAGCAGACCGTCGTTGGCGAGGGCGGCGGAGAAGAAGTTGGCGTCTGGGGCCATGTAGGCCATCTAATATTGGGCTTAGTAACTGAGCAAAAATGACGAACGGGGTGGAGAGGAACGTACATTACCGCAGTAAAAACTGCCCAGCTTCTCATGAGGAACCACCTCCCAGTCCTCCGGCAACTTATCATTCACCGTCCCATACTTCAACCCCGGCATTCCCTCTCCCTCTCCTTCTCCTTCCCCATCCTTACCATTACCCTCATCCTCATCCCCAAACCCATCGTCCCCACTAGCCTCCCCATTCCCAACCTCACTCTCCGCCCCCTTCACCCTCCTCGCATAATGCCCCCTAATCTCCTCCTTCCCGCCCACCTCCACCTTCATCGCCACATCACACGGATACATCTTCTTCCTGATCGCCAGCGTCAAGAACCCGTACGTAAACCTTGCCGCGCCCATCCACCTCAGATGCTCGGTAGTGATATCCAAATCGGCAATCATGCCGTACGCCTGACTCAAAAAGCTCGTCAGGCGCTCTCCATCTTGCAGCGTGACGCTGCACAGATCCAGCTTCGTCGGCACACCCTTGACGATGGCTAGCGCCGCTAGCGAAGGGCGGTGGGTGCCGTAGAGGTTACAGCTCATGGCGTTGCCCGAGCCGCAGGGGATGTGGCACACTGCTAGCTTTGAAAGCGCCCAGCGGGCGTCGGGCCGCTTGGATAGGCCGTTGAAGACTTCGTGCGGTAGGCCGTCGCCGGAGCAGGGGACTGCGATGTCGTAGTCTGCGATATCCAGGTCCTGGGCGAGGGTGACGGCTTCGCCTGAGTAGGTGGTGCGGATGACGGTCAGCGGCATGCGCGCCGCTTCGAAGATGGGACGGACTTGCTTTTCGAAAATCTTATCGGCGCCGCCGGGGCCGGCTTGGGGGTTGACCAGGACCCAGGCGCGCTTGCGGCGCTGGATGGGCGAGGGGTAGGCGAGGTCGAGGAGGCGGGCGACGAAGGCGTCTAGGGTGGCGGCGGAGGGTGGTGGGATGGAGGGCGAGAGAAGTGATTCGCGCTCTCGGGAAGCATGGGGAGGAGCTGAGGGGAGCGGGAACTCGAGTTGGCGGACGATGAGTTGGTGTTTCTTGGGAGAGGTCTCTTCGGCGAAGTCGATGCGGAGGTAGTTGCGGTCGGGGGTGATGTAGGCCCAGAGGATGTTGTAGAAGGGTACGGACCCGGGAGGGAGACGGCGCGGAGGGGTGACTGTGGACGAGGGGAGGAAACGGTGTTAGTATACCGTCGAGAGGAATGTAGTTCAAGAATCCGGTTGAGCTTGAATGTTGGGCATTTTCCACATGCCCGCGGGCGTTTGCGTGACCAACAAGGAACATGGTGCAAGAGGGACTTGATGCTTTTATATACCTGAACAGCACGAACGTGACTTCTTGGTGGCAGCGGCATGTTCTGTACATGCGTTGCGGTTAGTCTCAGGACGAACGTAGGTCTTATGAGGAAGAAAAGATGTCCAGTCCAAAGAGAATGTGCATATAAGAGCGGGGATGAGGTATGTGGTAGAATGTGGACGCTTGACCTACCTTGAATAATCAATTCGTCCTTCTCGCAAGTGAGTGTGACCGCGGGCAGTTCGAGAATATCGACATTCTTTCCGGAAGCAGAAGTAGTGGCTTGCGATGTCACGGCCTGGATAGACGGCTCTTGTGTGCTCGCCTTCGCAATGGCTGCCGCGTGTTCGTCTTGTAGTTGTCGAACGTCCCCCATATTTTCCTCTGTGTGTTGCAATCCTCTTTCGACTTTCTTTGGTGTATATAGTTCCGTTTGTATCACGGTGTCGGTCAGGCAAGGACCTCAATGGATCCCGTGCCGAGGGTATGCGCGGAGGAGTGTACAAGTGGAATGGATGGATGCGGGTGCCTTTTTAAGCTTAACGGCACGCGCGGATACCGGCAACGGAGCTGGCCACAAAGAAGACAAACGACACATCCAAAAGCTCCAGGCCAAACACTGAAGATGTTGTTGGAGTGAAAGTAAGAAGACAGTGTGTTCAAGAAAGAGATCGGATGAATGCCTGACTTGTTTTGCTGACTCGGGTCGCACTCTCGGACTCTTACGAAGGACCGTTGAAGTGCTTGGCTTGCTGTCTTGGATCATGGATGGCACTTGTTGAGACAGGGGCACCGTCGGCCCTCACTGGCTGACCAAATCCCCGCTGGAGCCGTCGTCGTTTGTCTCCTCGACCGTTGTTTGGTTCTGTCGCAGTTTCTGTCAGGGGTCTACTGCGGACCCCGTCATCGCTGGCTGCTGCTGGCTGCTGCTGGCTGCTGCACCTAAAAACATCGTGCATCCATCAACTGCAGCAGGAAGCCCGCTTCCACTTCCACCGAATCGCACGCGCTAGGCACCGCTGGTGCATGGCGGGGTGGCAGGTGGCACGGTGGCATGCTGAGGTGTGCTGACGGCGACGCTCTGCCCTATCGCTACACTCTGGATGAACTCCCGCATCGCGGTTGGGCCTATCCGGGCATTTGCCGGAGACCCGGCACCGCCAAACCGCTAAGCGACAGCACACCCGGCACCGGATACGCCGGATATCTCGGAGATTAAACCGTGCCTACTAGACCTATGTACTTTCTAGACTTGGCCATGCGTGCCCAACATCGGACGACTGACGGTGAAGATGAGAGAGAGAGCACCGCTGAACAGATAATGCGGTTTGCCTATGTATCTGCACAAAGAAAAGTTGATGATAAAACTCTGGCGTTCAAAAAGAGCCCATGCTCCCTCGTCTCGCCCCGTCTACATACCTTCCTATAGGCAACCAAGTATGCAAATCAACCTAACTTTTGGAATACCTTTCCTTGTCCCGGCCGGATAACCCTCCTGCTAGTGAAAAATCTGATCCTTTTAGTCAAACGGTCAATTTCTCAGGCAGTCCCCGCTAGCTGTATCAAGCCACTCATACCCATCTATCTCGGTCCATCTCCCGGCACATATGAAGTAGTGAATAGAGATACCTTGGAACCTCTGATAACCTAGTTCTACTCCCCAAGCTTCGACTTTGCGGCTCGTTGGCTTTTAGGCTGGTTGACGGCTGACTTCAAATCTCGAGGTGCGAAAGCGCATCGCTCATGTATTTCGACGGCGTTAATACGGGTTCGGCTGGTGGAACTTGCAGCTTGTTCAAGTCCCACTCTGCCAATATGCCCATAACAGCTTGATTCTGATCCTTCTAAGAGCTGAACTTGGCCTTGAGCACTTCCTTGACCTTAGCCGACTGAGCATCGTCAAGAGACTCGACCGCCTTCTGAAGCTCAGCAAACTGCTCCTTAACACGAGGGTGCTCGGGGTTGAGCGCCTGAGCCGCGTTCAGGCAGCGCAGCGCAAGAAGGTACTTCTCTGTAGAATTGTTAGTGAGAAAATTAAGTACGAAGGCTGTATCAAAACTTACTCCTGCGGATGTAAACATCGAATCCAGCAATCTGGCCCTCAATGTTCTTGGGGCTGAACTGCAAAATGTTGTTGAGGAACTTCATGGCATCGCCCAAAGGATCCGTCGTGGCAGCGAGCTTGAGGCCGTTCGGGTCGTCGTCTTTTTTCTTAGGTTCCTCGTCCTTCTTGGCCGTCGCCTTGTTGGGATCCTGTTTAGCAGCCTTCTCAGCGGCCTCGCGCTCGGCCTTCTGAGCCTCCTTGCGGGCCTTCTTGGCAGCCTTCTTCTTCTCAGCGGCATCCCCTCCGTTGGTGGCCTCGCCAGTGCCGTTGGTGCCGTTGGCAGAAGCCTGCTGCTTCTCGTACATATCGAGGTACAGCCTGACAGCGTCAAGAGCAGCGCGGAAGTAGAAGGGGTGCTCGCGGATGCTGTCCTCCCAGCGGATCATGTCGACATACGCACGGATCTGTCCCTTGCGAAGGGAGAAGCTGTGGAAGTCGAACTGGTCCTCTTGCCAGATATCGAAAATGTTGTGGATGGTGGTGAAACGCTTGAGAGCCAAGCCTGTGTTGCTACGCCGTTGCCAGGCCTCACCATCTTCAGTCAAGAACCACATGCACTGCATGTCGGTCAAGTCAGCGAGGGGTCCGCCAACAGTCTCAGCCCTAGTGAAAAGGCCCATGGTCTCGAGAGCCTTCTCGTTCTCGTTGTTCCGTAGTTGGTACTTGGCGGCCTTGGAGTTGATGTAACGATCCTTAGTATCGAGCGAACGGGCATGGTCCATGGTTTCGGAGGCCTTGGCGGTATCGCCCTGGTGCTTGAATATCCTAGCCTTGGTCATGTGGAAGTCGACGTTCTTGGGATCGAGCTCGATAGCCTGCTCGACATACTCCATGGCCTTGGCAAGGTCGCGGCTGAGGTGGTAGTTGTAATGTTGCGCCAGGAAGTAAAGAGCAGCACCGACACCCTTGGAGCTGTCGCCGTTCGCTTGCTCAGACCCCTTATGCTCCTTCAGATACTCCTCGGCAAGGGCGAGGATGGCCTCCTTCTTGGCAACATCAGAGTAGAGGTGCTTGAGGTTGGCAAACACCGAAGGCACACCCCTGTCCAACATGTTGGTGAGATAACTCTTGGCAGCATCCTTGAAGCTATCGCCAGTGAGGAAGTTGAGAGGCAACCTCTTGGCGGCATCCGAGCGAGGGTACTTGGCAGCATACTCGTCGTAGATGGCCTTGAGGGCAGCCTCGTCCTTCTCGTCAATTTCCAAAGCCTCGATCAGACCCTTGTAGTACTCGGGGTGCTCGGGGTTCCTGTCCAGCAGTGCCCTCCATGCCTTTGCCGCCTCCTCTTTCCTGTTGAGCTGACCCAAGTAGCGCGCCCGCATCTCCAGAACAGCCAACCTGTCCAGGCAGTTCTTGCAGTCGGACTCGAGGTGCTCGAGCGCCCGCTGAATGTCGCCCCGCTCGGCAATAATAGTGTTCTTGTAGAGGAGAGCTTCGGAGTGCTCTTGGTCGGTCTTGAGAGGAACGTTGGTCAAGGACTTCTCGTAGGTGGTAAGGATGTTCTCGGCCTGTTCGAGGCTGCCTTCGAGCTGATAGGCGATCGCAAGGGCGGTCCAGTTCTGGCGGAGATGGGGCTTGGCCTTGAGCATGGCGAACCTGCTCTGGACGTAGCCCTGGTAGTCGCGGATCTGGACCTGGAGGACGGCGAGATCGCGCTGGATCTGTTGGGACTCGGGCTCGAGCTTGAGGGCAAACTTGTAGGCCTTGATGGCCTCGTCGAAGTTCTTGTGCTGGCGGTAGAGGATGCCGTAGACGTGCCAGCAGATGTGGGACTTCATGTCGATAGTGAGAGCCTCCTTGGCGAGGGCAAAGGCCTCCTCCGTCTTGCCCTGGGAGTTCATGATCAGAGCCTTCATGGACATGGTGTCACCATGCCTGGGGTTCTTCTTCAGGATCTGCTCGGCGGCCTTCAAGCCGCGCTTGTACTGCTTATCCTCATAGTGGCGGATGACGGTACGAAAGAGGTTGGCCTCTCTCGTGCTCAGGGTTTGCGGCATCGAGGAATGGCCTGCGGGGTGGGACGACGAGGGACGGTTGTGTTTCGGGGTCGAAGATGGCCGCGGGGTTGGATTGCGGCGGGGGGACGATTATCGCGGAGTATGTTGTTGTTGAGCTTGGGAGGAGGAGGATGTAGACTCTCGAATCGAGTCGGAGACTGCCACTATGTCAGGTCAGGGATCAGTTCGTGGGGGAGGGGGACGAGGGGCCGGCCGAGAGTGGACTGGTTTTGGTGGATGTGGGTGTCGCTGTTCGGTGTCGGGGTGAAGCGGAGCCTGGTGGGACAACTCTTGCTCCAACAGCCAGCACAGAGGAACACAGAGGGTTTGCACCGCACAAGTACCGGAACCACCCGAGCTTGGGAAATGTGCATACTTACAGTCTACAGCAAAGAAAATACGCGTGACGGCCTTATGTGCTTGACAGACGTAACTATTCCAGTCCTTGTCGGCGTCGACGTTGCACTTTCCCCAAACTGCAAGTGGGAGTTTACAGCTGACAATTTGATGAGATGGCGGCAGGCGCATTGAAACAAAAAGATGCTCTCTGCTGATTGGCCAACAGTCGGCGAAGCTCTCCCACTCACCTCCCTATAAGTGGGGTCAACCTTTTGTCGTAGTGAAACGAGTGATTACGAGGGTAAATGAGAGTGTGGTGGTGAATTTATTAATTAAGGAAGAAGAAGACGAAAAAGAGGGTGGGAGAATCCCTCGATATATGTATATGATGTGAAACGACACGAGTAATCCATGTGTGGATCGACTTTTCTCAATACCTTTAGCTAACTGGAACTCCGGCTCGGCCCTCTCGGTAACAACACCGAAGACACGGAAGCCTCCCGCCAGATCCCGCGACAACTCCTCCCGAGACAATGAGAGACTTCCATATTCTTCACGGTGATAGATGAGAGCTTGAATGAAGATCATTTCGCTTTTTTCTTCCGATATGTTGACAGAAAATCCCACTGCCTTACAATTACAATCATTCATATGGTCACACATCCCAATACGCCATACCCAATGCTATACAAACACTTTCACTTGCACCCCTTCCTTCCCTTACCTCCATCTTCCCACAAGCCACCACCTCACCCGGTGCCATCAGCACAACAAAATCATCATCACGCCAACGGCAAATGCTTATCCCTCCTCCACTCCCCCAAAGCCTGATCCCACGTCCTCCCATCACTCCCACACCTCTCCCCCACAATCTCCCACGTCCTCGTCCTCACAATATTCTCCACGCCCTGCTCCATCCTAATCACGCTCGCCAGCTGTTCCGTCCGCGGCTCTCTCGGGAAAAACCTCGCCGAGTAAGGGTCCAGCCGTTCATTCACCACCCTCTCCCGATCCTTCTGCTTCTCGGCCTCCCGGATCGCCGCCTCCGGGTCGTCCGGATCCGGCGAGGTGGCCACCAGCGCGCAGTAGCTGAGCACTTGCGAGCGCGCCTGCCAGGAGGGAAATAGCACTTGGTCTTTGAATTCTTGGCACGCGGATGGGTCGATTTGCCGGGATAAGGGCCGAGGGGCGCGTTGGGTGGTGGAGGAGGGGTCGAAGCCCGCGCGGGAGGGAGTGACGAGGGCGTTGAGGTTTTGGGTTATGGTGTCGTCGATGGCGGAGCGGGAGACTCGTAGGAAGTCTGTGGGGGTTTTGGGTCAGTAAAAGAATGATAAATGTGATGTTTGGTCCGGTAAGGAGATCTTACCTCGTAGAGCTGCTGTCGAAAAGCAAAACTGGGGAGTGAGCGCCGGCGCGGACGGCGTACTTGTTGGCTGGACCATGGTGTTCTTGGGCTTGGGTTTCTCGGCTGGAGGCGCTGCAGTCTGGCCGGTCGGTGCAGCTTCCCCCTTTTGCGCTGTCCAAAGAAGGTTCGCCACTTTGTCGCTTTTTGCTGAATGTGTTTATTGAGGGTATCACGAAGGTTTTGCCCTTGACGTCGAAATGCGCTGATAATCGTTGATATGGTAATGTGTATCGTACGTTAACAAATCTGTCAAAAGTCTCAATGACGATGGAAGCGACTGGTGACGATCATGGAAGCGGCTGGGTGGGGGGCTGCTGTGGAGTAAGCTGGGGTAGCTTTTGGAGCCGGTGCCAAGCCGGTGCCAGCTGCCAAGAGAGTTTGTTACATATACACCATGCCGCCATCATAGCGATATCAGGCACGCGCGGCACGCTACAAGCAATGCGCTACAGAGCACTCATCTCACCTTCTTTCGGCGTCGTCCATCAATCCCATCGTGATCCCACGGCTGAAGAGTCCCAAATCTCCTGAAAGACAACCCAACCCATTTTCTCGCGCGCGCGCGCGGATGGGATAGATGGTTAACCACTATGAATCTCCCCTTTCTTCCACTCGACCCTCTTTCCATTAGCTCCCGTCATGATCACATCTCTCAAATACGACCATCCTCCCCAACTTCATCAAGTACCTCTACCTATCTGTCTACTACCACAACCCTCATCCATCGGAATCAAGAAAAACGCCAGATTCTGCACGTCAGCCTCATAATCAAAGAGAAAAACAAAACATCCCAACCCCCAGATCCGAAAGCGACGCCGCTCGCCGTTTAACGAACACCGATCATCTGGATCTCCCGTCTTTGCGTCTTGATTTCTTCCGACCTCCCCCAGATTTTGCGTTATCGCCCGTCCTCTTCTGAGGGTTCTCGTTCAAGCCTCCAATCCGGGGACAGTCAGCCATTCAGCCATCCAGCCATCTCCCCCCCAAAAGAAAAGACCCTTCTTCCCTCTGAAACCCTTTTCCCCGGCGGGCATCGAACGGACATGAGATTGGAAATTACCTGCAGAAAATATCAAGTGATGTTTACATACTAGCCCATTAGTCCTGTGGTCTCAGCCAGCCATCTTTTTGTCTCTGGGTGTCATTCAGCAAGCGCCTCACGAACGCCTCAATTGGTCCCGATTGGGAAATCCCCCCAAGAGATATTGGCGACGATGTGATTGCACATTGCGGGAAAAGCGCAACTCACTGCAGCGCCATCACGACACGTGCACTACGCTACGGTTTTCCCCGGTGGTGTCTCCCTCATGTTGTTAGTCTAGCAAAAAAAAGAGGCGCCGCACCTGATGTTGACGTCCCTCGTCCGACGCTCGGTGAAAGCCACCAATTTGCCTTCGTTTCTTTAGTTCGAGAGACAAATCACGATGTTCTACTTGCTTGCTGTTGAAGAGAGCTGACTAGTCGTTCAACACTAGTGCTGAGTGCCGAACAAATTGTAGGATTGGTACCTGACTAGTACACGAGGTTAACCAGGTCTTACCAGGCAACCTTCTTTTTGTGATCCCACTAGCGTGGTTGGTCGGTTGGTTTGTTTTTCTTCCTTGGTCAGACTCCTTGTTCTGGTTGCTCGGCGAAGGTGGGTGTGGATTGTTTATAAGCTACACAATTGTACGACATGTCTCGATCTGCACGTCTCCTTCCCCTTTTCGCTTTTCTGCTTCATTCATTTGACCTTGTTTACCCTTCGTACGTATGTTTGTCCAATTCATATATGTTTAATGTCTATGTCTGGAGTCGACAACAAAAGCCATGTTTCATCACATCAGATCTTCAAGGATAGAGCTAGACGATGGCCTCAGTCTCGATAGCGGTCTGGGCATGGCGTCTCAGCCATCCTCGCCCATGACCCCAAAGCATTTCGCGTCTTTTGAATATATGACGAGGAGCCCGTCGCCGTAAGTCGAAAACCTACCCTTTGGTCCTTCAATGATTTTACTAAACAACTGGTTAGCACAAATCCATTCAGCACAAACCCATTCAGCGATGATGCTGCCACCGGTCTAGACGACCTCTTCCATGGCGAGAGGAGTCAACCATCACCGGTGCCAGAACCCAGCACCCCATTGAGGGAACTCACTCACCCATCCACACCAAAGACTCAACCACAACCACACACCAGTCCCCTCCTCACCGCAGACCGCCGGGTAACAAGGACCCTATCACTCAAACTTGGTCCAGTACCAAAAAAGCGTCGCCAAAGCACCACCCAACTCGCCGAGCAGCTTCACCACGCCATTGATAAGAACGATACCGGCGCAATCCTCAAGCTCATCAAAGAGGGCCGCATTGACCCTAACATCCAAAGACGAGGATCAAGCCTACCACCCCTTCATGAGGCCCTCGCCGCTCGTTCCGTCGATGCCGCCGACTTTCTCGCCCTCTCAGGCGCAGACTTGGAAGCAACCAACAGGACGAAAGAGACAGCCATCATCACCGCCACCAAGAACGGATTCTCCAGTGCCTCCATCACCTTGCTATGCGAACTCGGCGCCAAGCTAGACGCTGTTGACATATTCGGCCGATCAGCGCTCCACTACGCAGCAAGCAGCCACGGCTCGGCTTCGTCTCCCCCATCCTCTTCGTCTGGGAAGTCCAGCGAGGATGACAAGGTAGAAATTGTCAAGATTCTCTGCTCCCACGGCGCCAGCCCGAATCTCCCAGACGAAACAGGCCACATGCCTCTCCACCAAGCGGTCCACAACGTCCACCTAGCCGCAGCCAGGCAACTCCTTGATTGCGGCGCCGACATCAACGCCGCAACCAAAAGTGGAAGAACCCCTCTTTACTTGGCCATCGCCAAGCGCAGCACCGACATTGTCTCCCTCCTCTGCGAGCGCGGTGCCGTCATCAACCGCTGCGTCGGCGATTCCACACCCTTGCTGGCCGCCATCACGGCGGGTTGCACCGACATTGCTCGGGTGTTGATACAAGCGGGCGCTGCTGATCCTAACCTGTCTGGAGGGAAGGGGAACTTTCCCTTGCTTATGGCATCGGCATTGGGGAATGAGGAGTTAGTCGAAATGTTACTGGCACATGGTGCTGATGTACATGTGGCGAGTAGCTCGACCGGAATGACGCCGTTGCATGTGGCATGCCAGGGTGGGCATGAAGGGATCGTAGGCATGTTGATCAGGGCTCGGATGCTGGTGGATGGGGTAAATAATGACGGACTGACGCCACTCGCGCTGGCGGTGGAGGGTGTTCATGATGAGATCGTGCAGATGCTGTTGATGCATGGCCGTGCGGATGCGAATCATACTTATGATGGACAGTCACTGCTCTGGAGAGCTTTGGAGCGACTGACTGCCGCTACCACCCTCGCCTCCAGGACTACAAGCAGCCCGGGGACGTCGACAGCGGTAGCCCATGCCAAGTACGTGACGGTGACTGCGATTGAGAGGATCATTCATCTCCTGATAGCGTTCGGTGCCGATGTCACTGCTCCGCAGGGTGAGCTCGGGATCAGTCCGCTGCATCAGGCTTGCCGACTAGGGTTGGACTCTATCGTTGAGATGATGCTCTCACCACCACAAGATGCCCACGCATCCGCTCCATTCCACAGCGAGAAGCATGGCAACGGTGGTATCATCGAAACACGGCTATGGTCAGGCCACACTCCCCTCTTTTTCGCCGTCGAAGGTGGTCACTTGACCACAGCCAAGCTCCTGATCGAGAAACACCATGCGGATATCAACGCCCGAACAGCAGTTGACGCAACCCTGCTATGGGCGGCTATCGGACACCCACATATACTACGCTACCTCTTAACCCTGAAGCCTTTACAAGGACAAGGGATTAACAGAACGGGAAGTGTCCGCAAGCGGCTAAGGCTGATAAGCTTTGGGCGCAGTAGCGAAGATGGGACATTGGGAGGAGAAGGATTTGACGTGAACCATAGAGATCATGGAGGAGCAACGGTTCTTCATGCTGCCGCTGCGGCGGGTCAGATGGAAGATGTGAGGATACTGCTAAGGAAAGGGGCAAAACAGCTTGCTGCTCATGAGGTGTATGATGATTTGGCGGGGAGGAAGGGAGGTACGTACCGACAAGGAACACCGGCTGGGATTGCCAGACAAAAAGGACATGATAGGATTGCGGAGATGATAGAAGGCTGGCGGTAAAAAAAGGGTTTCTTGGTGACTTGGGGGCGCGGTCAGGAAGCGCATTTGGTTCAGCGCATAGCCAAAGCACCAGTTTGGATATGGTATTCCCCGCTTCCCTCTCTTTCATCATCGGTAGTGACTAACGGCAAAGCTTTCAACCTGACAGTGTAGATGCCCCTTTGGTGTTGGTGGTTTCCGTTCAGCTTGCTCACACATCATTTGCGAGTGTAATAGGGACGAAAAGTGATATGCAGCTCGTTGATATTGCATCTCATGGATTTTTGAAGAGCGAACCCTGGGGAATATTGGCCAATAAAGGACCCACAGAGTAAACAACACTGTCTGGCCTGTATACCTTATCTCATCACGGGAACATGTCGCATCCTTCCCAAACCAGATGGACACGGACGCGACTCCGTACATCGTCTAGCACTCGCCTAAGGGACAACGGGTGTTCCCGTCGACACTCGCCTTATCCATGGGTGCTGGTTTCTGGAAGCTCCGGGTGGAAGAATACGAACTGGCAGCCCGGGCCGCGATGCACGGCCAAAGCACGTAGGAGCACGTAGGGAACCATCTGTGACGCTTTGGTGAACACCGGTATTAGAGACACATATTGACCAGCGCCACGGTACCGGTAAATAGTTGAAGAAGGTGAAACATATATTGGATGTGTCTTTGTTGACAGGGCAATCCTTGGCCGCCGCGCCCACCCCACCAACCCATCGGGTCTTGGTTAAGCAATGCCGGGAGAAGCAGATATGTCGTCCGTTACATTTAGGTAAAAACGAGCAATAACTATGAGCTCAAATATGGCTGTATATAGCGAAGGGGGGCTACACGGACGGGATGAATAGCCGCTAGGCGCCAGGTAACCGCGGTAAGCATGTCCGCTTCAGACGGCCCGCACAGCCGAATCGACCAAACGAAACATGATGCATACCTTCCGTGCCCGGCTCTCTACCAGCCCTTCACCGGCCCTACGGTAGATTGACCCACAGAACACCCAGTTAGCGTCTCGATAACAGACGCTCCGAACTGCCTCGTAGAGCTCAGCTCCGCGGATCCATGGATGACGGATGGAAAAGCCAGGACAGAGCAATGGGGGTTTGTGTCTTGAATCAACAAGCACAACTCCTCGATCAGATCATGTCCCCTGGTATGCAAACTCCTGAAGGCCGCATATACAAAGACACAGAAAACGGGCCAAAGCCGTGCACACACCTTGACGGGCACTAATCGCAGGGGTTCGTTTGGCCAACGGCATCCAGAGAGGCACAAGAAAGGCATCGAAAAGGCTATATGCCACGTTGAGTTCAGCCGAAACCCAGCAATTTGGCCGAAGACATGTCCGTGGCCGCTTTGATCACGGGAAGTATGCAATACTAATCAGGGGGTAGATAAGGGGAAATGACGCCTGCGTCCAAGGTACGGCTACTCAGAGCATCTTGACAGAAGCGTCGAAGGTTTGAAGCAGCCGTCCGCGGCCAGGAGCTGTGTGACGGACCGGTTGAGATGCTCAAATGTAACCGCTTGGGGCAGCTTTCTCAGTCTTGAGGAAGGGAGAGGAGGAGAAGACACATGGCAGCTAGCTTGTATCGTCACTATCGTGTCCAGATGGAAGAAAGAGGTGTGAAGGCATGGAAAACCATTGGCGGTCCTAGATGCAACCGCCACCGCCTCCATACTCGATCCCTAGGCGAGAACAACGTCCTGAAGACAGCCAGAGGACCGGATAATCTTGCTCGACGTGGGGCGTAGCCGCTGGCGTTTCCAAAATCGACATCTTGATGTTGACAGCCATTGCTACTGTAGCTCTTGTCATCGTGAACGGGTTCAGGACGGAAGCTCGAGCAAGCATGAGGATAGACAGTGCAGAACTCCCCGTTCCGCGTGGTCCGACCTGCGCATGTGGGTTCGGACTTTGGGCCAGTGGGATTCCACGACGGTTGGAGCGGGTTGCTTGTGAAATTCGGTGTTGCAATCTGTTTACGAGAGAGAAAGCATGTGAGTTCAATTCTCAGCGGCGGATGCGGAACCTGGAACTCTGTATGCAGCGGCGTTTCCGTGTCTTGTCTCTTGACTGAGAAAGTATGGTTGAGTCTAACTACCTTCCAGGTTAGTTTCCATCAAGCCGAAACAAAAAGAGGGCCGCAAGATGATGAAGGGATCATGGTAAAGAAGCCCTGACCTTGAATATCGTACCGCGATACAGTCTTTTTGCATCTTTGGTCGCGAGCCCCCAGCGAGGCAGGTACCTTGCTTGGGCGGCTGGAGTAAGGGAGTGGTACCGGTCTCCGCTTGCAGTGCACCTGCACCTGTCAGAAACTGACCGAGGCTGATTCTGCCGGACGGATACAGTGACAACCGACGACAGACGACGACCTGGAGTCCTGGACAGAAGCGAAGCTGCACGACGTGGTGCCTCATCTGGGACAAGGAAACATGGATCCAACAAGGGCTGCATCACGGATGCCGTCGGCGTGCAGGGAAGAGGTACGATGAGACGATGAGGGCTTTGCCGCGTTGCATGGCGCTTACACACACGACCGCACACACGAGAAAAAGAAGGTTGTACTCGACAAACTGATCGTCGTTTGAAGGCAGCAGGGGGGACTGTAATTGTTGCTCCGATGAGCCGTTGAAGAGAAGGGAGATCGGAGGGATCAAGGGAAAGACTCGGAGTGGAAGTGGAAGCTGTGTGGAAGTGGAAGGTCGTGACTTGGACGAACCAAAGTCCGGGGTGTGTGCCCCTGGTGCCCTAGAATTAGGTACCTCGATGGCTCCTTCCTTCCGCATCGTACACCGGGATCAAGATCAGAACAGCACCTGCCTTTTGAGTCTCCAAGTGGTCTCTTGGCCACCGTGGTCGAAGCCATGGAAACTAAACAGACCATCCGTCATGATGTCCCGATCTTGAGTGATCAAGATCACATCACTGTGCAGTAGTAGCAACAGCCGGTCCGTTTCCTGTCAACTCTAACTTAAAAAAGCACTCACTCAGCACGGACAGACGGCCAGACAATCATCTCGGCCCCAGCCCCGGCCCAAGCTGCGAGTGACGGGACTGACCGTTACCCTGGAACTACTAGGGCGGTCGACAAGAGCGAATCTTCATGATGGTGCGCATCCGGGCTAGTCTCTCCATCAAATCTTGCAGAGTCAGTCTCTACGTGGCAATGGTTTGACGACATTAATCCCGGGGACTCGCTCTATGGACGATCATGGAGGGATCATGGAGGCATCATGAGGGCACTTGGACAGAAGGGGAGACGCTTTGGGGGAGGGGGACGATGGGGGAGCTCTTGGAGCACGGTAGCACAGGCGAGCGAAGATTCGACAGAGGTTCCTGGCGAGTTCTGGCGAGGTTCCTGGCTGGGCGCTCGCTAATCGGAAAGCCTCAGATTGATGACGGTCTCGCTCGAGTGGATCTGAGACTGCGAGCATCACACTCACACACAGACCGTCCCTCCAAACCGTCCGAACCGTATTGTGTCGATCCGTGGACAGCAGTCAAGTGGCTCTCTCAGGGGGGGAACAGTTGGAACAGTTCCGCGGCCTTCTGCCAATTGATCCGGGACTGTCTGTGAAATTGATAAGTGCCATAAATACTCGTGAAATTACTCTTCTCCTATTTCCCTTCATCTGGTGTCAATTGACGTGTGGATTTGCCAGAGACTGCGCCTCCTTTTGACGGGACGAGCTTCCCTTGCCCGTGCGCCTTTTGGCTATCCAGACCATGCTGACTAACTGGGTCTAACTCACTCTGTCACTTCAACTCGGTCAGATGGGGCAGGCCATACCGTGCGTGCATCGTACCTGACACACTTCACCGTTCCTGAGTCCCTGTACGAGTCCCTGTGAGTGCTCGAGAGAGCCGTCTGCGGCCGTCTGGGCATTTGATTTTGGCGGACAAGGAGGAGGACCCACTGGTCCACTGGTCCACTCGGCTTAAATTCCCACTCGCTTGTGCCCGTGGTCGGCTCCAAAAGATGCAAAGCACAGAAAGGTACCTCTACAGTTTGTGCCAGGAAGGAAGGAGACGGGAGTTGGAGAGACGGGAGACGGAACTAAGGAAGAATGTTAGAAGTGAAAACCAAAACAATGACTTTCGCTTGTTGTTAATGTTGACCTTTGCTAGCCTACACTGGATAGAGCAAAGACTTGCGAAGAGAGTCAAGGAACTTGCCGCGTCTCTTTTGCTCGACTAGTCGACTTGCATGCATTTGCGTGGACATTGGACATTGCACATTGCACTCTCATCTTCTCTCCGCATCGCAAGTCCCGCCCGTTCAATTCGCGTCTCTCTCCCGCCTCGACGACGAGGATCATGGAAGAAGATCCACATTGTTCTCTCCAAAGGCTCCGTCGACCCTGGACAGGGGCTACATACGGTCGTACACCCTCCTTCCCCCTCCGCCAAAACGACGAGGTTTAAAAGAGGCGGAATCAACAGCCTGTATAGTCTTGGACACCCCCTTGGCAAGCCGCTTAATCGAATACCAAGAACAACCCCGCGGAAACTTCCGGTCGAACCCCGTTGGAGACATCGGAAGAAACGGGGTTAAAAAAGATTGCGTTAAGCTTCTTTTGCACATTGTGTCTCCATCCTCGGGTCCCCTCAGGTCCCATCAGGTCCCATCAGGTCCCATCTGCACCTAAACTCCAAACTGGGGCCTGCCAACGGTCTGGATTCCTATTTTAGCGGAGCCAGGATCGTGCGCAAGGGACCAATCCAGTCACCATCACATTCACCCCTCTCTTCAAGAGCCCACACCAAACCCCACCACCCCCGTATAGGTACGCCTCGTTAGGAGCATCTGCCACCGACATTGACCTTCCCCCCTGACGACGAACCTAACACCACTTGAACTACACTCCAGGAACAAGGGACCTACAATATTGTCTTTCCACCACTTGTCTCTCACTCTCTTGTCTGGCAGACCAGCATATTATCGACTAGCCCCAGGGGTCAGGGGGAACAAGCCAAGCAATTCCGTCTCTTTTGTCCACTGCAGTTCACAGGAACTGAAGAGCAGGAGAACGTGAAGGAGAGAGACAAGAGAGACGGGGAAAGGGACCGAGAGAGAAAAGAAAAAAGACCTACACACAGTACGTACATACATACACACACATAGAGCTCTCCTTGTACCTTTTTGGGTCTGGGACATGCAGCTTCTGCTTGGATACTTGGGCGCTGCAGCAGTCTGTCTGGCTGTCGTCGTATCGGCTGCATTCGCTGAGAAGCGCGCATTGCATGTTTCCACAGATTCGGCCCATTCCCAAGATAACCTTGGATGACTCTAGGAAGAGCACCCCATTCACCAACCCATTGACCACTCATTGACCATTCACTTTCGACCACAACAGGAGCCCTTTTTGTTGGACGGCAAGGTACCATACCACCTTACCACCTTACACCACCTCCTACACCCTGCACCCTACACACACTACACCTCGTACCTACATACCTACATACATACCACACTACGCCTACCTGGTAGTAAATAGGCTCGTCAAGTAGGTAGACTACCAATCCGCAATCCGCTCAGGAAAGCCGGGCCAGGAGAGCCAGGGTCGCGTCTGCCCCTGGCCCTCCTCGCACTCCCTCCCACTCCGTCCCCCGGTCGCTTCTCCTGGCCCTTGCTAGGAATCGGTCTCCATTAAAATTCTAATTAAATTCCCAGTATGGCTCAACGGAGAACTGTAGAGTCGATCCAGTCTCGACCGTCCACCCCCCAGCCTCAACACTCCAGTCTGAGCGAGCCGCACCCCGACCAGTCGGCCGAGGACGAAGGGAAGCATCGACATCATCTACAACAAAAGCTCCGATCGCCTGCACCCCAACCTGATCAAGACAAACCTCAACCACTTCCAGGTCCCTCACCTTCAGCATCACCAGCACCAGCACCGGCACAACTAGTACCACAACCCTCCTCCACCGGATCAGCACAGGCACAGACATTGTCATCCACTCCAGGGACAGCCACAACAGCTACATCAACAGCAACAACAACAACAACATCAACACCTACTCCGGATCTACAGCAACCAAGCAAAGACGCGAGCTCGGCTACCACTTGCACGCCTCCGGTTGAGATAGTCGAAACAGGGGCTGGACAGAGCTCCGTCAGAAGTGGTGACCAAGGGATAGCTACAGACAGTGCTTCCACAATCACAACCACCAACGCTGCCACTGCCATCACCACCAGCACTCACCAAGATCCTCGCGCGCCCTCAGAAACCGCTCCTCCTTTGGCCGATACGGTCTCCGGGCAGCACCAGCAGCATAACCAGCAACAGATCGGAGCACCGCACAACGGCAGTGCACCCCGTGTTCTAGTGCCCACGCCCATGTCCCATCCGCAACAACCACCTGGCCCACCTACTCCTCGCCAGACACCGACCATGAACTATCCCGCCCCGTCTCCGTATCCGCCTGCGGGCATGTCCCCGGGTGCGCAGTACGCATATGGAGCGCAAGCGGTTGCCCATGTTGACCCCTACCGAACGAACCAGACGGCGCTCCCGAGCATGCGGACGTTCGACCATGTGCAGCAACAACACCCTCAACACCAGATGCCCCTACCGAACCATATGGCCGTCTCGATGGCCCCAAACCAGATGAGCTACTATGCGCCGATGCACCCAGCATACCAGATGCACCCGGGGCAGAGCGTGGTGCACTATGCCTTGACAGGCCTCACGCCGGATCCGCGCATCGCTCTGAGCGGAGGAAGGCACAAGAAGGTACCTATACATTGCACTGCTATAGCCCGCCGCAATACAGCCCTAACATGCCACCCTCCCCCTCTTCCATCTCCCCTCACCCCTCTTCCTACTCTTCCTGAAATCCATGCTCGCTCGCGCAACACACTAGAGTGCTGACCGATGTTGTTTGTTGTGTTGCTGACAGGAGATCAAGCGCCGAACCAAGACGGGGTGCCTAACGTGCCGCAAGCGCAGGATAAAGGTGCGTCACTATCTCTTTCGGATCTATTTCCTGATTTGCCTTTTTCGTATTCTGTCGGATTCCTTCCATCTTGGGTTCCTTTTCAGACCTACTGCAACGAGGCGGGGGATGGGGTAGGATGGGGTTCGGGCCGGACGGTGTCGAGCCAGGGAAGCGACGCGCGGAGGGAGTGGGTCGTCATGTTGCAATTGGGGCATTCGGTTGAAGAAGCGATAACGGGTGTGCAAAAGGCGCGCTCGCTCGCTTGCTCGCTTGTGGTCTCGATCGTTGGGGGGGTCGTTGCAAGTGCAACTGGGGGAGCAGTTGGGTTGTGGTTGTGTTGGTTGGGTTGTGTTGCCTTGACCGACGGCTTTGCTCGCTTGACTCGGGTGTCGGGGGTCTGCACTGAAGCGAGCAAGCACAGTGACGGCTGCCAACCCGCTATTTGCCTGCCCGCCTGTCACTGCCCGCTTGCCCTCGCCTACCTCGCTTGCCTGCCACAGCAAGCGCAAGCGACGGGAAGCAACGTTTCGGTCGGCGCCGACACAAAGTCCCCGCGGCGAGCGATCAACGCACCTGCCGGTTGTTAGGCCCCGCCGCTAACAACTGGCCCGAAGGCTCTGAACCGCACCTGCACCCTGAGCTCCAGCTATCTGCTTTCCACTACAAAAGCACCTAGACTAGAACCTCATCCCTGCAACACTCTCAAGCTCCATCATCGATCACATCGCTCTATCTTCCGTGTACCGCGTCACAAGTTGCAAATACTCGACATCGTCTAACTCAAATTTCTCTCTAGTGCGACGAAGCCCATCCCACCTGCAACAATTGCAAAAAATCGAAGCGTGACTGTTTGGGATACGACCCCATCTTCAAGCAGCAACAGCAGCAACAACAGCAACAACACCAGCAGAATCTTGCTGCCCAGTCGACTCCCAAGTCTCAACACTCTGCTCCCGCTTCTCTCACGTCTACCCCGACTGTCCCATCTTCCAGCGTCCCTCCAAGCCCATACCAGTCACAGGCTCAACCTTACCAGCAACAGCAGCAGCAGTCTCCGCCGCCTCATCACTATCACCAGCAGTCACAGCAGCAACACCCTGCTTACCAACACCAACCACACCCTACCTCGTACCCACAATCTCATTCCTCCAACACACCCTACGAGTCTCCAGTGTCGTCCACTTCCCCGGGGTTCGATTACGGAAGTGCCATTGACCCGGCCCTCTCAGGCACCGACACGCCAAGCGCTTCAGGAACGCCTACACCAAACTCGCAGCTGGCTAGGCCTGACGATAGGAATTTTGGGACTGTGGGTCATTTCCAAGGCGGAACTCCTGCTGGCTCCCCTTTGTCGGCGACCTCGTTTGCGCAACACAGATAATCGAGTCTCGCGGTGTCGAGGGATCCGGTTCAGAGCTGTACGACTATTTTACCCAACATGACTGGCTTACCCACCAACAAGAAAACGGTGGATGATCTCATTGCGCTGGGGGGCGCAGAACCTCCTATTATGAACTCTCCGCCATCACAGGCCGTCATCCAGGAGATCAAGAAACTGTATGGAGAGATATACGTTACGGGGCTATCGTATTTCTTTGAGACGCAGTGGTACGATTTGAAACCCGACAGGGGCATCCTGGCGCACCATTCCATCCAACTCCTACTTAATAACCAGCCATTGATGGGTCTTTTTGGTTCCTTTGTCGAACACATCTCCCAGCCCCGGGCGGACCACAAGTACGCTTCTCAGCTGGAGGAGTGTATCGTCTGGGGGTTAGCAAAGCTACCCCTCTGTACCAGAGGTAGAGGTTGGGCTCTCCCCGGGACTTCATTTTCTTCAAACCCAATTCCGTCCCTGCATGATCCACACGAAGCGTTGGGCCGTCTGCAAGTGTTCGAGGCGCTCCTGTTAGGCAACAACTCCAAGTTGACGGAGAATCCGCTTTGTAATCCTATGGTGCTCGGGGATCTCAACACCTCGCGGCGCAATGAGTTTGAGTTCTGGTGGTATCTGGCTGATTTGGCCATTAGAAAGCCCAAATGTGACCTCCAGAACCTGCGACGCCTACTGGACGGTCAGGAGAACCGTGATTTCCTGTATAGCCTCGCCGTGCTTCGCGAATATTCGCATCATTGGAATCCTGCCAACATCGAGCAACAGTTGCCGTCGCAGTTGGCCGAGTCGGACCCGCGCTGTAGGCTTGCAGTTGCGGCCAGGTTTATTCGCACCGCCATGGAAGAGGGAACCACGAACGTGATGAGACGGTTTGCTCAGCTTGCGTATCGTGCGTACGTTCATCCGGGAGCCAATTTGCCCGCGAACGCGGCTTGGCGCTTCGAACAGGAAAGCGATTAAGTGATTGCAAGTCGGGAAATGGATGGCATGGTCATCGGCTTTGGGAGTCTCTTTCGTTGGTGATAGAGTCAGGCGAACCAGGTCTCGTTGAGGGTTGATGCCTGTAAGATAGATAGCCCGCTCGAGCGTTTCTTCATCTTTCTGTGGTCTCTCTGTCTTCTTGTTTCTTTCATGTCTATACTTGCATCGGATAGATGGCGTTCCTAAAGGTTCTTTTTTCTCAACATTTTTTTCTGTTCACTCCTTCTATAGCATCTGGGAGGCTTCGCCATGGATTTCTTGATTCCAAAAATGGGATGCTCTTTGTTTTTTTTTTCCCAACCGTTTGTATCAAGTGGCATTCTTTCTTTCTTACAGCATTATGAGAGCGACTGAAATTGGGGCGCGGCTTATATAAAATTCAACACCACTTAGTTTTACTTGCTGATACACGATAGTCTGAAGTTTGTGTTTCCCTGCCTTGTGTACTTAAGGTGGCTCGAACGTTACATGCTATTTCTGTCGTGGATGATCGGCTCGAGCTTATACGCACAAAACTATTCAAGTTCACCTCTCCCCTGACTTGTTAACATCCCATCCTCACTCACTACTGACGACACCCCTAAATCCTCATTGCATGTCCCTCTGCTCCGGCACAATACTCCTCAACTTCCCTTCCTCAATCGCCATCCGCACATTACTAATCGCCCACTCCTCCATCTTGGTCTCCGTCTCGACCGTCCACGTACCCATGTGCGGCACCAGCATGACATTCGGGTTCGCCAGCAAGCCCGGGTGAATCTCCGGCTCGTTCTCGTACACGTCCAAACCAACCGAGTGCACCTGCCCGGATTCCAACGCTTCCACCAGCGCCGCCTCGTCCATCACAGCCCCGCGAGCGGTGTTGATGATGACTATCCCCGGCTTCATCATGGCGAATTCATTGGTGGAGATGATGTGTCTTGTTTCGGCCTGTTTGTTTGTCTTTTTGTTAGCCTTTTTTCTTTCCTTTCCTTTCCTTTCCTTTCCTTTCCTTTCCTTTCCTTTCCTTTCTTATCCCATCACTCTCCTCCTCCTCTATTCCGTCCACCTCGTCCACCACACCTCGTTTATCCTCATCAATTAGGGGCAGGAAAAAAACTCACATTCAAAGGTAAATTCAAACTCAAAACATCACTCCCCCCCAAAAGTTCCTCCATCGTCTCAACCCACTCAACCTCCACCCCTTGGTCTCTCAACTCCCTCTCCCCCTCCTCATCCCTCCTCCGATTCAAATACTTGACTTTCATCCCAAACGCGCCCCCCGCCGGCCCGCCCACCTTCCTCGCCAATGTCTTCCCAATGCCCCCCATGCCCAAAATCCCCAGTGTTTTACCCCTAGGATCCCTTCCCAACGCCGGCATTTTTATCTTCTTCTCCCCCCTTTTTATTTCTTCCTCATTTGATGCGCCCCGCCATTCACCAAGTCGCAAAGCAGTCATGCCCGCGTTAAAATTCCTCATAGCCCCCAGTAACAAAAACAAAGCACAATCGGCCGTGGCTTCGTCCACCGCGCTGGGTGTGTTGGAGACCCTAATCCCGCGCGCGGTGCAGGCGGGGATGGAAATGGCGTCGTAGCCGGCGCCGACGTGGATGACATACTTAATAGAGGGCGGGAGGGCGGAGATGAGTTCCTGGTTTAGGGGGCCGGTGAGAGTGGTGGAGTCGAAGGTTCTGTAGGCTAGGAGGCAGGATGAGAAGGCGCCTGAGATGCATTCGGATAGGAAGGAGGTGCGGTCTGTGGAGGTAGGTTGGATTACGTCCGCGATCTCCTCGATCTGTTTCCAGGCGTCGTGGGCACTGTGCGTTGGTTAGTTTGATGGTGAAGAGCAGGAAAATGGGGAGAAGGAGGGGGTGGGACGAGGGAAGAGGCGTAAGGGGTTTGGGAAGAGAGAAGGGTGGATATACGGAAAGTGATGGAGGAGTGATGAGGTGAAGTGAAGTTTGGTGCTGTTTAAGATGAAAAGAGTTGTCGAACTCACTGCTCAATAGTACCCAGCAACAAGATCTTGGGCTTTTGATGCTCTTTGGAACCCATCTTGAAGGTCTTTTCACAAACTCTCTTGACTCTTGGTCTAGTTATGTCTTGTCTTGTATTGCTTGGTTCAGTCGTCGAAAACAAAATATCCGTCAAGTTGTCGTCTCAAGTTCGATTCCCAACCGATTGAGTATCCCCGGAGTTCGTTATCCGGAAGGATGATCTTTCGACAACTCTGTCGCAGCCCGAAACCTGGCCAAGAACAAGTCCGAGGACCGTATGTCGTCGTCCAAAAGTCCGAAACCGGAGGCGTCTGAGGGCGTCAGGGTGTGTAGGACCAAAGCCGGTGACGTATAGAACGTTGTGACGTTCCGTTCGAAGTTGGTGTTACGGAAGACGAAGAGAAAGCTTCCGAGTGTGTGTGGGTGTGGGTGACACTCGTGGGAGAGTCGGGGTCTTGGAAGTTTGTTTGTTGAGTTTAACACTTTCTCTCCCTTTAACAAAACAAGATAACCTTCAAAAGTTGATGGAGAGTTAGTAACAAGTCAACGTCGACTTTATATATAACGATTAATAACCCAAACCCGGACCAGCTCACCAAATCGAGTCAAACAAAAAGAAGCAACGATGATCGCGGGGTTATCTTCGACCGGTGAAGTGTGTAAACTACGTAACAGCTACCAAGAGAGCCAAAAGTGGGGTCGTAGGCGACATCGAAATCCAATGGGTGGGCTGATCACAAGTTCCGTTAGGCAAGTGAACAGAAGAAGTTATGCAGAACGCTTTTTGGTAGGAAGGCACGCTGCCAGGTTCCGTTGCAGGCAGGTAGTAGTTTGTAAAAAGGCGGCGATGCAGTTTTCGTGCAATGGAACGGAACGGACGCCGAATGGTTGAATAAAACCAACCACAACAAGCAAGATCACGATTTGTTGGAGTGGGAAGCGTCCGTTCGCGGGCGGGAAAAAAAGAAGACGAAACGTGAGGCTACTCGGATAATTGGAGAGCCAGACTTACTCGCGTGGCTTTTGCGGCCGTTCGTCGTAACACGCAACGGAACCCCTTGCTTCCCCGAGAGGAACAGTGTAGCAATAGAACACAACAGATGCAGAAATCAAACACAAGTCGCGTAACAGAAAGGGTGAGTGTAAGCCATAGCCACATATTATTAACTTCGGTGGCTTCTTTGGTACCACAAAAGACATGCCCAAAAAGAAACATAGTCTTTCTATTCCGTATTCTAATCGTTCCCAGGCCTCGGTTGACGGGCCTTTGGTATAGCCTTCTTCTCTCTTTATCGTCTCCTTGCACTTCGTCAGGTGCAGCACCAGCTACTAACGTTTCGAAAACACACCCGTCTCAATGCTTTGAGGGTGTGTTGTGGGATATCATGTGCCAAAGCCAACGCCGTACTTTTGTTGAAAAGTTGTACCCGAACCATCCCTAATATTCCTTTTTTTTTTTGAAAACCCCTAGTGAAAGACCCCCATATTGAACCCGGTTTTGTCATGCAAATCATGCCTGTTGAAAACGATGCTTTGTGGAAATCCCAAACATGCCGCTGAGAGATGTTTTGTCCATAACCCAAAGTGTTGAAGGAGATCCTCAGTAAATTACCTCCCCCTCCCTAGCCAAATACGGCGGGAGAGGGTGAATACATGGTATCGAAAAGGAAATTAGTAGCGGTAGCTGTGACTTGGTTAGCATATTATTCATTGGACACCAAAAAGGACAGGGAGTAACATACTGGTCGCTCTTGTAGGGACCCTCAGAGGCGAGACCGAGGTACTCAGCCTGGACGTCAGTGAGCTGGGTAAGCTCGACGTTGCAGTGGTCGAGGTGGAGACGGGCAACCTCCTCATCGAGGATCTTGGGAAGGACGTAGACCTTCTTCTCGAGCTTGCCGGACTTGCCGAACTCGACGTACTTGTTGGAGAACTCCTCATCGTTGGCCTTGAAGAGCATGATCTGAGCAAGGACCTGGTTGGTGAAAGAGCAGGACATGACGAAAGAAGAGTGGCCAGTGGCGCAGCCAAGGTTGACAAGACGACCCTCAGCAAGGAGGATGATGTGGCGGCCGTTCTTCATGAGGAAGCGGTCAACCTGGGGCTTGATGTTCTGGACGGAAGCAGCGTTGGCCTTGAGCCACGCGACGTCGATCTCGACATCGAAGTGACCAATGTTGCAGACAATGGCATCGTTGGGCATGGCCTCGAAGTGCTTGCCGACGAGAATGTCACGGCAGCCGGTGGTGGTGACGAAGATCTGACCAAGAGGAGCAGCCTTCTCCATGGTGGTGACCTGGTAGCCGGCCATGGCAGCCTGGAGGGCGTTGATGGGATCGACCTCAGTGACGATGACGCGGGCACCCATACCGGAAAGGGCCATGGCGCAGCCCTTGCCGACATCACCGAAACCAGCGACGACGGCGATCTTGCCAGCAATCATGACATCGGTGGCGCGCTTGATACCGTCGACGAGGGACTCACGGCAGCCGTAGAGGTTGTCGAACTTGGACTTGGTGACGGAGTCGTTGACGTTGATGGCGGGGACAAGGAGCTTGCCCTCCTTGAGCATGCGGTAAAGGTGGTGGACACCGGTGGTGGTCTCCTCAGAGACACCGAAGCAGTCCTCGAGCATCTCGGGGTACTTGGTGTGGACGAGGTGGGTAAGGTCACCACCGTCGTCGAGGATGAGGTTGAGCTTCTTGTTGTCCTTGAAGGCAACGAGCTGCTGCTCCAAGCACCACTGGTACTCCTCCTCGGTCTCACCCTTCCAGGCGAAGACGGGGACACCGGCAGCGGCGATGGCGGCGGCGGCGTGGTCCTGGGTGGAGAAGATGTTGCAAGAAGACCAGGTGACCTCAGCACCGAGAGCAGTGAGGGTCTCGATGAGGACGGCGGTCTGGATGGTCATGTGAAGGCAGCCAGCAATGCGGGCGCCCTTGAGGGGCTGGTCAGCGGCATACTTCTTGCGAGTAGCCATGAGACCGGGCATCTCGTTCTCAGCGAGCTCGATCTCCTTGCGGCCGAAGGCGGCGAGGGAAAGGTCGGCGACCTTGAACTTGTGGGCGGGAGCAGACATGTTGGGTGGATATGGGGGTATCTGTTGAGGAGGGTACAGGTTAGAATTGGTGATGTTTTGCAGGAAGGACAGACAGATGGGGGGGGAGGAGCACTCACGATGAGGGGGATGGATGGACAAAAAGTGAGAATGCTCTTCCTGGCAAGGGGAGAGCAATGGATTTATTTAAAGGAAGGGGAGGGAGTGAAAAGTGGATATCGGATGGCACAGGCAGAAAAGAGGACACGGGGGAGCAAGGAGGGAAAGGGGAAAGTGAAGGGCCCGGAATCCAATGGCACAACTCACAAGCAAAATGTGCAGAACCTGACTGCCTGACTGACAGTAACAGCCGGCGGAGAGGAACAGCAGACACAAGCAAAAGCCAAAACTGCCTGTGCAGGAAGTGGGGAGGGGTCGACGGGGTTCAGAAAAAAAATGAGAACCCCGCGGGCAATCTGTCGAACCAGCAGCTCTGTCGGTGTGCATCGACAAGGAGCTAGGCCCAATTGAGCTTGTGATTCCCCACCACAATGCGAGTGCTTGCCCCTCCTTTGCCTGCCAGCCGTTCTCGTCGACGCGGCAATGTGCTTCTGCCACCAATTCGACACCACGTTGTGCTCTTTCAGCTGCCTGTTATGGCTTGCTACCTCTAGCGCTGATGCCGTCGGCCTGAAACAGGGGGTTTTGCGGGCGGATGGGCAAAGACATCCATTCACTTTTTGTTTCGGCCGACACGTTTCGAAGACATCGGGTGAGGTTGAGTTTCAACAATTGTTATCGGTTATCATCGTATCCGGACCCGAATGCGATGCCCAAAGCCAACCTCAACGGAAGCGAAGCGCCTGGTCAGCGTCTGCTGCAGCAAAGCGTGGACATGGCGTCCAGATGTCCAACCAAAGCCATCCCCGAACCAATGAGACAACATTTCATAACAATTTAGTTCCGGACTTTCTTTCTCGGAGAAGCGAACTGGGGTAGCCTTTTTAAGTCATCCCATCCCGGCCGCATCTTTTTCATGATTATAGGCAATTCATTACATATACGGAAAGCTGAAAAAAGGCTGGCCCTTTTAACATAGTAGAAGATAACGGCTTATCGCTTGATTGACGGGAATCTCATGTCTGATAATTCATCCAACGCGTCCCTCCTCACCTTTTTGGACGCATCCCTTTTTGTTTTCTCTAGTGCCTCAATGCCTCCCCCCACGTCAGATCAGCAAGTCCACCACAAGATACTGGATGTGATTGCAGCTCTCCCTCCCGTCCCGCTTTACGTAGGCTGCATGGCCGACCCTGCCCTAGACCTTGCAAGGTAAATAACACGCCGACAACCCGGAACGCCAAAACCAAATGCGGCTGAGATATCGTGGCCACCGTCCTCTATCGTCCCATCAAAAAACACCACCACAACCCCTGGTTCCCCACTTACTCGGGGAGAAGGTTGCCCCGAACGGCGAACATCTTGGCCGTGATGTTGGCCGTGAAGGCATCCACTTGCCTGGCGTACTGGTCGACCTGGCGGGCGTTGAGCATACCCTCGAGTCTGCTGGGCTCCTGGGGAAGCTTGAACAGCCTCTGCCACTCATCTTCGGGAAGGGGCTGCTGCTTAGCCGCCAACCGCGCCGCGTTCTCAGCCTTGCGCTTAGCCTGCCATTGGGTAATCTTGAACTGCTCACGAGTGAGCTGTCTCTGGTAGTACTGGTGGTTGTTGAGGTCGGTGTAGTGCGACTCGATGCTGTCGAGGAGCAGGTCGCAGGTCTTCTCGAGGAAGGGGTCGATGGAGAGGTCGAGAGACTCGAAGCCAGGGTGGGCGGGGATCTGGACGGGATCGCGGCGGATGTCGTCGAGAGACGCGGGCATGGGGATCTCGGCGCTCTTGGGGGGAGCGGGTATTTGGTGGAGGAAGGAGGTAAGGAGGTGAGAGTTGTGGACGTTGACGGGGAGCTCGACGAAGATGTCCTTGTAGGTGAGCTTGGAGTTCCGAAGGCTGTATCATGTAAGGTCAGTCATGTGTGCTATGCGACATGCAGTATGCGACCTGCGCCCCAAAATATCGGCGACGGCAGGATCTCGGCGGTGTGCTGACCTCTCGGTGGTAAACTTGGCCTCCTTGTAGGCAGTCATGAACTCGGGGGAGAGCTTGAAGGCGCGAAGGCTGAGGGCGCCCTGGGAGCTCCTGCTAACATCGTGGACGAGGGCGACGGTCTTCTCGTTCTCCTTCTGGTAGTGGTACTGGTTTTCGATGAAGCTCATGTTGATGAAGTTGCCCATGGTGGCGCTGGTGTACCAGCCGACGTTGTTGGCGTCGACGTTGACCTCCTTGAGGTGCCTGATCATCTCGTTCTGGTAGACGATGTTGGCCTTGGCGCGGGGAGCGGCGGCGGCGAGGGACGAGGCATCGCTGTGGCTGTCGCTGCTGGAGACGTCGACGGAGGGGAACTGGAAGGTGTTGGTGACCTCAATGACACCGTTGTTGTCCATGCCAACGATGGAGCCGGTGGCGACGGTAGGGAAGCTGGTCGAGCAGTGCTTCACGATCTTCATGACCACCTATGGTGCCGACGCTGGTTAACAAAGGGGGCCTTATGGCGGGCGGCTTGGGGCCGGGCAGGCATGGCGGGGCTCCGGCGACAGGAGAAGACGACGACGTAGAAGAGAGCTATCTCCAACTTACAAGGGCCTCGACCTGGACCGACTTGATCGGCGCATCCTTCTGAACTTCGGCCATGATTGCGGATTGACGGGACTCGATTCTCACGTGAAGACGCGACGGTGTGGTTGGGTATGCCGTTGCGGTGGTAAGGCTGCTGCTGGGGAGAGTCGAGTTCGTCAGTCGTGGAGGACTTCAACTTTTCGCAACTGAATTCTCTCGCTTCGTTTGTGGGCACCGCTGGCCACCAACCGGCTGCACTGGGGTGTCCTCCTGCCGGAAACAGACTGCCAGCATAGATGTGCCGGCGGCTGGCAGGTGGCGGGCGGGCGAGACTCAAACAAAACAGGTGATGGCCTGTGCTTTACGATTGTTTGGCTGTGACTTTGGTTTTAGGAAAGGGACGTACCGCGAAGTACCTCTCACCTTTCAGCTGCGAGGAACAGTGCTCACTCGGTTGACTGTCGCACTGCCGACTGTGTGGTCTCTCACAGCTCAACCCCACTGACGAAGTTTGGTCCCACTTGGACATCTCGTCGACTTCTGCAACGATGGAGTCTGGGGAGAGCATCCACTCTTGACGAATTTCCTCACGATGCGGAGAATGTTGAACGGCAGCAACTCAAGTATTGAAAGTGCAGCTTCCCGCTATTTTACGAGGGTCAAAATCGTTGGAGCACTCGAGTTTCATTGACAACCCCTCCTTCGAAGCCCCGCGCGAGGTCACCACTTCCACAATGGGACTCGGACTTGGGTGGTGGTCGCCAACTCGCCATAGTGGTGATCCGTGATTCGACATCGAGCAAGCAACATCCCACGCTTCCCCCCACGCCGAACCTAGTTTCGCTCCTCGCCTTCAAGTTCACGCCATCTTTAAATATACGACACCGACGTCTTCACTGGACTCCTCATCAGACCCCTCTTTTCTCTCAACTTTCACCCTTGCGAATATTTCTCATCACGACTTAAAGTTCACTTCAGCTCTCAACTTTTGAGACAAAGCAAGAGTCTATTCTACCAGGTATCGATGCCTCTAAGGATGTCTCTATTGTCATGACAATCATCATAATTCCCTTCGATGCATGGTTACCACATCGCCTTGTTACCGTCAATTCCCACTCAAACGCCAACCTCGACGCCTAACCTGTTCTCAGGTCCCAACCGTCATGTCCAGCGTCCAGCACCGGAGACAAGTACCTTCCCTCTATTACCTCACTTCCACTCGGTGAGATCCCAGCTCTCAACGTTGTCTCGGATGGTCAATCGATGGCGGTCAATCTGCCAGAAGGAATACAGCGACCTGGTTGCTCCGGCCGCTTTTCGATGCGCAGGGCCAGTGCCCCCTTTCTTTGCATCTTCTGGGGATCTCCAGATGCAAGTTGCAAGGTTGCGACGCTCCTCATTTGGCGTGCCGAACCAATACCTGAACCGTCACTGTTAGCATGCTGCTTGCTGCGGAGGAATATGGCTGTTACTCACTTCAAGAACCCTCCACTCGCGGTGGCTTCTGCATGGGCAGCCTTGTCCAGCTCACCCAGGTCCGCATAGTTCTCAACTGTCGACTCGAAAACTCGCGACCGGAAAGCAACAACAAAGAAGGAAGTCTCCTTCCACGTGTGGTTACGTTTTCGTGTGAGTGCGCGAACGTGTTCGATGACCTGGTCCCAGTTGAAGGTGTCGCGGTATGGCGCAGTTGCGTAGTCCTCGCGGAGGCACGTCAACTGAGTTAGGGCAAGTGCCAAAATCTGGTTCTCGGGGTCAAGGGTTGTGAGGTCGAGGAGGTGTTGTTGCTCGGTGTAGGGTGATACGACGATGTATCGCTCCTTGTCCGGTAGCTCCTCGGGTGTGGTTTGAATTTCAATCTCAGAGATGATGCTGGAAGTCTTCTCAGTATGGGCCAGCACATGATCGGCCACAGCTACGCTGACGGGACCTTGGGATATGGCCATGTTGTCGAGAAGAGGGGTGGCTAGGCTGTTGAAAACGAGAGAATGCGACAGCAATCGCGTGAAGACAAGAATTTTGGGTTGCGGAAGAGAAGGATTGACTGGAATCCAACCACGTCGGACTCAATGCAATGTATATACTTCTTGATCGCCCGTCTCGGCTAAGGTGCGCAACGACTCGGAGGAGATGAGATATGACGGCTGAGGTCTTGGAAGGATGGGCGCTCCAGGTGAAGTGGTCTGCGATTGCAAAAGAATGGACTAATAGGGATGAACAGGGACGGACGGGTACGAACTCTGGTGACATACCGCTCTCAAATCGCGAGTTCATATTGATGACATAGTCGAGGGATGCGGCCGACCGCGCCTGCCAGTTATTGCGACAATGCGCATGCACAATTGCTGATCGCGCAATCGGTCACAAGGGTGGTGCCATATCAAAGACCCCAAGCCGACTCGGGCGGATCCTTGGTCATCAAAACCAAGAAAGCTCAGAGTGAAACAAATTGCACATCACTTTCGGGTACTCCTGTTTGAAGGTCTGGAAGGGACGATGGGATTGTGCGGGAAGGATGGGCGCCTTTTCCATTCAGTTTGGCGCTTCACCGCTGACTTAGTCCGGGTGGCCGGTTTCCGCGATGATGGGATTGCAATTGCGAATCTGTCAGCAGCGCATTCGTCAATAATGGTCAGGTACACAAAAACCAAAAACGTGGCAGTCCCGCTGCGATTTTGCCTTGTTCTTTATCTTGACTGTCAATGAAAGCCTTTGTGGTGCCGCCGACTCGAGTTCAAACCCAAGCCAAACTTTAGCCGGGCGGCCAGTCAATGTGACAAGACTCACCATGTCACTTCAGCAATGGATTTGCAACGCGCAATTGGTCGACAACATGCGGAACCCTCTAAAACACCATCAGTCGATAAAGGCGATTTTCGAGTCATGAAACCTCCGACAGCGGCTTGGTACCTCATTTCTGTCCATCAGATATGAATGAAGCCTTGTTCGTCTCTGCAGCGCTGCGCTGCGCGGCTAACGGCGATTTCGGAATTCGGACCGGCTACGGACATCAGATAAGACGGAATTGAGCCGGGATAATCGATAATGGAGAGGTCGAGCCTTGTCGGGCAAATCTTCCAGCGTCAACCCCCTGCCCAGAGTATCCGGAACCATGGAAGGCGCAATCCCACGTGGGTAGCGTTCTCAAAAACACTCGTTCCCCTTGTACATCTTTCCGGTGGGCACGACTGACCATTCGAGCGATAATATAGATACCAGATACCAGCCTGCCATCCGGAGCATTTATCATTCCTTTTTCAACCACACCTTGGCCACCTCATACGACCCGAGATAGAGACCGCTGCCGAACGCCGCCCACGTCGTGCGTAAAGCGCCGCCCCGAAACAGCCCTCGGACCCCTCGCTCCCGAAATATCTCCTTTGCGACCTGGAATCCGCTTGCGTTTTTGTGTCGTTGACTATTCTGCAAAACGTCGCCTTCTTGTACGGCCCTAGAAGAGTCGGGCTGCTTCTCCCCCGCCGCAAGCATCATTCTCGTCTTGACCACATCCGTAGGCGTCGTCACAAACGCTGCCAGCGACCCTGACACGGCGGCGCTTAGTCCGGTGACTAATCCCGTTTCGACCAGACTTCGTTGACTTTGTTCAGACCGATTGTCGTTCTCTAGAAATGCCCTGCCCTTCTTCGTCCGATCCCGATCCCTAACCTCCCAAATCTTCGTTCGAACCCCCTCAAACAACGGAAATTGCAGAGCCGTAAACGGCAGATTTCTCGCCGCCAGCGCTGTGTAACCCGAAAACAGTCGTCTCCATATGCCGCCAGGGGTGTGGCGGAGCATGTTGAGGGCTTCGAGGGAGGTTGATTTACTCTGAGAGTTGGGGCCGCTGGAGGATCGTCGAAGCATTTGCGCGTTTTGCTTGATTACTTCTGCGGGCGTGAGGACGAGGCAGGAGGCTAGTTCGGCTCCCGCAGAGGCGAGGGAGTGGGTGAAGGCTATTGGGATGGATGTGGGGAGGCTGGTGGAGAGAAAATATTTGGAGGATTCGTACGTGTAGAAGAAGACGCCGGCTGTTTAGAGGGATGGTAAGTGAGTGAGTGATGATGAAAAGGGGGGGTTAGGTGAGGTGGGTCATAGTGAAGAGGAGGAGGGTGAAAGAAAGCTAAGGTAAGAGAAACTCACCAGCAGGCAAAGTAGCAAAGATCACACTGCCTATCCCCTGGTATAACCCCCTGAGCAACGCTCGCTTGGGAGGTTGGACGCCTAGTGTCCCCTTTATCGCTGAGTTTGGTTTCTGAGAAGCGTAGGCATCTTGGTAATCTCGGCTTTGGATGCGCGTCTTGATTGTGTCGAGGGGGTAGACGAGGAGGTCGACGGTGAAGGCTGCTATTGAGCCGGCCTGGTTATATCGTTATATGAAGTAAGCGTAAGTGAAAATGCCATTGTGATGGGTTGTGATGGGTTATGAAGAGACCGTGAGGAGATCGTGAAGAGGTCGTGAAGAAGAGGACTTACAATTAACACCTGATGCGCGGCACTGTCGCCCATCTCGACTTGACAATTTAACCTTTAAGGAAAATGTGAGGTGAGGTGAGGTAGCAAGTAACTTGAAGATAACCGCAGAAGTCTATTCAGATGGTATGAACGCGGCTGCGGCTCTGTACAACAAATGCAGACACACATGCGAATTTGAGATGAGATGGAAATGAAGCATGAATCTAGATTCTACCTACCCGAACCTTAAAGCATGTGTGACACAGGCACAGATGGGATCAAATCTTCATATGCAAAAAGGGACCATCCAATATGGGATGGGCGATGGTCAAATCGGTTCGATGACATCATATGCCTTGATGCGATTCAGTTTGGGTAGGCTGCTGAGTCAGCCGAAAAGGGAAAAGAGGTTCGTGTAAGTGTTAAGGACAGCATGAGTGAAAATTCGTTGACAACCTGTAATGCCGAACATATATTCCACTTGAACTAAGAATCCGGGGGTGTCTAACCTATAAAGGCTGAGAATGAAAAGTTGGACGCCCTCAATCAGGTTTGCTGCAACGCTGTTGCCAGTATAACGAAGAGCGCACTACCACCCTCGTTGAGCTTCGGCAGTCTTGGCCCTCCCGCGAGACCCCATCACGAGAAGAGACAAGAGTTAACGGAGAAGACAGGAAGCCACCAGCTCTCAGCAAGGCTCTTGAGACACGTACAAACGAAGCAAGGGTATTCTGATCCAAAACCCAAAAAGGTCTCGTATATATTTGCCGAGGCAGAATCCGCAAGACTAGTAGGGGATTTTTCCCAGTGCCGTTCTTCATCCATAGGTGAAACCGTCATCCCTCCCGCACATTTTTGGTTATCTTTTTTGACAAGTCGCTTTTGAAGCAAATACGGCTTGTTACTTGTTGGCTTAGGAATGTAAAAGGGGCTGCTGTGTCCCAGTAAAAGTGTCTGGCTAGTAGCGAGTGACTCGCCCAGCCGCAGTAAGCGACTTGGATGAGGATATCCAGCCAGCTAAGTGAGTCCATATACTTGTAAGCTTGCTTTGCGCAACGGTTGCCCTGTATGGACTTTTGTTCTTCCGAGCAATTGCTTGTATGTGGTGGGTACACGCTTTCAGATAGTTACAATGTTCAGTATGACATGGCACTAGCAGTATTTCGAGAATGGGCTGCGTCGAGAAATAAAATAACAAGGTGCAAAAAGGAAAAGCAGAAGTGAAGAAAGGCACCACGGGTGTAAAAGTTACAAGATAATGCGAACAAACATATGTGATATCATTTCCATTCTCCAACTCCGCTGCTCCCCTTGGGACACCGTAAACAAAAAAAAAAAAAAAAAGTGACATCTTGGGGCCGAAATCTGCTCATACACTCATCATCATTCTATTCTATATTTTTGACACTTTTTTGCTTTTTAGACAAACGCTTAGTTCTTCTCCTTGTCCTCCTTGAGCGAGACGATACGGTTGAGAACGATCTTGTCATCGGTGCTTTCCTTGTCAAGAGCCTGCAAACCAGTCTGTTAGCTACAATCCTGACATCTGTGCCGGGAAAGGGAGAACTTACAAAGTAGGCAACACGCATAGCCTGGAAGCGGACACTCTCAGGACCGCCCTTGCCAAGCTCGCTCTCACCAGCCGCCTCAGGCCAAGGAGCACGACGCTTGACCTCGTCGAAGCCAGACTCGATAAGGGCATCAGGGTAGACGACCTCGCTCTCGGGGTTGATGTCGCTCAACCAGCCGCCCTCAGCAGCAGCGGGGTTCTCGGACTTGAAGAGAGGGTTGTAAACGCGGACCTCGCACTTGCGAGAGCCGTCGGTGCCGACCCACTGGATGAAGGTTTTGGGCTTCTTGGTCTCGCGGTCGAAGACGGCGCGGATCTCGGTGACCTTGCCGGTGGCCTCGTCCTTGGTGAAGCTGGTGGCCTTGATGGGGAAGGGGGCCTGGAGGAGGCCGACGGTCTTGCCGGGGGCGAGACGGAAGTAGTCCTTGGAGTCGACCTCGCGGAAGTCGGAGCGGTCGATGTAGACGGTCTTGGTGAACTTGATCTTGTGGTCGCCCATGGCGGCGTTCTTGGACGAGAAGGGCACGGTGAGCTCGGAACCGTCGAACTCGTCAGCGTCCTCGATCACGACGGGAACGGGGTCGAGCACGAGCATCAGGCGGGGCACGGTGCGCTCGAGGTAGCGGCGGATGGTCTGCTCGAAGCGGACGATCTGGATGATGCTGTTCGAGGTAGTGACGCCGAGCTCGTTGACGAACTCGAGGATGGCGCCGGGAGGAACACCTCTGCGGCGAACGGCGATCAGGGTGTACAGACGGGGGTCGTCCCAGCCGCGGACAATCTTGCGGTCGACCAGCTCCTTGAGCTTGCGCTTGGAGAGCACGGTGCCGGACAAGCTGAGACGGCCGTACTCACGCTGCATGGGCTCGTAGATGCCGAGGGACTTGTTGAGCCACTCGTACGAGACACGGCTGAGAACGAACTCGGTGGTGCAGAGGGAGTGGGTGATGCCCTCGAAGCTATCGCAAAGACAGTGGGTGAAGTCGTAGGTGGGGTAGATCTTCCACTGGCTTCCAGTCCTGTGGTGAGGCTTGTCGAGAACTCTGTAAGCGGCGAGATCCCACATCTGGGGGTTGCCGTCGGTGATATCCTGCTTCATGCGGAGGAAAGCTTCCCTGGGCTTGTATTTCCCGTCGCGCATGTCGCGGAACTTTTGGAGGTTCTCCTCGACGGACTGCTCGGCGTGCTTGCAGCGGAAACGGGGGCTGGCGCCCTTCTCACCTCCACGCTGGAGCTTGATCTCGTCATCGTTGCAGTGGCAGACGTAGGCCTTGTCGAGGCCAATCAACTTTTCGGCCAGGTCGTACAGCTTCTGGAAGTTGTCGGACGAGTAGGTGATCTCGTAGGGGGTGAAGCCGAGCCAGCGGACCGTGTCCTCGATGGCGGTGAAGTAGATTTCCTCCTCGGCCTCGGGGTTGGTGTCGTCGAATCGGAGGTAGCAGTTGCCGCCGTGGTATTTGGCAAAGCCGAAGTTGATGGCGATGGCCTTGGCGTGGCCGATATGGAGGAAGCCGTTGGGCTCGGGAGGGAAACGGGTGAAGACGGGCTTGACGGGGCGCTCGTTGTAGACGTCGTTGAGGAAGCCCTGCTTGAACATGGCCTGGGTGTCGATGGGGGCCTCTTCGGGCTTGGGTGTCTGCTTCTTGGGGGCGGCACCGTCCTGGGCAGCGGCGGTAGCAGCGGCGACGTTCTTCTTCTCGTCCTTGTTCTTCTCCTTGATGGCCTTCTTTGCGCGCTTGGCCAGACGCTTCTTGAGCTCTCCCTTGGAGACCATCTCGCCGGTCTCCTCGTCGAGAACGAGCTTGGGGGCGTTGGGGTCGACGGGGGCGTCGGCCAGCTGCATCTTGGCAGCGGCATCTACTACGGCGTCGGTCATGATGTGTTTGTGTGTAGTGTGCGGTTTGCGACTGGGTGGTGTGTGTGGTGGTGGTGGTGGTGGTGGCTGTCGCAAAGTCTCTCAAATGTCTCGATATCGATGCGATTGCGTTGCGCAGAAAGACGGGCGGGCTCTCTGGAGGGTATGTATATGGGAGAGGGCGACAGGACCTGCTATCGCGACGGGATAGAGTCAGCCGGAGTGGTTGTCGGTCGGACAGAGGATGGCTGTGCGGGCGGTGATGTGTGGTGACGGGAGTGAGTCAAAGGACGACAGCAACACTCGAGTCAAACGGCGACAAGTTGGAACCGCGATAAGTGTCTGGCAAAATTGTCTGAGACGGGCAGACACGACGGGCGCCAGCGAGGGAGGGGTACGGGCCAGAACGTCCAGGTACCTACAAGGGGCATGGGGGCATCCCTAGCGCTGTACCCCGCCTCAGCCCGCCTATGCTAGGGGGACGGAAGATAAGATAAGGACAGGTACCTTACCTTATCTTTCCTTCCTGTTGACCTTCCGTCATCCCGTCCAACATCAGCAATGCCGAATAAGCTCAGTACAGTACCAAGTGGAATGACTGACCAGTTCTTGTTCCTACACCATTACCATTAAGTGTTGGTTTCCATGATGGAACTTTCACAGAAATGGCAAGCAAGTGCTTGACTCAAAGGCGGCATCTCTCGGGTGTGAGCTGGTCCAGACGGGAGCTATGGCAAGCAATGACACCGGCGTCGGTTTCCCTCAATAGGCCTGCGTGGTCATGGAAGGAAGGTGTTTAACGTCATACCTGTCTACTCATACACGTACTTATAGGGACTGTCTGTTCTCAACTCTTCTCCATCCTCACTTACCCACACCTTCACTCTTTCCCGCACAAGCATAAAAACCGGGCATTCGTTTACCATTCATGTCCTCAGCTCGACTTCTATCCCGGGTCTTCCAAGTCTCTTTACGCAATCAGAGTCGACGTCCACTCACAACTCGACCTATTCCAGCCATCACAAGTACACTTACCTCTCAAGCAACGAGAAGTATGGCGTCCTCAGCCCGTGTAGCGGCCCATGAGATGCCCAGCATCCATGACCTCTACAACAAGGGCCTACTCCCCAAGGAGGCTTTCTACGCGGCAGAGTCCAAGCAAACGCTCCCCGTTGTCGTCGACGGCGGCCCTAATGCCTTCCCCATCCCGTCGCCTGAGCTCAATAAGCGCCTTGCCATCCACACCGGAGACATCACCAAGCTCCGGGTTGACGCCATTGTCAACGCCGCAAACAACTCCCTCCTTGGTGGCGGAGGCGTAGATGGCGCCATCCATCGTGCCGCCGGCCCCCAGCTGCTTCGCGAGTGCCGCACCAAGCGTGGATGTGACACCGGTGACGCCGTCATGACTGAAGCCTACGACTTGCCCTGCAAAAAGGTCATCCACACGGTCGGCCCCATCTATTCATCGGCTAACCACCAGGAGTGCGAGAAACTCCTGATCTCCTGCTACCTGCGCTCTCTGCAGATAGCAGCAGAGGCTGGACTCACCACCATCGCTTTTCCCGCCATCAGCACCGGCGTCTACGGTTACCCGAGCGGAAAGGCAGCTCAAGCAGCCCTTGGTGCCATTCGTCATTTCCTGCTAGATCCCAAAACACAAAACACAATCACAAAGGTCATCATTGTCACGTTCGTCGACCAGGATACGCGTGCCTACCACGAATGGCTACCGTGAGTCGCCCACCCCCACTGACTATCAAGACTCCTAGTGTAGAACCAGCAAGTTCAGTGTTAGGGACATGAGTGGGTTAACAAATCACCCCCAGGACCTACTTCCCTCCCTCACTTTCGGAAGGTAAGAGAAATTCTTCCCATGCATCTCACGGGTGACGAACCTACAAGCTCACCGAAAGCAAAAGGTGAAGATGGCAGAGACTAAATGAACTTCCAGCTCTGATGGCCAAGAGGTGCGTTGTGCCTGATGTGCCTCGCTGGCATCCTCAACAACCCTTTCCTTGGATGTTTGAGGACTATACCCCTTTTCTCGACGCAATAATCGAGGAACACATAAGGAATGGCTTCAGAAAAGCGAATGAAGGGTTGGAGGCAGTGCCAGAACAATTCCGGAAAGTAATCAAACAGAAAATCATCTGGACGCGGACGGAGGCCCAGGCGGCTCTGCAAAGGCGGCGAGTTGGCTCAGGAGGAGGAAATCGACAGGCCTCAGAAGTAGCTGCAATCGAAGAGGAGATTGTAAAATCTGTTAAGATGTTTGCGTCTTTATATTAGCAAACATTCACGTCCGAGTGAATCAGGAACGCCAGTGGGAGACAATAGTTCTCATTGCTCCGTTTTGTTAAGCACTCAGCACGGTTTTGGTTATTTGGTTTGCTAACGACTGGCTCCAGGGTATAACAAAATCTCACAATCGCTAACAATTACACAAAAAATTTTTAAAAAAAAGAAGGTCAATTTATCTAACTAGTTAACTAAGCATAAAACGCAGAGTATACCACAAACCCAAACTAAATAACTGACCCGGTCATGTTGCGCCATCCCAGGCTCCCGATTTACATAATACAACTTGATTTCACACCCCATCCTCCATTCCCTTCCACCCGCTTCGAGCCTTCTCAATAACCAGCCCTGTTTAGTCCCCATCCTCATTACAACCGCGACCTACTCTATCCCATCGTCCATATCCACATCATCATGCGGATCCTCCCTCTGCCCTTCCGTCGGATTCCGATCATCACCAAAAACGTCTCCCAAACCACCCCAACCGACACTTGGTCCTCCGGCATTCGCACCAGCACCCCGAGCGCCCCTACCACCCTGAGCACCCCTCGGAGCGCCCGAAGCACCCGTCCTACCTCTCGGAACATTCGGAATACTCATCTCAGCGAAAGGAGCTCTACGACGTTCATAGATCCCCGTGCCCCTCCGCCCGGGAGCTGCTCCCGCGTTCACATTCCGCCTAGGTGCCGCAGGTGGAGAACCACCACCACCATCACCACCGAAAAAGTTCAACCGACCCAAAGGTGCAAGTAACCCCCGCATAGCAGACGTCGGCGTCCTAATTTGCGTGGGAGAATCCCTACCCCTCGGCGCGCGAAGTTCAGGGGAGGAAGGGGTGCGAGCATTGCGAATGTCACCGTCAGTGGCTGGGCGTCCGCCACTACCGAGGCCGCTGAGGCCGAACATGCCGCCGACTGCGTCGAGGAAAGAAGGGGGAGGTGTTTCATTGGGTTGGACTTGACGGCGGGGTCGACCGCAGCGGGGTCCTTCAAGAGGGGAGTGACCAGGGGACCGGCGACGGGGACGGGGGCCTTCGATGGGGTGACGAGGGGTTTGGGAGTGCACGGGGGGAGTCTTTTGGTAGGCAGGGGGAGGGGTGCGGTAGGGGGAGCGAGAGGGGGCGCGCATGTGTGGGGTGCGAAGGGGTGTGGTGCGGGTTTGGGGGTTGCGTTGAGGAGTGGTAGTGGTAGTCTTAGGTTGAGGGGTGGTAGTGGTGTTAGGTTGAGGGGGGGCGTCCATGAAGGGGTCGGCGAGGTTGGGGTCGTTGGTTACGAGACCGGTTTCGGATTCGGAAGAGGAGGAGCAGGTTGAGCAGTAAGAGGATTCGGAAGAGGAATAGGAGTGGGAATGGGAATGATGGTGGTGGTGGGTAGAGGAAGAAGGCGCTGTTTGCCTTCTTCCTCTGCGGCCGTTGTCGCTGATTTCCATGGGATCTCCGGGGCTGTAGCCAGACTCGGGGCCCGCAGGGATCTCGGGGCTCCTGGGGCTGCCGCCTCCGCTATAGCTCCCTTCGGGTATCAACTCTTCGTCTTCGGAAGCATCCTCCGCCGCACCAGCACCAGCACCGGCACCTGGTGAACCACTAGAGCCACCATCAGAACCACCACCAGAATCACCACCAGAGTCATCACTAGAACTATCACCAACACTGCCATCATCAGACTCAGAACTAGAAGAAGTCCAAGCAGAGCCGGTAGCAGAACGGGAAGCACCAGCCGCAGGGGACGAAGACGGAGCAGCAGCACCAGCAGCACCAGGAGCACGAGCGAATCTCTGCGGCGGAAGTACCTGACTAGGGCGTAGTTGTCGCTTAGTAGCTGGTAATTGCGGTTCATCGTCATCATCATCATCATCATCATCATCCCGTCCGCGCTTAGCGCCGGCCGCTGATGGTAATGGGCGTGACCGGATCTCCAGGTTTCCAAAGTTGTGGCCTGAGAAGGTGATTCCTTGCCCTGGTAGGTTGTTGTTAGCCCGTGGTGGTTGTCGTCCTGGTCCTGCTCGTGGTCTGATCTGCAGGCCTGCAAAAGCGTGTCCTGACAAGATTGCTTCCTGCTCTGGGTTCTTAGCCGACATGACTCTTGTCGTTGGTCTTGGAGCTGGTGCCGGTGCCGGCGCCTGTGGGAAAGCTGATCTTGGTGATCTTCTTGATTGAGGGCTTCTGAGGCTAAGTCGTGATAATGACAGCTCAGAGTCATAGTCGGTGCCAGGGCTTGATTGTGTCTTTGCATTCTTCTTCTTCTTCTTGTTCTTCCTGATGTATGGTTTCACCCGTAATGTCCCCGTGCGAAGTTTTGTGCTGATTCTCCCAAAGATCAAATGGAACTTATCCCACAACTGACGAAACATGAGCGGCATGTTAAAGACCTCTCGCTGAGCAATCTTCTGCAGGCGCTGGGAACGGTTACGGAAGACGGTATCCGCGATGGAGGGCATTGTCTTTGCGATCTCGTCGAATTCGCGCTGCGAGAGGGTGTTCTTGTCCAGATAGGCTCTGGTCCGCTTCAGTGAGTAGAAGAGTAACGTGATGCTTGTGATACTCTCGTTGATAGACGAGAGAAGCGGGTTATCGAGAAACACGATTTGCGTCCAGCGTGTGATCTTGGCTGGAAGAGATAGGTTCATGATTCTGTGCGCCTTGCGCCCGTAGGACTCGATACGCTGCTGAAGCTTCCATAGCTGAACTTGGAGGTAGCTCTTGTCGAAATCAGATAGCTGGAGGTATTCGACCGCCATACGCTGGGAGTGCTGAAGTTCGGCCAGCACTGAGCTGCGGAAGTCTTGCAGGGTAGATAGCAGCTCCTGGGTGGTAGAGCGAGCGTTGAGCTGAGTAACGCTGACTGCTGCATCTCCAGGCATGCTGGACAACGCGTTGTCTCGGATCTTTTCCATGAGTTCTTTGACCTCTGCGTCACGGCCAGACCACCGCTTTTTTTCCTCGTCCCAGCGGCTCTTGGTTCTCACGCCCACTAGCTCCTCGTCGACGAGATGGCTGAGGTACTCACTCACCATCCCATAACCAGCTGCCCTGAACGCTCTCACTGCCAAGTGCAGCCATCTACCCTTGGAATAACCAAAGGTCTCGTACCAATCCTGCTTCCTCTGTTCCGCATCGTGCGGTACGGCAAAGGAAGGTCTTCCGGTGGTAGTGAACCTTAGGGCCCTGTGGCCGTAGATCGGAACGTTAGTGTCCCAGAAGCTCTGCTGGAATAGTCGGTGGACATCCCTGAGCTGAATAAGTGTCCCGACTCGTGCTGTGGGCAGGAGAGCGTCGCGGAGGTAGTCTGCCCTGTTTTCATGGTCTTCGTGGTCGGGTGGGTCGGGCCACTGCCAGAGGCAGATGTCTATGGGCCAGGTTCGATATGGATAGAATCTGGCGATGTCGGCTTTGTGAGGCGGTTTGAGGGTGCCGCCCCATAACTGTGGTAATATCCTGTCAGCATTATGATCCCGGTGTTATGGTCTAAATGGTTAAGTGACTAATGGCCACGACGGGTTGATAGGTAGTGATTGCTTACTTGGTTCTCAAACGCAAACCCAATCTCAGCTTTTCCCTCGTTGGCCCAGAAGGGATCGTACCATGCTCGACGAACTTCTGGGTTCAGAGTGTCTGTGAGGTGGCCATACATGGCGAAATGGGCGGCATGCTGTCATCAACAATACCAGAGTCAGACAAGACGGCAGGTCATTAAAGGGGTACGGACAAGACATACAGCTAGCTCGTGAAGAATGACAGTTGCAATCACCAGTGAACAGTTTTGTTTTTCGACGATGGTGTACTCCGGAACAAGCAGAGGCCACAGGATCTCGGCTGCAATTGCGACTTCCAGACGGAAATTGACAGCGTCCTCTCGATGGTACGGCTGCGTCTCACCCGTGATGTCGTCTCGTTTTTCTCCCTGTCCAGTCATGAATTGACGGCTTGACTTGATGCTGAAGCTTATTCTTTCCTGGATATAGCTGAGGACGAGGCTTGCTCTCATGTGAGCGCCCTGCTTTGCGAACCAGACCTTGGCCTCATTGGGATCGATGTAGATGAGTTTTTCGTCTTTGTATTTCTTGGCTTTGCGATGCTGAGGGACTTCGATCCCGCAGAGAGAATCCAGACATGCTCGCCAGAAGGGATGATCCATCTGCAAAACCCGGGTGACGAGCTGGAGAGCTGGTTGTAGTGCTTTCCCGAGTTCTTCATCGTTCTGAGACAGATATCAACATTCATATTCTCTACCCAGAAGTATGGTGGGAATGCACCTAGATGCTGCTAACGTACCACCGAATATTCGCCTGTTTTGCCGCAAAGATTGTATCTCGGCCGACCGCCCTCGTCCATATTGAGCCACTTTTGGTCTCTTGCGAGTAAACTATATGCAAGTCAACTCTGCTCCTAAGACCAATCAAAGTTAAGGGGTGATGCGTACTCGTGAAGTTTCCCATTGAGGTTGCTCTCCTGAGGCTCAAAGTCCGGGTGCAAGGGCTCAGCTTTCCAATCGATTCTCTAAACCAGTGGACGTCAGCCATTCTGATCTCTTGATCATATTATCGGGCAGGAGAAACCTAATCTGGTTGAAAGATACCTCTTTGGTCGTGAATCCATAGAACAAAGCTCTTTGATAGTCCTCATCATCTGCGTAAACCTCTTCTTCTACGAATCTCTTCTTGAATTGAGCAATGTTTGCATGGGAGTACGATGCCGGACCCTGATCCAGGTTCTGAAATTCGTGCTCGAAAGCCTCCGTTATAGGGGACATGCGTGATCGGCCGTGTCGAGGACCACGGAAGTCATCATCGGGAAATATGCCATATCGGAGGGCATATCTGGTAGGGTTGAACGCCCTGTCACCGGGCAGGAGAGCTGGCCGTAGTCGAGACGTTGCATCACCTTTGATGACGGCCGTTGAACCGTCCTGTGGGACTATTCCTGGAGGAAGTGTGACACCGTCGTGTGGCCAGTTGGGACGCGTCCATCGTGGGATAAGATAGGGAGTGTTCGGATCCTGCGTTGCCTCAAGGACTGTGTCGTAGGTGTTCTCCTTGATGGTGTTGATAGCTGAGGAGAACGGTTCCCACTTCCAGTCACGAATCTCGTCGTCGGACTCGTCGGCGTTCATGTTTGCGTAATCTGGTGGAAGCAATAGCAAGAAGAGAAAAGAACATGATGTTGAGCAAACGAAAGACGTGTATTGAGTATATCATGTACATAACGAGTAGACTTCCCACACAAAGAGGTTGTTCCTGCGTAGTGAACATGGCCATTTTTGCCCTTGTTCGATTCCGCTTCCGGCACCCTTTGACAAGCCATGAATGAAGACAATAATGAGAGATACTCAACGCATCTGGATCTATATGGTATCCCTGTGTCGATAATCTTTGGATTCATGATTTGGAGTTCGGGACATAAAGATGCGAAGGAGAGGAAAAGAGAAGAGAGAGGTACGTACCTCCTCCTGTGTTTGTCGTTGAATGTGGAGCCAGACCCAGCAACTGAAAAGTGCCAAGCTTGCTTGTCCAGCTGTCACCTGTCAGGTACCGTCGTGGTTCATGCACGCACTGTACCGGCACCGCAACTCTAAGGTACGCAGTAGGCCGCGGCTCTCCACTGCTGGACGGGTTCTCCAATTGTTCGTGCAGCTGCTAGCGTACCTCTACAGTGCTACTGTTAGTGTTAGTGCAGCTTTTAGTGAAGCTGTTAATGTTCCGTTCACCACCAGGATCTCCTAACAGTCAACACGGCAACGCTCGAGAACCACGCATCAACATGACATGCCCTGCCGTCTGTGCAATGAGTAATGCACGACGGGATGTAGATTAAGATTGATGATCCAACATCATCTCTGCGACCTTCCGGATTACTTGCTCTCGTATTTGCCTTTTCCAATGTTCCCAGAGTCGGCATCCGTTCTCTGCATCGACGGACCATGGTACCCCATGTTGACCCCCCTTTTCTCTCAGTTTTCCCGCTAACAGATGCAACTTCACCTTCCGCAACGAGAAGGTGACTCTGTTGTCCCCTGTCTTCACGCCTTTTTTTCTCTCCGTCCGAGTTCCGATTTCTCTCCAACTTCCAGGGGTTTATGCATCATGGCCGGGACCGCCAGGCACAAGTCCTCGAAATGGTTCCTAGTTGCCGGATTCTATCCTGGCTGGCCGGGCTCGAGCCGGGGACTTATTGCGTGATATGACAACTGACAAGTCAAAAGAGGCTGTTTGCACCGCTAGATCGCAAGGTATAAAAGAGTTATGAGGCGTCCAGACTTGGAGGTTTAGCTCTTGAGCCTCTTGTTTACGCGCCGTCAAGCCTTTCCCAAGTATCAAGATGCGTGGACACTTCTGGGCCATCCCGGCCGTACTGGCCGCCGTCATTGACTCGGCCGCTTCCAAGCCAGTCACCACCACAACGGCCAGCCCAACTGTCCCTACCAGTGAGCCTTGTGCCATTGTGAGCAGCTCATGGGCTTCCCAGAAGGCTGCCAACCCATCAGGTGAGTTGAAATGTTGACAGACGATATTCGAGAACGTAAGCTGACAGACATCAAGCTACCCCGACTGTGGCAGCAGCACTTGCTTACGAGTGTCTGAACTCGATCCCTCTCGGAAAGGCTGCCGCCATCGAGCTCGTGGATTCGCTCAGGCCCTACATCGACTGGCAGAGTGACTCGGCCTACAAGGCCAAGCCGCCCAGGGAGTACCCTTACCCGGGTTACGACCTCTTTGGCGCTCTTGACAACGTCAAGGCCAAGCTGCAGGCGGACAAGTACGCCAACGAGTACCAGTTCCAGCAGGAGCTCTACACCACCGTCTTCGGCCCCGGCCACGACGGCCACTTCGTCTTCTATCCGGACGCCCTGACCCGCGTCTTCGAGTGGCGCCGCCAGCGCTCCCTGGTGTCCATCAGCGAGGACGGCAAGTCCCTGCCCGTCATCAAGGTGTACGAGGACGTCCTCGCCAACCCCAAGACCGCCTCCGTCGTCAAGCTGATCAACGGCATCGACGCCGCCACCTATCTGGCCAAGACCATCGACGCCGCCGGCTTCAGCCAGGACCCCGATGCCAACTACAACTCCATGTTCTACCAGAAGGCCACCTTCGCCAACAGCGGGTCCACCGGCTACTTCGCCAACGGCGGCCGTATCCGGTACATCTACCAGGGCGCCAACACCACCCTGACCTTCGCCAACGGCACCAGCTTGACCCTCGAGAACCAAGCGGCCGTCAAGGCCGACATGACGGGCGTCACCTCGGGCGCGGCCTACTACGCCAAGTTCTGCAACCCCAACGGCGTGTCGACCACCAGCTCCGCCGAGTCCGTCGAGGCCGCTCCCGCAGCGAACGTCCCCGGCTACCCCAAGCCAATAATCATCACGTCTGACGCCGTCGTGTCAGGCTACTTCCTCGAGGGCACCGGATACGAAGACGTAGCCGTCATCGCCCTCCTCGCCTTCTCCTCCGACTCCATCGCCGAGTTCCAAGCTGTCGTGCAGGATTTCATCGCCGAAGCCGTCGCAGCCGGCAAAACAAAACTGATCGTCGACTTCCAGAACAACGGCGGCGGCTACATCCTCCTGGGTTACGACTTCTTCCGCCAGTTGTTCCCCTCCATCGTCCAAGACGGTTACTCCCGGTGGAAGGAAACCGACTCGTACAACGCCATGGCCCAGATCGTCAGCGACCGCGTCGCGGGCGTCAATCCCTATACCAACCCCGACGGCGACCTGGTACAGGACTACGAGTCCTGGTTCAACTACCGCTACGACCTCAACTTAACCAACCAACCATTCCGCTCCTTCGACGCCAAATTCTCCCCGCATGTTTACCAAGGGACAAAATACACCAACCTGATGCGCTGGGACCTCAACGATAACTTGACCACCACCAACGATACCTACGGGATGGGCATCGAGATCACGGGTTACGGCTCGCTTAACCCCTCGGTTGTGTCTCAGCCGTTCGACGCCGATAACATCGTCATCCTCTACGACGGCGTCTGCGCCTCCACCTGCACTTTAGCCTCCGAGTTCCTCCGCGTGCAAGCGGGCGTCCAATCCATCGCCATGGGCGGCCGCCCCAACCATAACCTCATCCAAGGCGTCGGCGGCGTCAAGGGCGCTCAAGTCCTGCAGTACCGCAACATTTACTCGTACGCCAAGAAGTACCTCCCCATCGCCAAGACGGAATCCCAGAAGAAAGCTCTCTCCAAGTTTTCGCTTTTGCCAATCAACCGCAGTTCCTCAGCGGCGGTCAACGTGCGCGACCAGATCCTGCGGGATAACGTCAACGACGGCACTCCCGCACAATTCGTGGTTGAGGAGTCCGAGTGTCGCTTGTTTTGGACGCTGGATATGGTCAAGGATGTGAGCGCTGTGTGGAAGCGGGCGGCGGATGTGGCTTTTAACAAGGGGAAGTGTAATGTGGGTGGGATTAAGCCTGGTACGGGTAAGGGACCCAAGCCTACGAACCCGGGTCATGGTAATGGTGGTGGTAGACCCGGTGCGGGTAAGGGGAATGGGAAGGGGGGTAAGAGACTGTCGGAGATTGTGAGGGAGGAGGAGGCCAAGGTTGGTATTTCGAGTTTTGGTGGAAAGGGGGGTAAGACGCAGCAGCAGACTGAGGATTGGGAGGCTGTTTATCGGTTGGAGGTTATTCCTTGAACGGGGTAAGATGTTTTGGATACGAAGTGTTGGAAAGAAAAGGGTGGTGGTGTTGTATTATAGGAAGATGAGAGTACTTGTTTGTATAATCGAACTGCGTACATAATGATACCCAAAGATAATGAAGAGCATGATGTGCAAGCTTGTCCGTTGTTGTAAAGTGTAAACAAAAAGTGAGGTGACTCGGATGTATCACTGGATACCGAGGAATGAGAATCGCTTCTTCACCATGGCGCACTTGCGCTGCCATGCATTGTTCATGAGGGAACGAACATATGCGATTGTTAATGCTGAAGATGTGATGTCGCAACTGTCGTCGCCAAAAATTTGCCCGGTGTTTTTTGTCTTGATGTGTTAGTCACGTGACGTGTTAAGGCCGGCTCTAGACACCAGAAAAATGCTCCCAAGAATCACACGAAAGTTCGATTTCGAGGAGCAAAAGAAAGCACATTGCACAAATAGACATGTGTTGTTGTAATCAAGTGTGACTTTTAAGTCGTCTATCATCTAGAATATCATGCATCTCTTTCGTAATATCCACGTTGGGTATCCTCCTTTTTTTTCCTCCATACGGGCACACCATGAAGACATCAGAATGGACAGGACCGTCTCGGGGGTCTCCAGTCCCCAGCGTTCCCAATCCTTGCCTCCCGGTCACCCGGTAGAACGATACGCTGCAACGGTTGTCTCGCAAGAGAAATTATGATCTAAAAGCTCATAACACCAAAGTAGACGCAAAACCCACGATGCCTGACCATGCAAACCGGACCCAGAAAAAGCAACTTTTGATCTCCGTTGACAAAGTGAAATCAGTCTTGTACGTACCACCCATCAGCAACGAGTGATTTAGAAGTCGTCCTCGTCAGAGAAGACCTGTTGAAAATAAGTTAGTGAACCTGTTGACAGCATATCAAGGGACAGTGGATTGTTAAACGTACCTCCTCACCACGCTTGCGGCGAGCCATACGCTCCTTCTTCTTCTTGCGGAGCTCGGCAGAAGAGAGCTTGGCCTTCTTCTTGGTGGAGACGATCTTGTTGCCCATGGCATCAAACTTCTCCTCCTCCTCACCATCATCCTCCTTGAGGCGGGGACCAGAGCCCTGACCCTGGACCCAGTTGTGGCCGGAAGGAGTCATCTTGCCGTCCATGACAGCCCAGACTTCCTCAGTCAAGTCCTTGGTGAACTCGGCAGAGTGAGTAATGATGATGACACCACCCTCGAACTTCTTGAGGGCCTTGGAAAGGGCACCAAGAGAGTCACGATCGAGATAGTTGGTAGGCTCGTCGAGGACGATCAAGTGAGGACGCTGCCAAGAGCAGGCGGCGAGGACGACCTTGACACGCTGACCGCCGGAGAGACCACGCATGCGGGAGTGAGAAACAAGCTCGGCATCGAGACCGAAGTTGGCGCAGTGAGACTCGATCTCCTTGCGGACAAGGGGACGGAACTGACCGGAAGCGAGGGCCTCCTTCATATCGACATCGGCAACCATCTTCTGATGAGAAGCGAGAAGCTCGTTACGGGGCAACCAAGCGTTGTCGGCGGTCATCATGGGGACCCAGCGCTCGTTCTTCATGCCAATGTTCTCGCCGAGGGCGAAAGAGCACTCGTACTCGTAGGAGTTCTTGAACTTTCTACGGCTGTGAATGCCAATGACACGACGGGCAGTACCCTCAACCTTGAAGACCTTGTTCATGGCCTCCTCATCGGCCTCGGTGATGATCTTGTTGGCACGATCCATGGTCTCACGATCCTCACCAGTCTGGAAACGCCACTGGATGTACTCGGAGGGAGTCTTGTCGAGGTGGTTATCGATATGGGCGAAAGCGTGCTGCTTGATGTAGGCGATACGGATGTTCTCGTGCTGGTAGATCTCACCTTGGGTGGGGATGAGCTCACCAGTGAGGACGTTGATGAGGGTGGACTTGCCGGCACCGTTGGGGCCAATGACGGCAATACGGGAGCCGAGCGAGCACTGGAAGGAGATGTCGGAAATCTGGGGCTTGGCAGTACCGGGGTACTGGAAGGACATCTTGGTGGCACGGAGAATGGCCTTGGCCTTGGTCTTGACACCCTCAAGGAAACCGGGCTCGGGGAAGGAGAACTCCATCTCGGAGGCACCGAGCTCGTAGTAGGACTTGGCAGAGGGGACACGAGCGACGAAGTCCTTGAGGTTACCACGGTAACGCTTAAGCTTGAAGCGCTCGTAGTGGATAATGTGCTGGCAGACGTTGTCGAGGAAGCCAGAGTCGTGAGAAACGATGATGGAAGTGCAAGGGGAGCTCTTGAGGTAATCCTCGAGCCACTTAACGTTCTTGACATCCAAATGGTTAGTAGGCTCGTCGAGGAGAAGAATGTCGGGAGCCTCGAAGACGGCACGGCACAAGGCGAGCTTCATCTTCCAACCACCGGAAAGAGCAGAGATGTCGTTCTTGATCATGTCGGGGTTGAAGCCGAACTCAGCGAGCTTGGCCTCGACATCCTCGCGGGAGGTATCGACACCAGCCTCCTTGAGCTTCTTCATGGTCCAGTCAATGGTGGTCATCTCAGTATCCTCGGAGTCAAGGTCGTGCTCAACGAAGACGGTCTTGACCTCGGACTGCTTAGGGAAACCCTCGACCTGCTCGTTGTTGATGGCGCGCATGAGGGTGGACTTGCCGGAACCGTTGGGACCGCAAAGACCGTAGCGCTGGCCACGCTTGAGACGAAGGTGGGTCTGGTTGAGAAGAATCTTGGCACCGTAGGCAAGAGAGAAGGTGCAGTTGCAGAGATCCTCACCCTCCTCGTCGTCAGCCTCAGCCTCATCGGCCTCAGCGGCACCGGGGGTAGCCTTCTTGCGGAGGGCATCGGTGACAGCCTCGGACTCAGCGTCACCAACGATGACGGTAAGGTAGGGCTTGACGGCCTCAGCCCAGATGGAGGACTCAGTGGCCTTCTCATCGACAAGCTGACCAGCAACGGCGGCGATGTACTCGACAATGGGGGTGGACTTCTCGAAAGCAGAGGCGTACTTGCTGCCGAGAACCTCCTTGAGGTGGCCGAGGACGATGTTGACATCACCGGGGTTTTGAGCCTCGGGGATCTTGCCGTCAACAACGTTACCGACACGGACAAGGGTGTCGAGAGCCTGCTTGGTCTTCTCACGGGCCTCGGGATCAGCGAGGTTGTCGTAGTTCTTCTGGAGACCGGGCATCATCTTGGGCAAGAAAGGAGCAACGATGTTGGGGTCGTCGACGAGCTTGCACATGTTGTCGACAATGACAGCGGCCTTACGCTTGATGGCGGTGTCGCGCTCATTGAGACCACGATCGAGGAGAGGAACCATGAGGGCAAGAGTGGGCTCCGTGACCTCAGTGACGAAAGTGGTGGCACCGAGCAAGTGAACGGTCTCGGGGACGTTCTCGGGCTTGGCGATACACTTGATGAGCTCGGGAATGAAACGCTCGATATCGCGGTTGACGATAAGCTGGCAGAGCTTCTCCATGGTCTGGTAGGCGCGCTCCTTGACCTCCTTCTTGGTATCCCACATGGCCTCAGAGACGACGGGGATGAGGTCGGGGACACGGAGACCGAGCTGGACGGGGGCGGTGCGGATGAGGGTATCGATGAAGTCAAGGGCGGTCATCTTCTCGGGCCACTTCTGGGCGTTGCGGATGGTGTCGATGAGGGGGCTAAGGGTGGCCTTGACAGCGTTGGGGTTGATGGCCTCGGCGATGGCAAGAGCGGCAGCAATGGCGGCGTTCTTGACAGCGGTGATCTTGTCACCAGCGGCACCGAAGACGCTGGGGAGGAGGGAGATCAGGTAGGGCTCAACATGGGCGGAAACCTCGCTGTGCTGAGCGATAGCCTGGATGGCAGAAAGAGCCTTCTCGCGAGCGGTGGCATCCTTCTTGTTGGCGAGCTGCTTCTTGAGCGCCTCGACAGTCCTATTGGTGATTCACATGTTAGCTTCAGGGTCCTCCAAATTTTGGTGTCTGTGTTTGTGCGTGGAGGGGCTGCCCGACTGGGACACCGGCGCCTGCAGCGATGCACAATGCTCATTCGACGAGCGCGACCCCAAGAAGTCGGTTCGTCCAATTCGGCACCGTAGTGCTGGGAGGCCACCACTGGTGACTGATCTTTCGGAGAGGCATTTGTGGTCCATGTCTTTCAGCACCACACACAAAGCGAAACCCCACTCCACTTTTGGCGGGGCGGGCACGCTTCGAGCGCCAAATGCGATGCTGAAATTTTTCCCAGCGCCAAGGCAGACGCCAGGGGAGGGCAATCGAGGGGCTGAAGCGACCCAACAAAAAAAAAATTGTGATGTGAGGGAGTCTTACTTGACGGGGGTATCAAGGTCCTCGATGCGACCGTTGATGAAAGAGGCAACATCGATGGAAGCCTGCTTGACGGCATCGGCCTCCTTGGCGATGGTGAGCTTCTGCATGAGCTCATCAAGAACCTTGAGGCTCTGGGCGTTCTCCTTGGCGGACATGATGACTGATTTGGTCGTGGAGTCGACTGAAAAAGTTGTTGTCTAGGTCGGAGATTCAAAAAGAACAAGTGCCGTCGGTCTGATCGAAGCAAGCGACTTGAATGAAAGAGCCGTGGAGGTTTTCGATGGAGGGTCGAAAAGAATTCCTGACGCGAGATCGGCTCTTCTGAAGAAGTCGCGCGAAGAAAGTAAAAGACTGAGTGGAGGGCGTTCGCGGAGAACGAAACAGTCGGGTAGAAAAGAATGGAGGTCAAACCTGAGAAAAAAGGAAGAGGGAGGAGGGCAGTGGATGGGGCCGGGGGACGGAGCAAAATATTTAACCAGGTCCCGGTGGAGTGGTTTTTGCTGGGCGGCGGATTTTGCTGCAGGCGGCGACGGATGTGCGCACAGGCTTTTTTTTCGGTCGTCGCAACCTTGTGCAGCAGCAAAAAAAAAAAAAGGTTTGGGTCGGGTGGTGAAGTGGTTGAGGGATCCACTTGGATGGCGCTGGTGGAGGGGGGTAGAGGGGCTAAAGAAGGGGGGGGTCTGAGTCTAGGAGGCGGGGCGATTGGAGGGCGTCGTGGCCGAAAAAGTTTTTTTCTCTTTTCCCTTCCAGCCTTTTTTCGTTCGCCGGCCAGGCAAGAACGGGAACCTGGCAACGTGGCCAGGGTTTTACAAATCCCCCAGCCCACGCAACCGGGTCCAATTCACTGAGCGTCTTGACGGATTGGCATGGCCAAATTTGGGATGTTTGCCTCTGCAGTTGTGGTCGTTTTTGTCATTCACTCGAACCTTCCCTTGCACCTCTCGTCGGTTCTGCTACCCTCATGTCTCTGGGGCAATCCCAGTTCTTTGGTCTGAACTCGGGCACTCATGGCACTCTTCCAAAAGCAAAATGATGACAAGCGTCGGTGGTGACGAGAATTCAACGACTCCCTCTCTTTGCCCCTCCATTGATGGGCTTCAGGCCCAAACACGCTGGAGGGCCAGACATCCCTGCTTATCCTTGACGATCCCTGCTTATCCTTGACGATCCCTGCTTATCTCTTTATCAGACACCCCCACCATTCCTGATTTGGCCGTCGAAGAGGGCGGTGAGCCGGAGCGTTATGCAAAAAGTTGAGTGCTGGCCAGAAATTCACAGTCGCCCGTCGCCCCTGCATTGAACAGCCTGACAGCGTTTTCGTTTCCTCCATCATCATCGTTCCTTTCTGTCTGTTATTGGAGACCCGTCCTCGGCAAAGGGGGGCCCTCGCAGTTCAAGTCCCAGACTCCCAGCACCCGAGCAAACTAACCTGTGTGGCAAGTTGATGGTTGTTCGAGTGCACTCTCTATCGCCATGACCGCCTTGGTGGGGCAGCTGTTTGAGCATCAGGATGGCACTGGATGGGAAAAACAAGCGATGACAAGTGTCTCCCTGCTTCTTCACTGCGATCCATACCGCTCGGATGGAGTTCACCAAGTCTCGATATCTGAGCGGAAGCCAAATATCCGCTTGCAACAACAAACCCCCCTCTATCCCCATGAATGTGTGGTAGCTTTCGTGTGTGTACATCGTACCAGGACAGTTGAGGCGTGGCTGACTACAATGCAATCTTGGGGATAAGCCTCACAAGAGGTTGGGAATCACAAGCCACACATCAATCAAGCATGAAGCAGTGGACGTGGGAGATGGATGATTTCGATAGGAGACATCAGCAACATAAACCAGATCCGGATGCGACACATGCTGCTGCTCTTAATGCCGTGTCCCTTCCCACACTCATCACCTTTGATCTACCCTTTACCAGATTCATTCAGATGGGAGTCGGGCAAGGACCTATCAGTAACCATTTATCATGTCTCCAGTCCTTCTCTCTTTCTTTCTTTGCCACCCAGAGTGCGTTTCCTCGTTCATTCGTTGCCTTGTCGACGACAATAATCCAGCTTATGGCTACCTATTGAGGTTTGCAAATCCACTCGAGCCATCTTGGTAGAGATATCTTTGCCTCCCTCGTATCTATCACACATGGCTCGTGCCGTATGGTCATTGACAAACGTTGCCACCGAGGCCAGTCACTGATGTCTGAGAGATTCTGACAAAGAAAAGCCAAAGCGGAAAATTGGAAGAACACTGTTAAGTTGTTAGGAGACGGGCCTCGTCCGTTTGTCATGTATTTTCCGGTACCTCCTGCCTATCAAAGCTCAGCTAGCATCCCACATGTGCTTCCTGTACCAGCCAGCTGCGCGTTGCGACTGCGACACCTCACTTCTACCGACCTGCACTTGCTGAAGTCCATTCGTCCTCCAACCCCACGGGCAATTTCCCATTACAGCACATTTTTGGCCCTGCTTCTCTTTGCTCGGTTCCGGCTGTGCAGCCACGTCTCTCACCGCATCTTTTCGTCGTCTTCCTTTGCTTCTTTTCCAAACATCGTCCCTTTCTGACCACAACGAATATCGATTATGCTCGTGCTCATGGTGAACACGTATACTGTATCCCTCTCTCTTACACCTACCTGGACACCCAGGTCGGGTCTGGCCCCTCCGTTCCCGTCTGCCAAAATCCGGGGCATATCGGGATCCCCGCCACGCCAAAGGATGCCTGCTAGCTCACGATAAACAATGCAGCGTCAACTTTTCTATGGGTCCCTGTTAAGGCACTGCGGCAGCTGTGGGGTAGGGGGAAGGGGGTCGGGAGATTTCTTTTGCTGCTGCGTATTGCATCTCTACGGCATGCTGACCTCAGACAAGCCCTGGTTCGCTGCTCACTGCAGCAGCGGTCCTCGTCCCTTTGCACATTTTGTCCCTAGCAGGCTGTGGCAGCGGCAGGGCAACTTGCGTCTCGGGCGGCTGGGTCTTTGTGTGTGTGCGTCTGCCCTGCGTGTGTGCGGGACAGATGCCAAGACCTTGAAAAAGACGGATGCACTGGCCCAGACGGACGAGATGGGTCCGTCTTCGAGAATGTCTTGGCAAAGCCTTGTTGAAACTTTAGCCCAACGGGCTTTGTCTCGACCCCCGACCCCCACCCCCCAAAGACAAACAGGCAAAAGTCGATCATGTTCTTTCGAGATTCTCCATGTTTCGGAACTTCCTCTCCCAGTCTTCCTTCGATACCCGTCTCAAGCCGCCCGTCCGACCCCTGAAGATTCGCCACCACGCCCGCAGCGCGCGGGAACGGGTACCATCACCGCTTCCGGCCGACAACGACGCCATCCGGCTTTTACCAGGCAACATCAGGAGCGTTTGCCCCGGTAAGCATCCGGCCTGGCCGATCATATCGGGTGTTGCGCCGGGCCCGCGAGTTGCGGTCCCGTGAACCATCAAGAGGACTTCTCATCCGAAGAGCGATGGCATAATTGGTCTGTTCACCTCTTCCTGTTTGTGTCGCCTTAATATGGGTTTCGACCGAGATGTCTCTCAGAGTCTATCTTACCGGGTCTGGACAGCAAATATGAAGGTTATCAAAGCTGGTAACTTATACGTAATCGGCCATCAAGGTCCTCAAACGACAGCAACAGCAAAGTGCCTACCAGCCCTACCTAGGGTGTCTGAAGCGTTACCGGGCCCACCCTCACTTTGTTATCTGTTCTGTGCTTAAGTTGCTTACCTCTTCTACACCTCTTTGCCCATCCAGCCCAGTTCTCCTCATCTGCCCTCCAATCTCATGCACCTGGGTTTTGTGCTCGTTTCATTTCACCGGCCGGAAACTGCTTAATACGCCACGATGCTGGCGTCTGTCCATCGTCTTACTTGTACATAGACCCATAATGTCGCGACCTACGGGTATTTCGGAACGATACTTCCCATTACTTGCTGTCATAGGAGGCAATGCCTCTGACCTCCTTAAAAGAGGATTGGATAATCCACTGCAGCAATCATCATGGACGCAGTGCTTGGACTGGATAGACACTTACGATTATCCACGAGCTGCCAAAAAAGGAAAAAAAAAAAAACACTTCACCTACTTTCTCAGCAGATTAGTTTGCCCATGACACTATCCATGACCGGCATATCCTCTTGAGCGCCAGCCAGACGGATAGTCCCCTCTTCAACTCTCTGGTGAGTACTTTCTTCAAGAATTTGGTGAAAAAGTTCCGAAGAATCAGTTTTGGGCTTCGGTTACCAAGAGCCCGAGGTATCCTGATGAACCGCCTGCCGGAGTTCAAAGTTGAAGTATTCCAACCCTAGAACATTTGAATGTGAACCACAAAAACATATACCTAGTGAGCATGCTGTGGTTTAAATTGTATGTCCTTGATTATTTAACCCTCTCCAAAAGGGTAGGTATCATCTCGGCCTCTCATATTATGCACTCCCTCCCTTACATCATTACAACCCAATATCGTACCATCATGTCGTATCGTCATTACAATTCCCCCTTTCCTTTTTTCCTCCACCAAGAATCGTCCGTTCGTAGTCGTTCGTTCGATTTATTCCCGATGACTTTTACTAGCCGCCCCCTCCTTCTTCATCCACTCGCAGCCCGTCAGCTTGCCCGCCGTCTCCTCGACCGATCCGTACCCCGACGTGGCCGGGTCGCGGCCCTCGGACGCCGCTTGTAGGGAGGCCTTGGCGTGCGCCTTGTCTTGCTCGCCTGACGTGGTCCAGGCGTGGGAGCCGGTGATGTTGCCGATTGCGGCCTGTTTTTGTGGAGGAGGGGATGTTAGTGGATGTATGGGGGGAATGGGTGGAGGGGGGAAGGAGGAAAGGAAACACGAACCTCAGCAGCGCCCTTGATATATTCAGCGTGTCCGGCGATCATGCCGGGCTGGGGCTGGTTGGTGTTGGAAGAAGGGTTGGTGTTGGTGTTCTGGTTGGAAGAAGACATTTTGATGGTGGTTTGTTTTTGTTGTTGACTGAGTGTATCTGGAGTATTGTTTTGGTGGTCTTGGATGTTTACTTTGACGAATTTGGAAGAGGAGGATTGTGTACAATTGGGAAGAGGATGGTGTTTTGTATTCAGTTTGCGATTGCGATGTGAACCGCTGACTGCGGAAAGGGTCTAATGATGACGTCGATCCACTGACGTCATGGGTACCTCTACGGTATCGGTAGTGCATTGCAGGACCCCTGAGGCTCCCGCTCCGGCGTGAACGGCACCATTCCGCTTCTTTGGCGAGTGGCATGGGGGTTTTCGGCATTTCAATTTGGTGAAGTGGTCTAGATCCAATTTGAGATCACGATGGCTGTTTTTGGATCTTTGAAGCACGTGGTAAGTTACATCAAATCATCATTCAGAGTCCTTCGCTCTCGTGAGTCCTGTACTGGCCTCTTCCACTCTCCCACCACTCGGAGCTCTCGAGGGCAAATAGACAGACGTCCCGACAAACAAACGGGTTACCTCAACCTTAGATACTTCCCTCCCGAAAGCTTCCCAACGATCGCAGCCCAAAAACAATCTCACCACCCCTTACCTACCTGCCTACACACCCGAATCATCTTGGAAGTGCTTCGGCTCGTGCCAATCCCAGAGATTCCTCGGCTCCCCATGCCACTCCCTCCACTTTCTACACTTCTCCTCAATAACCGGCTTATCCTTCTCCATAATGGCCGGAATCAACTCCTTGTTCTCAATGATTTGCATGGCCAGGCCAGACGAGGCGTGGAAGGCGATGTGGCAGTGGAGGATCCACGCTCTATTTCCATGTCAGCTATTATGGCAGAAAACATTTCTGGCAAGAAGACAGAAGGGGTGGAATCGAGCGAGGCGAAGACCAAAAAAAAAAAAGGAAGAGGAGGAAGAAGGAGGGATGAAGAATAAGAGTGAAGCTTACCCCGGGTTATCAGCCTTAAAAGCAACAATCACATACCCGCTCGCCGGCAAAAGCACCACATCCCTCCTAGTAGGGTTCTCACAATCCAGTTTCTCATTCTCACAATTCAACTTATCCGGGCTAAACCAGCTCCCCTCGCCCACATGAGCAATCTCCGGATCATCATACCAATTCTTACTACTCTGTCTCAGCACCGCAAAGTCGTGTCCGTGTAAGTGAATCGGGTGGGCAGCGGGGAAGAAGATCCTTGCTCCCTCGGTCGGGACCTTGTCCGGAGCGGTGATCACCATCCAGATCCATTTGTCGTCGTTTGGGTTGGTGGAAGGGAGGGTGACGATGTCGAGGTGCGGTTCGTTGATCAAGGAGGGGAGGGACGAGAGGGAGAGGAGCGTGGGGTCGGAGAAGTTGATGCGGAAGGGGGCTATGTGCATGTCCCAGCGGGCCTGGTTGCGGGTGTTAGTTCTCTTGTGAAGGGGGAGAGGAGAGGGGTGGTGAAGTAAGTAGGTACGTACGTAAGCTTGGTCATCAGGGATATAAGGCGTGCTAGTGTTGGGACCGCCGGACATGGTAAGGCCGACGTTGAAGATGTAGCGCTTGTTTGCCGGGAGGGTTTTTGGGTCGACATTGGGATCTTGCGCTTTTGGGTCAGCACGCTTTTCACATCATCGATCCTGATCGCATCTTGGACTTACCAATATTCACCGGATTACCAACAGTCCACGGTATCTTCGGCACCAACTTCTCCAGCGGCTCATCCGCACAGGTAGTCTCGTACAGAGGCGGTTCCGACATGGGATCAGGCGCCGACTCCATGGTCTGGTAAGTCGTGTTATACCTGATAATCCCCATCTGCTCATCAGGACCGTAGGGGAACTTGCTGCATTTTCTTGCCGGGTTCACTCGCATCCAGTAGTTGCCGTATCTCTCGGCTTCGTACGGGTTTTGTAGGCCGTGGACGAGGACGTGGTACCTTTGGCCTGTGTTGGTTTCAGTCAGTGTGCTAGACCTGGATAAGTGAGAAGAGAGGATCACTCACCAATCCCAATCTTCAAATTCGTCGTGTTATACGGCACAATCGGCACAAAATCCATCTCAATAACCTCCATCGTATGATTATCAATCGAGAAAACAAACGTCGTATCAACCGCCGTGTTGATCAAAATCAGCAAGTGCTTCTTCCCGTCATCCAAATAAAGCGTATACTTCTCCTTCTGACTCCCAGCAGAGCCAAACTGTCCCACGCCATTAATTAGTATATTTGTCATCGAGGGCGCCACGCCCGATTCAAGCATAAGCGGCCAGTCCTCGAACACGCTCCGATGGTTCCAGTCCGTCAGCAACAGGGGGCGAAAAGCCTCGTTCTCCTCGAAGTTGGCTGTGGAAGGACCGTAGATGGTGATGGGTCCCAGCAAACCGTCGCCGTATTGCAAGGAGTAGTGGCTGTGGTACCAGGCTGAGCCGTATTGCATGGCGCGGAACCGGTAGGTGAAAGTGTCGCCGGGGGCGATGGGGCATTCGGTTATCCCGTTTACACCGTCCATGTGGAAGGATTCGAATTGGCGGAAGCCGTGCCAGTGGACCTGATCGGCGGATGTGTTAGTGGGAGGGGGCAGAGGGAATTTTGGGGAGTTATGAGCGGGTTGAGAGAACGTACGGATGTGCCGTTCCAGCGGAGGTTATTCTTTACGGTGACCTCTGTGGTTCTGTCAGCGATAACAACCCTCGTGATGAGTTGGAAGGTGAATACGTACCGATCCAGTCGCCCCAGCACGCCTCTGTGAGCGTCCATTAAGATTAGCATGGAAGTATCCTCAAACGGTTTCTCGAAAGCGATGCTACTCACCAAGCCAAGGCCCCGGATACGTCCGATTAAACACCTTGCCGTGTTCCATCGTAGTCCCATCCGGGGAAATAGGTTGCTCCGAGACTTCCAAGAAGAACTTGAAGAGTCCATCTAGTGTCAGCCTCGATGCCTCAAGTCTCAACACAAATATGGGCAATAGTCCACTCACCTTCCTAACCTTCCCCTTAGGAATCTCCCACTCATTCTCATAATCAGTCATAATATCAATCCGCTTATCATCATACTTATGCTTCAACCAGCACGTCCTGTTCTCCGGACCGTAGCAAGGCTCCCAATCCTGCATATCGGGGTAATGGCAGTTGAGTCCTCCGCCGGGACCTCCTTCCTGGGGACTCTTGGGTGTTCCGACAACGGGGTGGTCGTTCACCATGTAGGAACGTTCCTTACCGCCGGTGTAGAGGGGGACTACATCGTCATTGCTGGAAGAAACAGAATGAGAGGGTATGCGGTGTGTGTCTTTGAAGGCGATAGGGACTTGGGGTTGTGATGAGAGATCACCGTCCTCTGGGGAAGAGAAGGTAAGGAAACTGAAGACTTGCACGACGCTGGTCCACACTGAGGTGAGCCTCATGGTGGGCGTCGATGAGGTTTGGAGATGTTAGTCAAGGCACAAAACAACGGGGGAAAAAAAAATGTTTGATCTGGCTTGAGGTGAGAAAAGGGGCATACGAAGCGAACAAAGTTAGGTCTGTTCTCCAAACTGAAGAGCTCAACTTTGAAGCTCTTTATAAGCTTTCAACCTTTCGTTAAGCAATGTCTCATCCATGAACATGGCGGTCTCGCCTATGAGCTGTGTAGCCTCAAACCGTTAGCAAAGTGCTTGTGGGGTAGGCAGACGCAGAAAGGTCAAAATGCAATCTGCGATGTAAGGTAAACTAAGCTACTCGTTCAGCTTCCCCGCCGTCTGTACCTAACCGTCGGTATGTTCCCGAAGTGATGGGCCAGCGTGAGGGGTTGTGGGTTTTAACGTAATGATCAACTCTCACGGCAAGCCATGATCCTCACGGTTTCAATCGTCGACCAATGAAGCATGAAAACACAACACAAGTTCTCGGATACTCTAACAATGTATTATCGTGTGTCTTGGACCCTTGTGCCAGAGTGTCTTGCGGCTCATGCTAGAGCCGACCCGGTCATCTACTCACTAAGAAAGCAGCTGTAGCTCCATTGAGCGGTCAGAAAAAAGCCACGTCTAATGCCTCAACAAGCATGTCTGAGGTGTGATATCCCATTGTGGATGAATCTGAGGGTCGTGGCTGGCTGGCGAGTCTCTCTTCCCCCTTCACGGGTTTTTGCAGTGTGATATCCCATTGTGGATGAATCTGGGGGTTGTGGCTGGCTGGCGAGTCTCTCTCCCCCTTCACAGGTTTCTGCAGTGATCAACCGCAGGATTTTCCCGAGACCACGGGTGTCAACGTCAAATGGGTGTATAAGAGACTTGATTCAAGCTTCGACGCCCACGCACTCAGTAATCTCCAGAGCATCTTCATGACCACTCGGCTCCCAGCTCTTGATAGACCTGCTCTTGTATTGCAGATTCGGATTTCCCTTCTCTTCGGCTTTTTTGTCAAGCTCTTGCTTCTCGGCCACACTGGCTCTGACCCACTCAGCATATGGCGGGTTTCCCGGTAGGATCATGTTGTCGGCAACCAAGACGGTGCCTGGACCGACAAGACCAAGTCTCTCGCACCGCTTGAGATCACTGGTATAACTTGGCTTGTGATGGTCAAGGAAGGCCATGGCAAGCTGGGACTTGAGCGCGCCTGAATCGTAAAGACGTTGGATACCCTCAGCACCAGTGCCAACAGTGATCCTGACGACATCTCTGAGGCCAGCCAAGTCGACGAGGCTTGCGGCGACAGCGGCAAAGAGGGGGCTCTTCTCGACGCTATGGTATTGCTTTCCGCCGGCCTTTCTCAGGGCATCGCCAAACATGATGGCAGAGTAGCCGATGTACCCGCCCAGCTCGAGCATGGTGTCGGGTTTGTAGTCAGCAATGAGTTTGGTGACAAGCGCGCCCTTCATCTCGCCAATGTTGATCAGGCCGGTGATAGAGCGGGCAAACTCATCGATGGCCTCCAGGACCTTTTGTGGGTTTCCACGCAGCTGGTCGACGTCAGGGCGGTTGTAGATGTACTCGAGAAGGGTAACTTCGCGGCCATCACTATGCTGTAATGCTCATGTTAGCAATTTCATCACTGGGTAGCAGTGAGCAAATGTATGGATACTGACGAATTTGCCGTCCACTTCCCAGCTCAGGTAGATCCTGGAGCGGTCGAAATCTGATATCTCCATGATGTAGATCTGTGCTGGTGTGCGTAGACTTTCCCTTTTTGTTGTGTGTAACCGTTGAAGCTCTCATTCCCGTTCCGCACTTGGGTAGATGAAAGTGTCTTAACACTGGAATGAGGAAGAGAAGCGGATTTGTACAAGTAGAGATGCCAGAGTAGGACACCCGATAATCCGATGAGGTGCATGACACGGAACGCGGACTTTTACCATTCTCGTCTCATGGCTCCTGGAGGTACACTTGTACGATTCTTGAAGCAGCACTGAGGTGCTTGTGCAACACGGAACGCTCCATACGATGGTCGGCGCGGGGGAGTGCAGCCGCATTACTGAAGGAAGCAATTGACTGGATGAACTTGCCAACTCGGCAGCTCTTCGTTCAGCCCCGGAATGCTGCCCCTGGATAAGGAGCGGGGCGAGCAGTGTTCCTGATGGAATCTTGATCGCCAGCTCCATCAGGTTGATTCCGGATCTCCGCTATAAGATTCTGGCATCTTGAAATCTTCCAAGGCACGGGGACCAGGCCTCGAAGTCGTTGACAGCGACAGTTTGGAACTCCTCCTGTACCATGCATTTGACAGGACAGCAACTGGAACACAGTTGGACAGTCGATCGAAGTAGAGAGAGAGAGAGAGAGAACTAAGAGTAGGAATCCGAGTGGATAGACGCGTGGGTGGTGCAAAATGATGATGATACGGGCTGATACGGGGGACTTGGTTGTTCATGGGCATCTGGCATGTTGGGTGGTTGGAAGATGGTTGGTTCCGAATGGACTTGGCGATTGGAAGTGGAAGTTAACGAAAAGCGAAAGCGGGGACGGAAAAGGTACGTACCGACATAAGCTCTACTCTTTTCCTTTGCCAAATCCCATTGGTCAATCTTTCACTTATAAGCGGTGATCGACAGCAGGGTTAGGGGCTGAAGAGACAAAGTGGGTGTCTCGATTGCATTTGCTTGGCAACGTCACCACTTTCCATGATTGTTTTCATCCCGAAACACATCGCTTCCGGAATCTGGATATTTCCTTCCGAGACTCTTTGCCCATACCATCCAGACTATTGGTATCATGCCACGGTACACCAAAGTTGGTCTTGGGAGATTCCAAGCCATTGCGGTGATGACTGCAGACATAGGTCTCAGACCCTCACTCCATTCCTGGCTTTTGAAAGGATATTCCCAGTCATGGAGGCTTCCTTCTTCAAGCTGTTTGGTGGGCATGAAAAGTCGATCATGGGTGTGAAGACGGAGGGTTGAGACTGTGTACCTGACGGGTCAAAGGCCGGACCACGGTGAGGACCGAGGAGTGGAGGCGCCGACGATGGCCCCCTTGCTTTCTTATTGATTCCGACATCGATGAAATCATCACTTCCTTCAATCGATCCTGTCCAATGGCCTGTCAAGTTCATCACAGTCAGGTCTGTTCAGGTATGAGACATGCTTCGTTGTATTGGCTGGCAGGCTGGCTGGCAAATAGAGTGGAAATGGCAATCGCAGTCACTATCAGAGAACAAAGGCTTCCAAACGGAACAGGATCGATGAAAGGAGATGTTGCCAAAGCTGACGGTTGAGTAGCTGGACCGGTGGGAAGAAAGCTTCCGCAGCCATGTTTGTCTCTATGGGAGATAATGGGGCATGATCGACTGTTCGATGAGCTGCTCCCCACTGAAGAACTGGAGGGGAGGAGACAATGCCAACCAGGGCTTCTAGCTTCGATCGATCTGAGACCTTATCTGGTCTCATCCAGGAAGATATCGAAGAGACAATCACATGGTAACCATCAGCTTTACCTTTTAAACATCAGAACTGGGTAAAAATCCGAGCAAAATCACTGCACATAGGGTCCATCCATCCCGTCTTCATCCATAGAAGAACAGAAGAATACCAGAGAAGAAAGGGTCAATCAGGTCTAGAATGAATAAACAGCGGCCTGAAGCCGACGCGCTCGACGTGGTAGAGGCTATCGACGAGCACACCTCGCTCCTCCACCCACCGCCGACACTACCATCGGGATCATCATCATCCTCCGCCTCCTCCCTATCAATAACCACAGCCGAAGCCATCTCCCGCATCATCAAACCCCGGGCCAACTTACACCCCCTTCAAGACGAAGAAAGCCAGGCCACCACACTCACCGGCGAAGACTCTCTCTACCATCGCGACTTATCCCCTTCCTGTGCCTCAACGCTCAGCCACCCCGACCGAAACCACTATGACCACCATCCCCACCACCTCTCAGGCGGGCAATGGAGGAAGAACCTGGTCCTCCTTCTGGCCGTCTTCCTCGTCAACTCGGACAGCGCCATCCTCCTGGCCATGTTCCGCCAGATCGCCAGCGATTTCGACAAGCTGAGCTCAGCGAGCTGGATCATCACCTCGTACATCATCGGCGTCATCGTCACTCAGCCGTTGTTTGGGAAGTTGAGCGATATATACGGGAGGAAGCCGATGCTCATCATTGCTTACGTCTTTTACATCCTTGGTGGTGTTTTGGCCGGTGCTGGGTTCGCCTTTTGGGGTGTTTTGCTGGGGAGGGGATTGTGTGGTGTGGGCAATGCTGGGATTACGGTGTTGATTTCTACGTTGATTGTCGGTAAGTGCATTCCCTGCCATGCTGGACGGATAATCATAGCTAACGGGCAAAAACACAAGACCTCGTGCCAATCCGCGAAGTCGCCGTCTGGCGCGGCTACGTCTACGCAATCAACCAAGTCGGCCGCGCCGTCGGCCCCTCCCTAGGCGGGATCATCTCCGACACTTTCAACTGGCGCTGGTCTCTCCTTTACCAAGTGCCCCTTAACACTTTTGGCCTCGTCTTCATCTGGTGGAAGATGTCCTCTCCCTCCCCGTCGTCACCCCCCTCTTCCCCTTCTTCCCCCTTGTCCTCATCCTCAAGCCCAAGCGCAAAATCCAAGCTCAAAAGAATCGACTTCCCCGGCTCCCTCACCCTCGGTCTCTCCAACGTCTCCCTGCTCCTCCTCCTCGACCGGATCCAACATCCGCCTTCGCAAGAAGATCTCTCCCTAACCACCTTCCTCCAAGACCCCTACACAATAACCACCCTCTCCCTCTGGCTCTTATCCCTCACCTTCTTCTTACTAATCGAATCCCTCTACGCGAGGGAACCCATCCTCCCCCTGCGTCTCTTATTTTTGACTCGGAACGTGCTCTCGTCCTACGCCATCCAGTTCCTGCAGATGGTGGCGCAGATGGCGCTTTTCACCAGCGTTCCGCTTTATTTCAGGCTGGTGAACGGGGACTCGTCGGTGAAAGTCGCGATGCGGTTACTGTTTATCACCGTGGGGACGGTGTTGGGTGGGCTGGTGAGCGGGGTGGTGATTAAACGGACGGGGATGTATAAGTTGGTTATTGTGGTGGCTGTGGTGTTGTCGGATTTGAGTTTTACTGCCATCTGGCTGAGGTGGAGAGGAGGAGAAGGGGGCACAAACTGGTGGGAAACGGGGTACGGGTTCCCGGTTGGTGTTGGGTTTGGAGTAAGCTTGTCGGCGGCGTTTATTGGGTTGACTGCTGCTTTGGAAAGTAAGCCCGGTCAAGGGGGTAGTCAAGTGGCGGTTGCCACGTCGGGCTTCTACTTGAGCCTTAATTTGGGAAGTCTGTTCGGGGTGAGCGGAGCGAGCTTGATCATTAGCTCGGTGGTTGAAAAGACACTCAGAAAGCAGTTGGATGGGGTGCCGGGTGGGAGGGATATCATCAAGGAGGTGATGTCGAATATTGACAAGATTGGGGAGTTGCCGGATTGGTTGAGGGAGGTGGTGAAAGGGGCGTATACGAGGAGCTTTGTGTATGTATGGTTGTATGCGCTGGTTGCTGGGTGTTTGGCGCTCGGGGCTAGCTTTATCATGAAGGAGGGCCAGTTGAAGGATAGTCAGTTGAGTCATCCGTCTTCTGTCAGAAAGAAGAGAGGTAGTCGTCCTAGGACGGGAAGGCGGGAGGAGCGAGGGCAGAGGATTGGATACAACACTTTTGGGGGTGGAGCACAGAGGGAGAGCGAAGAGAACTCGCCTGTTGCTCAATCGGGGTGACGGCGTGTAGGTGGACGGATACCTGTATCTATAATTGGGCTTGTACGATACAAAAAAGGAAGGGAAACAAAAAAGGTGGAATTTCTGCAAGATGTAATACGTGTATCAAATAGAAGAGTCAGGTAGGGAATATTAATTGTTAGACTATGCACAAATGAAGAACTTGATAGAGAATGGACGATGGTGTCTCGGCAAACCCAATTGGATCTTCGCTCGTCGTCAAACACTTGTGGCCACTAGAGTACTACAGAGGCCTGCGGAAGCGGGACCTTATGAGGCCCAAGTGGAAGGTCCAGGGCCTCGCAGGCGAGTAATTGCACAGGTTGCGTTGGTTTGAATGATATGGTTCTACGATTGAACGAAATGTCTAGTAAGTTAGAGACCCCAACTCCATAGCTCCTTTGTATCCCCAATGCCTTATCCTTGCAACCAGTAACTACGCCTTCGTTTTGATGTGATGAATGAATCTAGCATATCATCTAACGCTCATCCCAATCATGAAAGCCATGATGCCCGACGTCTAGACCTTGGTCTAAATAACACTCTTCATCTTCCTCCATATCAATCCCACTATCAAGCCTCTTCTTCCCCGGCTGCAACCAGTAAACACCTGTGATATCACCATTAGCATGAAGATCGGCCAAAACCATGTAAAATGTTGACTTACCATAATCATCCCCCTCGGAGTGCCAACTCCTCCTCAACCCCAGGCCCGGCCCCTCACAAATTCCCTGCACATCCCTCGCCGTCCACTTCCCGCTCCCCAATACAAACACCTTCTCCCCTTCCTCCAGCGCCACCTTCTTCTCCCCCTTCTTAACCACCGCCTCCATTTTCTTTATTGGAACCAAATAATTCTCATACCGCTGCCTTTCCGAATCCCACCTCCCTTCAAACCTCCAGTTTTTCTCATCGAACATATCCGAGTCATTCGGTTGAAGTTGTAGCTGCTCCCCAGCAGCCTCCAGCGCATGGAACACCCACCGCTTATTCTCCCCTCCAGGCGCATTATACGCCCTCTCCACTTTCTCTTCATCCAAACAACCATCTACCCCCAACAGGAAACCCGCCAAGTTCTGCATCCCATGTTGGCTAGTGAACTTGGCCAACAGGTCAGAAGCTTCTTCCTTCTCGAAGTTGGCGATACTATTCCCCAACCAAACCATCGTCTTCCTGTACGGCGCCAAGTCCGGTTGACTCAACCAGCGCGCTCCGTCCTCGTAGGTACCCAAAAGCGAGCGGAGTTCGATGTTTTTTAGGGCGGTACGTTTGCGGAGTTGAGTAAGGGAGGAGGAGAGGAGGGAGGTATCGACGTCTAGGGCGTAGTAGATTATTTCACCCTTACCCCGTCCGGAGGAGGACTCTAGACAGCGGTCTAAAGCGGCGAGAAGTAAAGCAGTCTTGGAGAGATTGCCCGCCCCCAACTCGACGAGGATGTCAGTGGTCGAAGAAGCGATGGTGGAAGCGATGTGGCCGATTTGTTTCTGCAAAAGGGAGTTCTCGACCCGGTAGGGGTAGTAGCAAGGCGTGGCGAGGATGGAGTCGTAGAGAGATTGGCCCTTTTCGTCCCAGAGGAGGAGGGAGGGGAGGGATTTTCGGCCGGGGGGTTGCAGGAGGGAGGAGAGGGTTTGGGTGTCGAGGGTGTCGAGGAGGGAGGTGGAGGAGGAGCGGATGTCGATCATGTCGGAGGTGGAGGAAGTGTTGGAGGTGTTGAAAGAGGGGGTGGAGAGGGTGTGGTGGTGGTGGAGCAGGGATGGTGCTCCTGGTTTGAAGGAGGAGACATCTCTGTCTTTGGTGATTTGGTGGAAAGGGTGTGATTCAACACCGGGAGAAGGTAGGACTTGAGCCATGGTGGGTTATACTTGGGTTGAGGCGGTAAGACAGCGGGTGTAATGTGGCGGTTTTGAGTTGTTGAAGTCGACTTATCCTGAAAATTGGCGGTGATGTGTCTGATGGAGGAGACGTGTGTTATAAACCACTGTCAAACACGGGAAACATTGTCAACTATGGCAGCCTTGTGTTGGACACTGAGCTAGCTGATGGCCATTCTGTCATTGTTGGTGAATGGAAGTTCCCGACTGCCTATCCGTCGGCAGCAGAATGCTATTGCATTGTCATGGACAGCACAAGGACTCCTGCGAGTGAAAGGCGTCATGGAGATTGTACTCCCTAGGTACCGGAAGCCATAAGGTCCGATCAGCCTCAGCCCTGTTGTGCTCTCCTGTGACCATACGGGGGGGGGGGGGGGGGGGGGGTTTTCCCTCAATCGACATCCCGATTCCGTATGCAAGGTGATACCTTCAGCCACTGCCCACGGTTGCACATTAGCGGGAAGATCATGATGCGCTTGCCGCAATGGCTTCTGACCAGAAACAAAGAACTCATCTCAAGAAGTGATGTAATCGACATCCTGTGCCGATTGTTTGGTTCCTGGCCCAGGGGTAATGCAGACAGAGATCGCGTATGTGACGTTGACCCCCCCATGCCTATGGTGTCCATGATGGAAGGCAGTTGGTCGGATAGTCAGACTTCTGGTGATGGTGATGGATGAGTAGGCAGAGGTACACTGTACACTGTACCGAAGGGAGCTCCTGTGAGCAGGGGTTGATCAGTAGTGTTCTCTTGCAACGCATCCGGATCAGCAGGTTCAACAATGACGACAAACTAAAGGAGTCCGAGGCAGCAAATCGGAACCAGAGCGTTCAATATGCCGCTGCCCGGCGAGGAGGGCAATCTTCAGCTTGGAGAGCCAACGCCACCACGACGTGAATTCTAGATCGCCAATTCTGGAGCATATCCGTCTGGGCACAGGTTGTTTGCTGTGCTGCTGAGTTGAAGGGAGGCAAGGAAGGGAATGCAGTGAGATGAGAGTTGATGATGGAGGTTGCTACCCATTGGGGGAAGCGGCCATGGACAGGGTCTTCCTGTGCAACTACAAAAATGAGGGGTTACCTGCACCTCAGCTGTGTGGCTTATCTATCCTTTCTTGTACAACATTGGGCACCTAACAGAAGCAGGTTAGTTCCTGCCCGTGTCCTCTTAAATCCATGCACCTCTCCCGTCACAACATGAGCATTCCACTTCAACATTGGATTCCTTTGACTCTCCAGCATCAACACAGTGACGAAGAGTCTCCGATTGAAAAACAATGGTCGCGGTTTCATCCCCTATTTCCCGGCATATTTCAAAGGAGAAGCTGATAGTGTAGAGGTAGTTATGTAAAGACACGCCCAGAAAATCGATGACGATGACGATCCCTAACACAACGATCCAGGCACTGGATCAAAACAAACATCTCGAAAACTTGGCTCGGAAACTGAGACACCCAGACACGACGAACTGCCCATGGCTGTGATGGATGCTTCCGCATTTTTATTAACCGTATGGAGATAGATAGTTCTTGATGTGCTCCAGGCTTGTCCCGGCCAGCCATCAAGGTTCCAACCGAACCATTGACTAGGCCGGGATTGTACACCGCATTTATGTCGTGGTCTCTGCAGACGCTCGGAGTAAACAAATGTGCTGGGGCTGAAGGGCAGGAATGGATTTGCTCGTCTTCAAGTACTTTCACGAAGTATCGGCCGGCTTATGAGTTGTACTCCTGAGATCCTCATGCCATCCCCTCCATTATACCACCAAAGGTTTTTCGAGATGATGGAAGCCAAAACAGTAGATGTACTCATTATCGGTGCTGGGCCAGCTGGTAAGCAACCCCAGAATCTAAAAAAAAAAAAGTAGCGGGATATAGGCTGACACTCTGCTCACAGGGCTGGCCCTAGCCAATTGGTTCCGAAACTCCAGCATCAATGTCCTGCTGGTTGACAAGAAGCCCGTGCCTACACGGCGAGGGAAAGCTGAAGGGCTGAAGTCGACGACAAACGAGATCTTTGACTCGTACGGTATCGGACCTCAGATCGCAGCAGAATCATGGAGACTGGAAGAAATAGCCATCTGGGGCCAAAAGAAGGATGGCGAAAGCGGGATCGAGAGGGAGCAGCTGATACAGGATAAGGTGGAGGAGTTGGGCAAGGTGCGGGAGACGATGTTGCAGCAATGTGAGTACTAACTTGATATTTATTTTTTCGAGTGTGTCTGACTTCATTCACTTGCTGATTGTCGAACCGTACAGCAAGAGTTGAATACCACATGCAGCAAAACCTGCTAAGTCACAAGAACATCACGATCCAGTACAACACTCAGCCTGTCGAGGTCAAGATCGATGAGTCCTCGCTGCATGAGGATGAAGTTTATCCAGTTGAGGTGCGCTTGGTCAAGACGCAGGTGCAGTTCGAGGCGGCCTCGAATATCCTCGAGAATTCAACACCACCTGTGAGACCATCCGTGTAGCTCGGCTGAAGAGAAGCTGTCACTAACAGACTTTAGCAGACCGCGAACGGGGATGCCGAAGAGCTCGAAGAACGAATCCGAGCCAAATACATCGTAGGCTGTGACGGAGCTCACAGTTGGCTTCGGAAGCAACTCCAAGTTCAACTCGAAGGCGACCTAACAGACTCTGTTTTCGGTAAGCGAGTTCCTTACCTGACGTATCTTACCTGTCCCGTAAACCCTCAACTTAGGACTGGTTACTGACACCAACCCTCACCTCCCAAAAGGGGTCGTCGACCTAATCCCCAAATCCAACTTCCCCGACCTCCGCCGCGTCTGCTACCTCCGCGCCTCTACGGGAACCATCCTCCTCGTCCCGCGCAGCAACAAGGAAGTCCGGCTGTACATCCCCGTCGAGAGCAGCAGTTCTCTCTCAGACCCCAAAGACCTCACCTTCGACCGCATCATCGACGCCGCGCGCAAGATCATGTCCCCTTACACTTTGGAAGTGGGCTCGGTCTCGTGGTGGTCCGCCTACCGCGTTGGCCAGCGCGTAGGCAGTCACTTTTCAAGACATAATGAAAGGGCGTTCCTGGTGGGAGATGCGGTGCATACGCACTCGCCCAAGGCGGGACAGGGGATGAACACGTCCATTCAGGATGCGTATAACCTTGGTTGGAAGTTGAGGTTGGTTTTGCACAGCGCTAAACCTCAGCTCAACCCGAAGGCAGCCAGGAAGTCATTGGCGACGTACGAATCCGAACGGCGCCCCGTAGCACAAGACCTCATCTCCTTCGACAGAGGCTACCTCAAGCTCTTCGCTGCTCCATCATCTCAATTCGACACCGAGTTCTTGCGCGCCATGAAGTTCACCACCGGTCTTTCCATCCGCTACCCGCCCTCATGCGCGGTGCAGCTCCCAAGGGGTGTGCAAACCGCAGAACAGCTAGGTCCAAGTCTGCTCAAAGCCGATCTAGTTCCCGGCAAGCGCTTGCCGGATTTTCAGGCGGTTTACCAAGCGGATGGGATAACGACTTGGATTCATAGGCGGTTACAAGCCACCGGTTGCTTTAGGGTGCTTGTCTTTGCCGGAGACCTTGCTGCCCACCAACACTTGTTGACAAAGGTGCAGAAGCTGGGGGAGTACCTCGCAGACCCAGAGACTGGATTAGGACACCTGACAGCAGGCGGAGAGGCGGCGCCGGTGGAGGTGCTTATGGTGCATAGTGCTGATCGTGAGAAGGTTGAGCTGCTTGACTTGCCTGAGGTCTTCAGGCCTTGGAGCGATAGTGAGGGGTATGATTACTGGCGGGTGTTGGCGGATGCTGAGAGTGTGCATGAGGGACATGGGAGGGTGTATGAGCGGCTGGAGATTGATCCGGAGAAGGGGAGGATGTTGGTGGTGAGGCCGGATGGGTATATCGGTGCGGTGCTTGATGTTGATGATGTTGAAGGGCTCGGGGCATACTTCAAGGAGTTGGGTATGCTGTCAGAATTTGATAAGTAGAGACATGGCCAGTCTGTTGGTGTTGGTGATCCCAGGCGGGGACAACTAACTCAAGCCATCTGACCAAAGGCACTTGGGATATTCTGATTTGTTTGTGAGGATACATACCTAACCGACCTGATAATCGTCCAGAACATCACCAACTTCTACTTTAAAGGTATGCATGCCCCTCGCTCACTCACTGCTGAGTCTTCATCAGCTCATGGGACGGTCGGTTGGAAGGTGTGGTGTACCGTGGAAACTCGGGGCGTTCGTCTTCGGGATTTCGCATCCTAAGCACACTTGAGGCACCTCTAGCATTGCAGATTGCTCGAATCTCTAAAACCTAAACCCCAAGGCACCCAAGTTGCGTCTATGCAATCGTTCCTTGTGAAGCCCACAGCTTGCACACAGATTCTGTTGGTCACCGAAAGACGAACGCCCCGAGATTATACGGTAGGAGGACGGGTTCGGGCAGATAAAGGGTTAGGGTTTAAGTAGATGACCTGCCACAAGCACAGTCCACCGCCAACCATCCTGCTGCTGCTTGCTGTTGATGCATGTCGGACCTGCTGAAGAGAAGCAGCTTGTGCATCAAGTCCTCTTTAAGGATGAATAGCATAACGAGATGCGATAGAAACTTGATAAAGCAGCCGGTTGAAGAAGATGAGAATGCGCGTCGCAAGCGAATGTAAGAGATGACAGCCAAGCATTCCATCTCATGGCATGGAAGATCGGCACAATCAGACCGAACTCTAGCAGCCACTGCCCGCGGGCACTGGACATAAATGTAAGCAACCCGACGCGGCTGGTGACTGAAACGAATGAAAGCAAAGGGCAAAGTGTCTACCCCGTTGGTCCCTGAATTCTCACCTCGACATCTTCCTCTTGGTCAATCTGTTTCCACCGACTCGCGCGATAGCAATCGCCATCACGACGCAACTTGTGGGACGCGCCGTGGCATCTCGAAAGTGAAAAGAAATTGCAAAGTTCAGTGGCGCGCGACCCCTCTTCGTCATCTTTCTCCTACCTCTAGGCAACGGGGTCACGGCTCCCCTATCGCGATAACCTCAGCGGCAATCGATTGGGTCGTCAACACTGCCACGGGGTCCGCCTTGTCCGCTAGCTGCTTATCGCTGTGCGCTACGATAAGGGACCAGTGGCCGACGTCATCGACCCTCTCTTCCAAACTCGCATCGACAACAACTCTTGGTCGACCATCCAGTTCCTGGTTTCCAGTCCAACAGAACCACACCGCAACACGGGTTGTTGTGTTGTTTGTCTAGGTAGGCTCTCGTACTCGACAACCGACAACTGGAAACCCGTGTCATTGCGAACTACTGATTGACTGCAAAACCTTGATTCAGATCCTTTCTCTACTTGGACCCTGAAACTGTCACTCATCTGTCATCCTTTCCCGTTGCCACCTAGTGCGCGCCTCCTCCTCTGATCCTCTGACTACTTGCTCTTCATCATGTCCTGGGACCTCACCCGTCGTCGATGGATGAGACAGCTGAACAGCAAATATATCTTTGACCGCTTTGTAGGTGACGTTTTCTGTTTTGGCTTCATCCGATCTCTTCCTCTTCCCTTTTTTTATTTTATTTTATTTTATTTTTATTTTTATTTTATTTTTTCCAGAAAGCCAAGTTCTGGAAGATTCGCATGCCCACACCTCTTTCAACCAACACAACGCCGAACATCCATATTCCACCTCGACCTTCACTTGGCAAAAAGACATCCACCAACTGCATACTTTCGAGCAGCAGTTGATCTGATCTTTTCTGTTTCGTTTCTGCCGTATTGCGCTTGTCGTTTTGTTTCCCGTACACAGAATTGAACAAGAGAACCAACTTACCTACAAACCGACCCCCGTCCGAGTGCTGACTGAACAATGACCTGAATTGCCTGCTCTAGCCCTTATTGCATGCCATCATCTTCATCATCGAAATGTCCATCCTCGCCCGGCTCACGAGCCGGTTCAACCAGTTCTACGATGAACGACCTGGTGCGTTTTTCCAAGTCCCATTCTCCCAACGCGACGATTCGAGTCGCGGCGATGTTTTCACACGTCGCGCACTCTTTTCGTTGCCTGCGCAACCATTGCTAACAAAAGTGCCATGGCAGTGCTCACGATGATGGTGACCAATGCGGTCCTGGGTGGAATCGCCGACACGGTAGCCCAGTCCATCACGGCGGTCCGGGAGCGTGCCGTCCGCAAGTACCCACCCGGCCGGGGCCCAAACGCGCGCGACGATCCCGTCGCCTACGAGATCCACGAGCTCGACCGGAAGAACCCCCTCAACGAACAAGACTTGATCCCCGATTCGCGGGACCTGCCGCCCCCGTTCGACTTTGAGCGGCTGACCCGCTTCATGGCGTTCGGCTTCTGCATGGCGCCCTTGCAGTTCAAGTGGTTCGGCTTTCTCGAGAGATGCTTCCCCATCACCAAGAAGAACGCCTACCTGCCGGCTTTGAAGAGGGTGGCTTTCGACCAGCTCATCTTTGCGCCCTTTGGTCTGGCCTGCTTCTTCACTGCCATGACGCTGGCCGAGGGCGGTGGAAGGAGGGGCGTGTATGACAAGATAAGGGACATGTATGTGCCGACGCTCAAGGCCAACTACATTCTTTGGCCGGCGGTCCAGGTTATCAACTTTCGGTTGATGCCCGTGTCGCTCCAGCTGGTGAGTTTCTGTTCTGATTGTGCGGAAAGAAGATGTTGCTAAAAAAAAGTCGTGATCACAATAGCCATTCGTTTCCACTGTTGGTATTGCCTGGACGGCCTACCTTTCACTCACCAATGCCGCCGAGGATGTGCAACAGACCACCACTCATCCGGCATCTGGCTCTCCTAACATTCGTCTGGCCTAAATGGTCGCGACGTTAACCATCAAGGTTCTTTCTCCTGATGCATTCGATGATCACAAGTTGCCAACCGGCGCAACACCTTACCTAACGAATATCTGCACAACGACATGGAGAAACAGTACATCTGCCGGGTTGCCTTTGTCCCTGTGTTTTGGGAGGGAATTGTAAGAGAGGTCACGAGGGAAGGGGGTTCGGAGGATACTATACCACGGCTTTTCCTTCATACAGCCGACCGACCTAAAGGCGTCCTGGAGTTTTCGACCAAGGGTACTATCGCCCTTTTCCTTTCGTTGTATTTAGCTAGACCCGGTCTCAATTGAAACGTGAAACCGTCTGATGTTGATTTTACCACAAACCGCTTGTGATGTGTACCTGACGCGATACTCAAAAGCGTAACGTTGTGGACGGTAATAAGCGGTCGGGAGATCTACACATGAAAGTCTTCCGAACATGAGAGATCGTATGAGAAAACGTTAGGTTATATACTCCCCCAAAAAGGTGATCACGTTGTCCTCTCATTCCTCCCCGGTAAGCCGAAATCCGGGTTCATGGAAAGGATGGTACGACTTGGACCCGGGTTGAAGAGTAGAAGAAGCCGACATATTCTCGACTTGTCGATCCGGTTCCGAGGTTATGATGCCAAGTCATGTTCCCAAATAGGTACCAGTCGTGTGGAATAGGAAGGAATGCTTGACCGCCATGTGAAGCTTGAAGGCATGTTTCGTGCCTGCCTGGAGCTGTCAAAGTTGTTCAATGTCGCGGATGAGAGTCCCTGCAGTTTGCTTGTTGTCGTCTGAAGACATGACATGTCTGAGAAATTTCAAATAATCGAATTTTTCACCCCGTATAAGTGATTAGACTTGTAATAGTCCCCGTCTAGACTTTGCCTCTAGGCATATCGGACCGATTTAACAACATGTTCAATTGCGACAATCGGAGCCCTTTGGCACTAATCTTGCATATACTGCCCGCCGGGATGTCATTGCCGTCGCTGTTGTAGAAATGATCCCAGCGGCCCGTCTTCAGTGGAAGGATCACCCCATCCGCAACAGCAGACCCCCAACGCCTCGACGTCACTGGCCCCCTCTTTGCGAATTGGCCCCACAGGAGCTCGGTGTTACCCCTCCATTATCGATTCGCTTACCCCCTTCTGCCCCTCCATCATGGCCACCTCTCTCGGGCCATTGCGACCGCTCTTCGGGGGAACCGCCCGGCGTTGACAGAGAAGTTTCCGTCTTGTTGAGCTTTGAAGAGATTGGCCAAGCAACGGGATTGAAACAAGAGTAAAAAGCTGACCTATCATCATTGCGTCTCTTCGCATATCCACCTGATTCTCCCCCTTCGCTTCCATTCTGTTGATAAGACAAGCTAGTTTTCTCTCTCCTCCTTCAGGCATCCTCTCGTAGTCTGTGTTTGTTTTTCTCTCTCTTGATCTTCCCATCGTCTCTCCAATTCGTAATACCTAGTCACGTACAAACCGCCATCATGTCTCTCTCCAACAAGCTCTCCATCCAGGACGTCGACCTCAAGGGCAAGCGCGTCCTCATCCGTGTAAGCTTCTTTCCGCTCTAGCTAGCTCCTTGTGTTGCTGTGTGTGATTCATATGGATGGATGACCAGACAAAATTCTAACATGCCACCCTTCTCCAGGTCGACTTCAACGTCCCCCTTGACGCCGACGGGAAGGTCACCAACCCCCAGCGCATCGTCGGTGCCATCCCTACCATCAAGTATGCCATCGACAATGGCGCCAAGGCCGTTGTCCTCATGTCCCACCTTGGCCGTCCCGACGGCAAGGTCAACCCCAAGTACTCCCTGAAGCCCGTTGTCCCTGAGCTCGAGAAGCTCCTCGGCAAGAAGGTCACCTTCGCCCCCGACTGCGTTGGCCCCGAGGTTGAGGAGATCGTCAACAAGGCCGACAACGGCGACGTTGTTCTCCTTGAGAACCTCCGCTTCCACATTGAGGAGGAGGGCAAGGGCACCGATGCCGAGGGCAACAAGATCAAGGCCGACAAGGCCAAGGTTGAGGAGTTCCGCAAGGGCCTCACCAAGCTCGGTGATGTCTACATCAGTGAGTTTTCCAGCCTAACTTGGCTTGAAGATTGGGCACAGCAGCTAACACCCTATCCCACAGACGACGCTTTCGGCACTGCCCATCGTGCCCACTCCTCCATGGTCGGCATCGACCTCCCCCAGAGGGCCGCCGGTTTCCTCATGAAGAAGGAGCTCGAGTACTTCGCCAAGGTTCTCGAGTCTCCCCAGCGCCCCTTCCTCGCCATCCTCGGCGGCGCCAAGGTCTCGGACAAGATCCAGCTGATCGACAACCTGCTCGACAAGGTCAACACCCTGGTCATCTGCGGCGGCATGGCCTTCACCTTCAAGAAGACTTTGTACAACATCCCCATTGGCAACTCGCTCTTCGACGAGGCCGGCGCCAAGACTGTCCCGGACCTTGTCAAGAAGGCCGAGAAGAACAACGTCAAGATCGTTCTCCCCGTCGACTACATCATTGCCGACAAGTTCGACAAGGACGCCAACACGGGCTATGCCACGGACAAGGATGGCATTCCCGACGGCTGGATGGGTCTCGACTGTGGCGAGGAGTCCATCAAGCTCTACACCGAAGCCATCAACGAGGCCCAGACCATCCTGTGGAACGGCCCCGCTGGTGTCTTCGAGTTCGACAAGTTCGCCAAGGGCACCAAGGCCACCCTCGACGCCGCCGTCAAGGCTGCCCAGGAAGGCCGCACCGTCATCATTGGCGGTGGCGATACCGCTACCGTTGCTGCCAAGTACGGTGTTGAGGACAAGCTCAGCCACGTCTCCACTGGCGGTGGTGCTTCCCTCGAGCTCCTTGAGGGCAAGGCTCTCCCTGGTGTTGTTGCTCTTAGCGAGCGTCAGTAAGTTCGTTCGTCCTTTTAGATTCAAAAGGAAGCGGGTGCGGGCGGCTGTGTGGAATAATGATGCTATGATACCTCCTGATGTTTGTGGGAGATCATGACTGATGGATTAAAAATGGTGATTAAGGGTCCTTGGAAGGATTAGCAGGGCTAGTCTTTAGGCACTTTAGTCTCAAGTCGATAATAGAACAAAACAGTTAAAAAGTCCATAAGTGTGGTTCCCAAGTGTGATTGTGAGAGTCAGCTTTAACAGTATCAGTCGTCGCAAAGTCTATGCAGTGGTTGACTCCCATACAACATGCAGATCGTTAGTCCCAAGGGTAGCCCCTGTGTAATCCTGTTGACTGATGTCTTCCATCTTGCCTTCCGTGGCAGTTCCCAGGTCACAAACATTTATCGCAAAGATTTCCCATCACCCAAGTCTGGGACGCTTCTTTCCCCCTTGTTCGGACGCTTGAATCTGGTTTTTGAACTGGGGAGTCAAGAAGTGCTCAAAACGAGGGTCTCTCTTTGCCCATCACTCTTGCACATCAAAACTTCGCGAGGCATTGCCGAGCCTTGAAACCGCGAGTCACCGGTCACACCCTAAATCCCATATCGAAACTTGGTAAATATTGTATTGATTGCTGCCTGTCTTCCCCCTTTCCTCATAACCCTTTCTCCGTCTCAAGCTTGACGTTATGCGATTACCGCTGCTTGGCAGCCTCGACCTTCTTGAGTTCCTCCCTGTAAAACAAAAACAACGGTCGTTAGCATCATCGTCTCCAAACTAGTACGGATGAGTCTCGTTCATGGGTTAGTGGTATGTATATTGGGTTATTTCCAAACCAGCCCGTGTCCGCCCAAGACAAAGACCATAGGGCAGATGCTGTAGATGGGAAGTTGGTGGAGGGTGGAGGGTGGTGTAGACAGGAAACGTACTTTAGCTGCGAAGAAAAGTCGTCGCTCGTGTCATCGTCGTCCCAGGACTCCTCCCATAGGTGCTTGGCTTCGTTGTTGCCCTTGGCGGCTTCTGTGTCTTCGGCTTCCCAGTCTGTTTTTTGTTTGCCATGATTGTTAGCTCTTCCTTAGTTCTAGAGGAGTGGGTAGATGATGATTTGTGATCAGAGTATCGTGCGAGGCAGAAGGAAGTAAATGTAGTGTGGTGTAGTGCTAAGTCCAAGTATAAGTGGAGGGGAAGGTGGAAGCGATGTGAATCGTCTGAAGGTCCAGGAACTTTGGACCGTGGTTTTCCCCCTCCCCGTATGCAATGCTAGGGAAGTTGGTCGGGTATGGTGTTGAATCAAGGGTAGTGTAATATCGGGAAGGTTTTGGTGATGTGGTGTGTGCGGGATGCGATGCGCATCGCAAAAGGTGCTTCTGGCCACGGCAGGCAGACTAACCATCAACGGGGAAGTCCTCAAACTCGTCGTCCTCCTCCAACACGGCTGTCTTCTTCTCGGTAACGGGCTGCTCGGGCTTGGGCTCGGTCGACTTGACGTCGTTCTTGGGTTGTGTTGAGGCCATTGTGAATGTGGTGTTTTGTGTGTATGTTTCGAGAGTCGGATGGACCAGCTGGACTGAAGCTGATGACGCTAGACGGATGGATTATCGACGGGTCGTTCGAAGGGCGAACTCGTCGGTTGTGCTGTGGTCGCGGAGATTATGCGCCTTGACTTCTGTTGAAATGCGCGTGGAGGAAAGTTCAAAATCGTCGGTTTGGTGAAAAGATGTTGGGTGGTGGTTGATAGCTTTTGGTCCGGTCAGTCGTGACAGCTTGAGATCTTGTCGTTCGTTCGTTCTGGGCCAGTGACGGGTTGCCAGTGGAAGCAATCAAAGTGCCTGCCCCCCAAGGCGGCAGCGGGACGACGTGCTGCTGGCGTCTGGCGAGCCAGGGGCGGCAAGAGCACGGGCCATGTCTTGCAGGTCTTGGCAGAGAACTTCGGGCCCACTTTGGTACCCCGCCGAGCTGTGATGTGCTTTTGGTGTGTCTTTTGCATCGCCATGTCTTGTCTGCATTGAAGGGGCTTCACATCCGAGTTGACATTTAGAAAATGCAATTCGGATATCGCATAAGTACGAGCACAACAGACAATTGCAGCTGTCACCTTCAGCTTACGTGTGCAAGTCGGATCGCAAGGCGCGAGTCAGCTCACCAGGGCTTCTCATAGAGACAAACAAGCAACAAGAGGGACTCCCTGTTGGTTGCAAACAGCTGTTTTGGCATCAAACCAATCTTCTGAAACCTTTGTTTCTTTTCACAACATTCTCTCTCTATCTTCTTTTCCCCTCTTGCTGCAAATACCCATCAGCCCAATTGAGCCATTGTGGTAACCAGTTCGAGACTGCAATGTTAGCAAGTGGTAACACAACATGAGATGCCGATATCCGCTTATATCGGATCTGACTTTGAAGTCCCAGCGAGCCACGATTGGCTTTTCTCCTGGCCACTCGTCCTGTTGGACAATTGCCTAGATGGAAGTTGATGATTCCCCAGAGGCTCTATGGAGACTTGATGGGAATTGACCATTCCGTCACGGTTGAAAACTGCCTCCGAGAACTTGATCATATTCTCGGATAATGAAAGACCGAGAGTCATGATACGAGATGTGGCTGCTTTGCTCACCTCGTTACGCGCTGCTAGTGCCAACTGACATAAAGCCTGATTACCTTGGGGCATGCATTGTACCCTAAGGTGTGCAGAAGCGCGCGGCGTAGACGTGCCGGCTACGTTGGATAATTATCTCCAGGATCGGATACTAACACAACACAGTATCAAATGAAGACATCAGCAGAATTCCGGGCAATCGGACCTATGACAGTTTATGCCACCGTTTGTCCCAAGTTCCAGGGCAGCAACCTTGGAATGGAACAAGGGGTAAAAACCGGGGACGGCATCGGGGAACTTTTCGATTGTCTTTAACAGCACCGTCTTGGACGCCTCGTCGCCTCTTTCCCCTCGTTTTTTTTTTCCGGGGCAATGCTAGTTCTTTCACGTACTTGGGCGAATCTTGAAAGGCTGACTACGACGCACTTTCAGGAACAAGCCGCAGCTCAGCCTAAGAACGAGAACCTGATAACAAACCTGAACCTACGTACGAACCTAATCCGATCTCACTGGCATTTCTCCTCCTTCTCCTCGAAAGCTCCTACATAGCCGTTCATGCCAGGTCGCCCAACCGATACCCCAACCCATCCCCTCACCCGTTCGTCGAGCCAGAGAACCGACGACAGGGCTTGATATCGACGCTCGTATACACTACATATCGCCGGGCAGGCATACCGTATCTCTCGACATCGACGACCTCCCATTGGCATTCCCTTCGGTGACCAACTGAAACCCCACCTTCCGACCTGGTTCTCTCGCGTCTGCACGCTCACGGTACGCCCGCTGCGCTGAACGACCAATTGCTACGGCACCATACCTCACTGGAGCAAGACGTTGGAGAACGACTCCAGTCCCGGCCGGCGTTGAATGCCTGGACAAGTTGGATCGCGCTGAAAGGATCTCCACCACGACCGTCCGGGCACCAGTCCGCCCACTCGGCTTGGGCCGCAGCGCCGCTCCCAGTCAGCGCCCCCGTCAGTGCCAGTCCCAAACAAGCGTAACACCCAGAACCCCAGGTTTCCTTGTTGGCAGTTTTTGCCAGGTCTGCAGTACCGTCTTAGATCCGGTTTCACCGGGCTTGCCGCTCGGCACCCCTGTATTTATCGAGGTCTTGCCTCCGGTCTCTTTTTCTTTTTTTTTTTTTCGATTCTGTCAGAGCGGGGTCTGGATTTCGCTGTTCTACCTTTTCCCTCGGCCTGTGAAAAGGCGGGTTTTCTTGTCGCTATTTTCAACACCAAAAAGTCGTGACGCCGGCGGCACCATATAAGTGATCCCGGACCTCCGGTCTTTGCTTGGCGACCCGGGCATCCGGTGCCCATCCCCCCGCGCCAACCCGCTTCCCGTCCTCGGCGACGTGCAACACCAATTCAACGGCTACCGTTACAGTACACGACCCGACCGCACACACCACACAAAACGCAGGGTCACACAACCACCCGAAACTTGCCACAATGTCTGCATTGCGCTCTTGGTTCCGCGGATCGTCCGCACCCTCAAAACAACCGTCCAAAGCGCCAAGTGCTGCGCCGAGCCCGGCCGCCAGTTCTACTTCGTTGCGCGACCACTTACAAATCCATGGACGTCCCAGAACCGCCTCAGTTAGCGCTGCCCAGCAGGAGGCGAACAACATTGAAGATGCCATGGCAGCAGTAGCCTTGATTATGAACGACGATATCGACGGAGCCGAAGCAATGCTGCGTTTGCGCGAAGATGCCTCGACATTCCACCAGCTTGGTCTGGGCGTCTCGACATTCTTGAGGAGTATCTTGGGTTTCGAAAAGGAGATCATGAACGAGACGACAACCAGATTAGGGGAGACGGAAACACGGGCATGGAACAATATGAAGAAGGCCCAGAAAGAGGCGGAAAAGCATGGGGTGTACGCTGGTTCGGTATACCCCCAGGGACATGCATCAGGAGGAAGCCACATCTACCCTCCGGGTTCTGAGTTTGCGCTCGTGAACGCAGAGGCGCAACTCATGGGCGCCGTGGTGGCTGTCATGCACGAAAGTCTGACGGAAGCAATCAAGGGATTTTACAAGCTGAGAAAGGCGTACGCGACCTTGGACGGTATCATGACCTCTGAGTTGCTGTATCTGCAGATATTGGAAAAGAAGGGTATCACCACGAGCCCAAGGTCAACCAAGACGAGTCTCGACAAGATGCCTGGTGCATTCAGCGACTCGGAATTTGCTAGCCTTGAAAACTCGAAAGGCGCAAACACTCCTTCGCAAAACGGTGCCGCCGCAGACTCTGCTAGTGTCGCCAAAGAGCCCTCCGGCCCTCAGACACCAGCGTCCGCATCGGCTTCTAACGTAGCAAAGACGGCCGCAGATGCGGAGATACTCGACGAGAAATTGGGTCATCTCCAACTCGACACGGATGCGGCGAGCGTACAGAGCGTGCCCCAGAATGCCTCCCCGGAAGCTACAACACCATCCACACCCCAGTTCTCTCACCTTGACCAGCTGAACAAGTTCGGCGCCGATAGGTCACTCTTCAAGTCACCTGTTGACATCTTCGTCCACAGCGGCGCAAGCATGTGTTTCGGTATTCTCCTGCTCATCATCTCCATGGTTCCCCCAGCATTCTCCCGCCTTCTCTCCGTCATCGGTTTCAAGGGCGATCGCGACAGGGGAGTCCAGATGCTCTGGCAATCAACCAAGTACAACAACATCAACGGCGCCATGGCCGGTCTCGTCCTCCTCCAGTACTACAACCTCTTCTTCGGGTTCGCCGACATCCTCCCCAGCGAGCTCGACATCCAGCAACACTCCAAGTCCGCCACCGGGGGCGCCGAATTCGAAGCCGTCGGCTACCCCCGCGACGAGTGCACCGCCCTGCTCGCCGAGATGCGCCAGCGCTATCCGGACTCGCGCCTCTGGCGGCTCGAAGAAGCCCGCGTCATGGCCAACGCCCGCCGCATCGAGGAGGCCCTGGCCATGCTGGCCGCCAACAGCGACAGCAAGATGCGCCAGATCGCCGCGCTCAACAGTTTCGAGCTGAGCATGAACTCCATCTACGCTTTGGAGTTCAAGTCGGCGCCCGCCCACTTTTTGAGGTGTGTCGAGCTCAACAGCTGGAGCCACGCGCTGTACTACTACCTCGCCGGCTGCGCCGAGCTGGAGCAGTACCGCGATTTGTTCCATAATGGCGAAGCTACCAGCTCCGCTGCCCTCAAACACAAGAAGCTCGCGGAGGAGTACTTCCGCAAAGCCCCCACCGTCGCCGGCAAGAAACGGTTCATGGCCAAGCAGATGCCGTTCGAGGTGTTTGTGCTGCGCAAGCTGCAGAAGTGGGAGGAGCGCGTTAAGGCGTACGGGCTGGATCTCGCGGACGTGATCTGCGTCAGTCCCGCCGTGGAGATGATTTACTTGTGGAACGGCAGCAAGCGGATGCCGCCTCACTTGCTGGAGAAGGCGAGGACGTATCTGGCTTGGGAGCGATGCACGGCGCCGGCGGACAAGGGGGTCGTCGCGAAGGTCAAGGCGCTGGAGCAGGATGAGGTGGCTATTGGAGTGTTGGCCGAGTCGGCGCTGTTGAGACAGCTGGGTAAGGGTAAGGAGGCGAGGAAGTTGGTGGAGCCTCTTTTGGGTGTGGATAGGTATGTTGTTGTTGTCTCTTTTCTCTCACTTGACCTGATACCGAATATTTTGCTGACCAATCCTTCTTTTTCAGATACGTCTTCAAGGGCCCTACAAGAGATGATTACTGCGGCGCTGCAGCCCATTACGAAGTCGCGGCCGTTGCCTGGATGGAAGTCTGCAACCCCGAAGCCTGGCCATCATCAGCCCCCGAAGAGGTCGAAGCCTTCCGCAAGCAAAAGACGGACGAGTGCCAGCTGTATCTGGACAAGGTGTCCAAGTGGGACGGCTTTGTTCTGGATGCCCGGTTTGGCATGAGAGTCCAGGCGGGTATCGACAGCGTGAGGTGGCTGAAGGGCAAGAAGGGCTGGATGTGATCGAGTGAGTACCCAAGGTACTTTACCTTCATCTAAAAGGATGTGTGAACCTTTGTTGCAAGCCATGTTATGATACTAGGTGTTTTACGGGTTGGCATAGAACAAGGGCGGCGTGTAAAGGGTTAAGCGGGCCGGGCGGTTATTGTGTTTTCTTCAGTTTTGATCAGTTTTACGGGTAACTTGGCTCCTTGGATACGAGACCGCGATGTGCATTGCACAGCGAGTTTTGGTGTTTTGCGTGTGTGTGCACATATCTTTATTGGTTCGTGTCTTCTTTTTTGGTCATTGGTGTTTTGGGTATGGTATGGTTTATACATATATTTTATGCATATATGGAAACACCATATGGATGAGAGGTTCAACAGAGCTCTTTATGATCTACGGCGATATGATGGCCTTCAAGAACCTCATCGTCTCCCGGTCCTCGAAACTCGAAGCACCAGGCCAAATGGCACCACCGGCAGGCAAGTGATTCTGCCGATATTGACCGCTATCTCGACACCATTTATCAGTTGCCGGCCGGCAGCGGGACGGGCGGCTAGGACGGCAATAACCCCGGCTCGACGTCATAGGCTACGATAATTCAACGATGGAAATGAGCTGTCAAGGTCTGTTGACTTGTGTAACACAGGCAACCAACTAACAAACTCGTCAGATCTCAATATGAAAAAAGCTTCAAAGCTCGGAGAGCGAATCCCTTCCTATGTTCAGCTAACAAAACCTCCTTCATAACAGTCAGCTTGAATCTGACTTGTAACATGGGCGGCTCCAGTCTCCACGCGACACGTTGAATGGTCAGGTCAGTTACAGCGCATACTCACATTTTGACCCAAAGGTCAACAGCCCCTCTTCTCAGCCCACATTTTGGACTGTTCGAATTTGAAAAGTTGAGACCCCTTTGGGATTTAACACCAAAACACCACCGGATGTAAACAAGCCTCTTCTGGTATCACAACCTCCAGGCCCTGGACACCATTGTCAAGATGGCCTCCCTTCTAAACCTCCCCTTCGTCTCCTACTTCCTTCCGTCCTCGATGACGGCCTGGTCCACCTCGCTCAACCTTTTGTTTTTCTACATGACCTGGACAACCTTGGTCCTCAGCCAATCGCCCTTCAAGCTCGAGATCCTCGGCACGCTCGCCATCCGCCTCGTCTTCTGGCTCTTGCCTTCTCTGGTGTTTCTCCTCTTCGACACGCTCTGCCCCGGGATATCTGTCTCGCTCAAGTACAAGGGCGCCGTCGATTTGCAAGATCGCGATGTCCGCACGCACGCCCGGCTTTTGGGTCTGGGGGTTTTCAACCTCTTGACCTCCACCGCTGTCCAGGGGATTATTTCATTTGGGATCAGCACACTGATTAAGGCTCCCGTGTACCGGACGACCACCACGCTGCCGTTGCCGTGGCAAATGGCGAAGCATATCGCCATTTTGTATTTGGGGAGGGAGGTGTTGACTTATTCTATCCACCGCTTCGTCTTGCACGCCCACGCCCACGACTCGAAGCGCAACTCCTCCCTCACCAACCATTTAACCAACCTGCACATCCGCTACGCCCATGCCAATAACCCCCCCTCTCACTCTTCCACCACCACCACCACCACCTCTTCCTGGCGCAAACCTTCTTCGTTGTCCCTTCAACCAACTCAACCAACCTCCCTCACCCTCCTCGCCGACCACCCCATCCCCTCCCTCCTCCACCGTTTCCTCCCTCTCTACCTCCCTCCCCTTTTGTTGTCTCTCTCCTTCCACCTCTCCCCCCTGCTAGTCCCCTATATACCCATCTCGGCCATCCCCAGCTCCACCCACCATTTACATCTGTTGACGATGCATTTGTTTACCGTGTTGGTTACTTTGGAAGAGACGTTATCTCTGGCGGGGTACACGACGCTTTTGACTCTGGTGCCGATTCCGGGAGTCTTGGTTGGGGGGATAGCGAAGAGGCAGGGGAGGCATTTTGGGACGGTGGAAGGGATGAAGGGGAGAAGTGGAAATTTTGGGGCTTGGGGGGTGGTGGATTGGGTTTTGGGGACGAGACTGCTGAAGGATGAGAGTAGGGAGGGTGGGGTTGTTGTTGAGGGTGAGAAGGGAAGTGGTGCTAGGAAGAGCAGAAGTAAAGCTGCTGATGAGGGTGCTCCTGCGAGGAAAACTAGGACGAGCACCAGGAGACAGAGAGAGGACCTGAGCAAGTCGTTGGAGGAGGAGATTAAGCAAGTGGCTGAGGGACTGAGGGAGGTCGGAGAGGGGTTTGTGGATGGGATTAAGGAGTTTGGGGAGGGGATGGGGGTGAGGAGGAGTGGAAGGATTAGGGAGAGGAGCAGTAGGGCGGGGTCGGTGATGAGGTGAGGTGATGGGCTTAGGGTGGATGTAAAGAATGGATGGGTGGATGATGGATGACGGTATTATTTTGTATGATGATGGACGATTTTTACGACTGGGAGGTATTGTTTTGGAAAAGTTGTGTTTCATTTCCTGTTTGGATATCCGGTGGCTGTCATGAGTTTTCTTTGGCTTTCGTTCTTTTTTTTTTTCACCTCTTTCCAAAAGTTCAACAAGATAGACGGTTTCTTACGAAGATATCGCGATGATATCAGCGATAACCAAGAACCTCACAGACGCTGGACGTCGTAGCCCCCTCTCTTGCCAAGGGGTCAAGGAATCAAAAGCACATCACAATAGCTTCCCATGGCCCATGCGCACCCTCTCGTCTCAATCCCGAAACCCCACCACCAACCGAAACGATCACAAGAGTTCAATCTCGGGTAGTCTTCCCGACCCATTATTCGTCTCGTCTTGTCTCGTTCCTGGTTCCCCGTCCCGCGGCCGTTGGAGCACAGGCCGGTGATAATGGACGGAAGCGGGAATGATCTGGGTTGATCTATGGGTGGTGAGCAAGGGGTTTCCTGGTGGGGCCCCATGTGGTTCGGTTCCGTTTCGAGTTGTTGCTTTTTGGGTGTTGTTTCTTTTTACCGTTCGAGGGAGGCTCGAGGTTAGTGGGCGGGCAGATTAGTATATTTTGGAGGTTCTGTGTGCCTCGATATCGTTGGTTTACCCCAACGGTGACGCTGAGCTGTGATCCCCTGGTGCTGAAAAAGGGTAGCATATTGGACGAATATACCGTTTACACTACCTGCCAGATTCCCTGATAACACGGATACCGTCCGTCATATGAACAAGGAAGGTCAGAAGTGGGAAATTTGTTCCACCCGTTCTTCTAGAAGCTTTCTCGCTCGTTTCCCTGGGACGAACGGGTTCGGGTCCAGTGGGTTGAAAGCTCAAGCCACTTATTCCAGGGTCCTGGCCACTACCGAGAGGAGTAAGAAAAGAGGTTGCACCTCATTTTGTTCGCCTAACCTTGTACACCTCGTACCGTTTGTTCGTTCCTTGATGTTGCATCCCGACTATCCGAGGGGGGATTCGCAATGAGGATTGCTGCAATGGGGACTTGTGTGTTGAGGTGTTGCGATGGTTATCGTGATTGTCTTATATCGATAGGCTGTTATCCAAATCTGGAAGTGCCAGGCACCTCCCACCTATAGGCCAAAATCCCTCCCAAAATCTCGGAACACTCTCTTCGACGCAGTGGTAGCTCCCAAGATCGCGGAGAAAACCAGCCCGTCAGCCCGGCGCATCTCAAAGCCTAAAGTCTAGTCTAGGGACCAAGGGGTTGGGAAAGTGGATTTTGGACATAGTTAGGGATGCATGATTGGAGGTTGCTGGGTCAAAAGTATTGGTAGACACAACCAAAAAAGGGAATATTCAGGGGCAAGCACGAGGTTCAGTGGAGGGATCAGTCAGGGCAGCCAAAAGAGACATCTGCAGGGAAAGGAAGGGACTGAAAAAGGATAATGAGGGGTCGGTGCGCTAAGATAAGGCAAGACGACCAGTCCCTGCGTCTTTACTTTCCCAGACGGGAATCTTCCCCGGTGGTGATACCAGATCCAATTTCCATGATGCTTGTTAGGGAATTGAGTGGTGGGAGGAGGATAGCACTAACAGGGTGACAACTGGGGCAAGGAGATCGGAGCTTTGGCCTCATATGTTCTTTGCTTTCTTGCGCTGGGACTCTGGGACTTTGGGAGAGCTCTTGCTGTACCACCAACTTCATGTGAAGAGCTCTGTGCGCACCGTCTCCAAAAGAAGTCTCTTTCCATCACTCCCTCCCGTCAATGTACCTGCCAATCATTCCAGTTTCCAAGAATCGTCCCCTTGAAGGTCACAGATCCTCATCTTGCCTTTTTGTTTCTCAAAAATACCTCCAGCTCATCCTGTTGGATGGATTTATGACTGATGTCCTTGTTCCCGAGTTGAGTTGAGCAAAGTCTTTTTCAGGTCCCCACCATTACCGGCGCTATTAGTGGTACTTGCAACAGCATTGCAGCACTGACTGCAGCAACTGGGGCAACTGGAGCAACCTTCGAAATCTTGGAACCGAGAAGCATTCAAAATCATTGGGGCGCATTGGAGGGTTTGGAGGGGGTCACAGCACTGCCTGCAACGGGGACATGACAGGCACCAATCCCACCTTGGATCATCTTTTCGTACCCTCCCAGTCATCATCCCAGTGTTTCGCGAATTGCGTCCAATACCATTTCTCTTTTCGCTCTTTTTCCCCTTGTGTGAAAGAAGCGACCAGTCCGGGATTAGGGATCATAGATTTCTACATGTGTCCGGGGTGGTTGTTCAGATTCGAACACTCTTTTGGGATTTGTTTGGAGACTTGGAGTCCGGCACCTTTTTTTTTTCTCATCTTGCCGTGTCTAATCTCAATTCTTTTCCAACTCTTTCTTTCCACCTTCTATCGTCGTCTGTCGATATCAATATGGTCTGAGGAGGGAAAAGGATTTTGCGCCTACCAACCTACTACCTTCCTCTCTCTCCCACTCTGCCACCTGGTTCGACAACCCATATCGACGCAACTACCCGACCACAACCTAATACCATACCTCGCTACGATACTCGGTGCTTCGAATCGGCTTTACGAGAAGCAGATCGCATTCTAATCCCTCCAATACAGCAAGGCATTTCTGACTCTTAATACCTGTTTACCTAATAGCCCCTCGGCGACACTATCAACACATCGACTTGTGACTCTTACGACGACTCGATCTCGATTGGTCATCCCACACAAAGTTTGCCATTCCATCCCACCTCATCGGTTCAGCCCAACCGCTTGGACGTACCTGCAGACGCAAAGTTGATTGCTTGCTTATGCAGCCCAGCTACCTGCAGCGGGAAAAGGTCATGGTCCAGAAAGCCGGGAGTGCAAGCATAACTACGAGAAGCACCTGTTACCAAGATCGACGAACCATACAGCGACCCTGAGACAATCCAATATACGCACGACTCGTTACACTGCCGCTTCCCAGCTAGGAGAAGTTAGAGCTTGGACGGCCCCAGCCGCCCATAAGCAAACTTTGGAACCGCGCCATTCTCGTCGTCGTCGACCCTTCAGTAAATAATGGAGCAGCACTTGTCCGAGTCGGCTGCCTACCTGGCAGAAGCACCCCCTATTCCCCGACGCTCCCGCGAACGAGACCGCATTCGAAACCTCTCTGGCCAGCAAGACGAAACCAAGAAAGTTGAAACGGAAAAGACAAGTGGACAAACTTGGAGGCAAACATTGGAAACCCACCGGAGAGATCCCAACCGAACCCCCGAACGAAAAGACAAAGACCGACGCACCGACCACGCGTCCGCCGCCAGCTTAGCAGCCAGCGCCAACAACGCCAACGCCAACCCCAACCGAGACAGGGATCCCGACCGGCCAATCCAACCCGCCTCTCCTGAGGTCATCTCGTCCCTCATCACATCCCTCTCCACCATATCGCGCCCGCTGAGCACCCATTTCGAGTCGCCCTTCTATCTCGAACCCATAGGCCTCACCAGCCCCATCGGCCTGTCCTTCAACACATCCCCAACCGCCAAGTCCGGTTCGTTCGGTGTCGACTACGGCGCATACTCCAAGCCCTCCGACAGTCAGTGGCAGCACGAAGATGTCCCCGTAGACCAGGCCACTGCAAGCCCTCCCATTGTCCGGACTGGCAGATCTCGTCCTACATCCAAGATATCCGTGTCCTCCAAGGGCGCTAAATCACCAAAGAGCCCGGCACACACACGCGAACCCTCGGGTTTCAGGAGCTTGCTCTCGCGCGGTAGCAGCAGCGCCCTGTCGCGATCATCGAGCAAGGCCTCCCTTGCATCCGGAGTCGAAAGCATTGGCAAGTTGAGCATTGAACGAGGAAGCGAACCGGTTTCTCCCGTTGGGACCGACCCGAAACCATTGCGCCGACAGAAATCCGCCGATAGCTGGAATTGGAGGACAGCAGGCCGCAGTCAGCGCGGGTTGATGTACATGAGCAGCAAGGAGAGATTGCGCGAACAAGAAGTCGACAAGAATAAGAGGGCGAGCGTTATTGGTATCTCAGCACTGGCTGGAAATTCAACAACTGGACTGGTTGGAACGGGCACAACAAGCGGCAGCTCGACACCCCGTCTTGATCCTTTTTCGGTAGAGAGCATCATCAGCGAGGAACCAGGCAACGATATCCCTTCTACGCCCAAGTTGTCGACGGACTGGGAACCTCCAAGCGGCTTTGGGAGCTCCCCGCCAGGTATCCCTACCAGGGAGTCATCGTTAAGGAGGTCACAGAACCACAAGCGGTCGTCTACCAGGGCGTCGCGCATGTCGAGACGGGATAGCGACACGGGCGCAAACGACACCATCCACGAACTCGAAGAGTATCTCAGCGAACCCCCCGAGTCACGCACCGAGAAACCGAAACGACGCGAACGAAAAATGTTGGACCCCTTACGCCTCTCTGCAGACTTACACGTGAAACCAGCATTATCCACACCTACAGTCAACATGTTTCCAGAATCAGAAACCGACGATGTTGCGCCGTCTCCCGCTATCGCTCAGTCACGCCCCCAAGATCGCGATGCGGACCCCAAATCGAAACGAAGATCAGCTTTTCTGAACCCAGACTCATTGGTCGGTAACGGCGATAGTAACGGGAATCTGGATGTGAAAAACAAGCGAGCTAGCAGTAAGCTTAAACGACTCTCCGGCGCTATCATACCTGGAAATCCTGACAAATCTTCTTCGACAGAGGGAATCGGACCACATGTTACATACGAACGGCCAAGGAGCGCAGACAGCATCGACGACGCGGTTGAGGCTTACCTATGCAGTCCCCGACTGAGCCAGAAGATCCGACACCCGCAGACAGGTCGCGTAATCAGCTTCAGCGAAGTGGGCGATCCTAACGGGAGTGCTGTCTTTTGCTGTGTGGGCATGGGTCTGACGAGGTACATCACGGGGTTTTACGACGAGCTGGCTTTGACGTTGAAGCTCCGGATGATTACCCCTGATAGACCTGGAGTGGGCGATAGTGAGCCGTATAGTGATGGCAACACTACGCCACTGAGCTGGCCTGGTATGTTTCTCTCTTGTGGTATTTGCGTGTCAAATGCTAACTCTTAACAGACGACGTCTATGCGATATGTCAAGCCCTCAAAATCACAAAGTTCTCCATCCTCGCCCATTCCGCTGGCGCCATCTACGCCTTAGCTACCGCGCTACGCATGCCTCAACACATCAGGGGCAAGATTCATCTCCTCGCCCCTTGGATTCCTCCATCACAAATAAACGTCATCGGAGGTGGTTCTCAGAACCCTCTACCACCCACCAACGCCATCCCAACCAGCCAGAAAATCCTCAGAGCCCTTCCAACACCCATCCTCAAAGTCGCCAACAGCAACTTCATGGCCGCCACCAGCTCCAGCATCACCTCCTCCTTACCCAAACAAAAACGCGCTAAACGCGACAAGAAGAAAGACAAATCTTCCTCTCTCGGCATAATAGAAAACAAAGACTCCGACCGCCCCGCCACCTCCTCCGGCATCATCCACACCTCGGAACCCACCGGCGCAGACGAAGACATGGACCGCATCCGCCCCACCATAACCAACAGCAATCAGGGCATCGGCGGCAGAGGCGGCAGCGGCCACCGCCACACCCGCTCCAAATCCACCAATCTCGCCGGCATCGACGAAACCCCCAACCGCCACTCCACCCTCTCAGACTCCGACATCGCCGCCGCCCTCGCCCTCGCCGAGCGCGAACGCCAACAACAATACGACCACCGCCTCACGCACGCCATCTGGCAACTCGCCACCACGGGCGCCAACCCCGCCGTTGACCTTTTAGTCTGTCTCGAGCGTCGACACACCATTGGTTTCCGGTACGTGGACATCACCCGTCCCGTCGTGATCCACCACGGTAGTCGCGATACGCGGGTACCTGTCGAAAACGTCAAGTGGTTAGGAAAAATGATGAGGCGGTGCGAGGTCAGGATATTGGAGGGCGAAGGGCATGGACTCATGGCTAGTGCGCAGGTCATGGCCGGCGTGTTGATGGAGATTAGTAGGGAGTGGGAGGAGTGGGGGCGGGTGACGGGGCAGAACCCGGGGGTGTTGAGTGAGAGGGGGGGGGCGACGGGGACGGGGAAAGGAGATGGGAATGGGGGGAAACACGGGCATGGGCATAGGAGGGGGACGATGGATCGGTTGGGGATGAGTATGGGGATGAGTTTTGGGTTAGGAGGGGGTGGGAAGGACTAGGGGAGTGGGCGATGAGGTTGATGAGGCCCTTTCTGCCTCTCATCGGTTTTGGGTCATGTTTTGTTTTCTGGATCATTCATGGCTGGGGCGATTTCGATGTTGCATTAACGGATTTTCCCTTTCGTCTTCATCTCTTTTATCTTTTTTCTCATTTTTCTTCCCTCAAACGACTGTCACGCAACGTCCACACTTTCAGACATATATCATGCCCTCTTATTTCTTCTTTTCATTTCCTCTTTCTTCTCAATGTCTTGATATCCGCACTTCTTTTTTGGCATATTTCAGCTCCAGTTTTTTTCTCGAATAGTCGATTGGTTTTTAGAGGCTGGAAGGTTGGGGTCTAACAGAACTCTGTGTACTATACTAGTAGTAATGTCCAATTTGGTAATGCGAGCGAGCGCGTCGAAGGGAGCTAGGATGGGATATCGGAAAGGGCTGGAGGTGGTGGAGGAAAAGGGAATACAAAGCTGGGCATTATCGAGATGCGTTGATCACCAAACCGTTTCGCGTTTCTCTCGGTTCTTTCTCGTTATGATGATTTTCTGCTGGTTCGTTTAACATTTGCTTCTATTAAAGGGCTTTTAAGGGTATCATTCTATTTCTAAGTTGTCCCAAGTAGGTGATCCGTTTCTTTCCCTTCCTCTTTACCATCCCGGATTCATGCACTAACCATTCGCACCTTTGTAGATACCGTAAACATTCAAAGCCACAAAAGGGGATAGCCTTCCCGGGCATAGGAACCTTCCCCAGGTCGTCAACAGATATGAACACCACACCATTTTTCGCAACTCGCATGAGTTACAAACAAGCAATAATCGTCAGATACTCCATCTTCTCCGATGTTCACAATTCACCCCTGACCGTACCAGCCGACTAACATTCCCTCACCAGCAACAGCATCGTCCCATACCAATAACCACACTCCTTCCCATCCTTACATGCCCTCCCATTAAGCTTCTCAAGCTCAAGCTCAAACCTGCGGTGCAGTCCAAGTAACCTTCATCTTCTCCTTCTTCTTACTCCTACCCGTCATCCGTCTCAGAAACCTCTTAACCGCCCTCCTCGCCGCCCGTGGGAACTTCTTCACCCTCCTCGAGAGTTTGGAAGAAGTCGACCTGCCTGACCTTCTCGACGAAATGGTCGTCGAGGTGTGGACCCGCTTGTTGGTCACCGGAACGGGCAGGCCATGGTTGGTGGTGCCGGCGGTGAAACCGGTTTGGGCGGAGACCGTGCCGTCTAGGCCGTGGCTACCACTAGCGGAGAGGGGATGAGGGTGAGAGGCGGAAGGGGCGTTGGTGGTTCGGTAGAGAGGGTGGGGCTGGGGAGTGGATGAATCGGAGGGGATGGTGGAGGGGGTGGAAGAACCGGAGGGTGAGGGTTCGACGATGTGGAAGGGGTCTTCGAAGGGGTTAGTGATGTTTACTCCGCTTGAAGAGGCAATGGGAGCCGTGGGGGCCGTGGAGTAGGTATCGAATGTGGAGGTTGTTGAGTGTTTGTGGGGGAGTTTGTTGCTGTTGCTGTTCAAGAGGTTGTTATGGTGTTTGTGGTCCATGTTATTTGGGCACGAGGAGGTGGAGGGTTGCTGCTCGTAGTCGTAGGCGTCGTCGTCAGGGTAGTCGCAGGAGTCGTTGTTGAGGTTGAGGTTCTTGATGAGGCTGATGCGAGCAGCGCTGTTGGTGTCTGCGTGGTTCTGAGTGCCAGAGCCAGAGGCGATGACGAGAGGCTGAGTGTCTGAGAGTCGTCTCTGGAGAGGAGGAGAACGACGAGGAGTGCGAGATTGGGAGCGAAGGAACATGAGGCGCTTGCGGAGTTCTTCCTCTTCGATGGGGTAAGCTCTTCGGTTTCTCTTTGCAAGATGCGAGCGGACTGGGTCATGATCAGTTAGATGGCAAATAGCTGGACTCGGAGGTCAGCGAGAAGGGCCATGAGAGGGTTATTGGCTCTGGGACATACAGGTATGGGCCTAGGAGGAGAGATCAGGGGTACTAAAAGGTAATGGAGCATATAAATGGTCGATCTATGGATGTTCGGGCAAGGTGGCGGCTTTTATAGGAAGTTTGGGCACAATAATCGTATCAAAGACAAGAGGAGGGATTCAGAGATGATGAATGGAGGTGTAGAAGGGGAGTTTGTCCAAATCAATCACTTGGACTTGGAGTTGGGCGAACAAAGTCAATGGGAAAGGTACGATGGGCATGACGTTGCGGCTTGAAGCAACAGCTATCCTTCGTGCCTTCTCCATGCTTGTGCTCTCTTATTTCTCGGGCCCGAGTTCGATTGTTACTTGGACGGAAGGGAAGGTTCACTGGGAGGATTGGTTGTAGACGGCAGGTGCCTCCAAACCGGAGCGCATTGGAGTCACGGAGCGGAAGCCACAACTCCCACTCGGAACACGGGCAAGTCCTCGCCGGTAGGAAGCGCTACCGTGAGCTTTCTTCCTCGAAAGTTTTGGTCACGGCAGAAACGAAGCAAAGGCGCCAGATATCAACGACCAGCAAAATCTTGAAATGTCAAAGGTTCAGCTTTGCAACAACAGTAACATACTGTCATAACACTCCCGGTTGCCTGCATACCCAGGTAAATCTGCCTCCCGTCAAGCTTTATTTAACCGCACAGAACCCAACCCCATCCTTTTAAAGTTCTGACTCGATTGCAGATCACCGATCCACTGGAAGCCACCGTTGATCTCCGACATCCAGCTCAGCCTCCACGACATCGACGTTGAAATATGAAACCGCTTCCAGAGAAAGGAACGAACCCACCGCCGCCAAGGTAGGAATCAGTGCCATTGCACCGCGAAGCGAGAATATCGTGGTGGGATAGAGCCCTTCGACAGCGTATGGCGACCTATGAAAAGGGGCATATGCGCCTGGGTCGGGATTGTGGGTGAAGGTCTGGAGCAATCAATCCCCGAAATCCCGTCCCCAGCCCTGTTTGCAGGGCCAGCGACAATTGCCAAGCACGCTCAGTCCCGCTATGGTTGCCGCCATCTCCTCCTTTAGTGTAGCATGGCGCGCTTCTTCCTTTGCAAAGCTGGCGTCGCTGATTGGGGGCCTTAAAGGACCCGGCCGGGGTAAGTTTGCTAGGGCTGACAACACCCCTGAATAAAAGAAAAGATAAGGTCACGGTCTGCCGCCCTACGATCTTTTGGTGGGTTCCGCGCTTCTTTTGTCCTACTTTCCTCTTTCTAGGGTATCAAAAATTAGGTTGAAGGGTTGTGTGACCTGATCATCCCCGTTACCATACCGGACCTCACCGAACAGCTTGGAGTACCACCCGAATCCAGGAGGACAACATTGCCTTGGTGAACAGCGCGGTATATCGGTTGGGCTTCGAATTCTACGCCAGGTCGGAAAGCCAAAGACACCAAGACGAAGAGACAACGTCCGTTTTATACACACCGAAGCTTTCCGAATCAACCAATACGGCACGATGGCCTTGGCGGATAGAGTCAATCTCGGGCCTCTCACCACGGTTTTCACAGCGCCTGCAGCATGCTCTACCGCGATCTTCGCAGACAACAAGCTCGGATGGAGGGATCAGTTGTGCGTGGATGATCGGAAATCAATAACGGACAACAAAGAGTGCTGGCCGGGAACAAAACGAGGTTTTCACTCCCCTGGTCTATTTTGCCCAGAAGGATACACATCAGCCTGCACGGCGAGCGTCGTGGATGGCGTCACTTCGACCGGGTGGAAGGCGCAATATCCGCTTCAAGATGGCGAGACCGCTGTCGGGTGCTGCCCGACTGGGTTCCGGTGCGGTGACCTCGGAACCCAGGGCCAAACGTGTGTTCTCAGATGGGGCACCTTGTCCATGGAACAGCCCACCGCAAAGTGCAAGAACGGGCAATTGACGGACTTTGGCACCATGACATTCCCTGGTCAGCAGCCGAACCTGTTTGCAGGCATGATCCAGATCAACTGGAAGGCCTCAGACCACGGCGAGTCTGCCACTTCCACCACCACCTCGGCCAAGACTTCGGCAACCGCTTCAAACTCCGGCTCTACATCCGGTTCCGCTTCCGCCAGCCGCAGTAACCCCGACCTGGTCACAGTTACGAGGACGGTTTCCGGATCGCTTACCATTGAGACTTTGAGTAGCACAGGAGAGAAACAAGAGGACACGGACAAGCCAGCAATGGGCAAAGGAGCAGTTGCTGGCACCGTGGTTGGTGTGATGGTCTTTGTGCTTTTCTTCCCAATAGGGTGGCTATTCCGGAGAAATCGCCAGAAGAAAGCTTCCGCCGAAGCTTCCGCTGAGGGCGGCGATGACAGTGATTCAGCTGCTGACCCCACGAGGTCGCTTGTGGGAACGGCGGCAGCTTCCAGGGCCCCTGGTTCCTCAGCCGCCGAAACACCTCAGCCAGTTTACGCAGATTACCCAATGCATGAAGCTCCAGGGGATTATAAGCCTTATGCGGCTGGCATATACTCCGTCTCCCAACTTGACGACAACAAGGCCATGCCTGAGATGCCCATTACTCACGAGATCCATGAAGTTCACGCACCAGGTGCCAACACAATCCCTGAGCTGCCTGAACACAGCGAGGTACACGAGGTTCACGTCCCTGGTGCCCATACGACGCCCGAGTTGCCTACTGAGCGTTCGGCGTATGAGGTTGCTGGAACGGTACCAAAGGGACCCATTCATCACTCAGTCAATGACGCCCCTTGGTCACCAGTTGATTTGTTTGAGGTGTCAGCGACACCGGTAGATCCCAACCGACCGGGATCTGGGGCAGCGGGTGGAAGGTGACGAATGGAGGAGGGTTGTTTTCTTCTTTGGTCGAAAGTCACTGCCTTTTTCTTCTTGTCTTGCATGAGCGTTTGATAACGATTGAGATGTAATGCGCTAGATGTTGATCGAATGTATGAGTGTGTGTGATGTTTTGTATGAGCGCGAAGTACATAACCTGTCGATGTCTTGAAAAAAAAAATCATTCTTTCTCCCCTGCAGTCCCTTTTGCATTTGCATCGATCCAAACATAATATTGGCCATTCAGGACATGCCTGAGCAGTAGTGACCTTTGTTATATTTGACAGAACCTTAATCTGTCCTAGCGAGCATTGTCTTGTAACACATAAAGCTTGCAAACTCTTAAAGGATTCAGGGGCTTGGTAAACAGTCATCACGAGGGTTAGGGTAAATAACACGGTGCGATACTGAAGGCCGGTTAGCGCCGCATATCGGAGGGATCAGCTCGCAACCCCTCACGCACCTCACCCAACGCCGTCAACTTAATACTCAACATCTCTTCACAAAGTATCTTCGACTCTACAAGCGCTCTCAATCGGGATCCTGAACATCAAAGTTCATCACATAAAAGGAACACCACTACCATGGCCCCCGAACGTGAAGCCGACGTGTCAATCCGCCACTCCATTCGCTGGCTCTCCGCCTCCCCCTCCTCCTCTTCCTCCTCCGACACCCCACCACCCTCAGAACCCACCTCAACCATAGTCCTCACTTCTCCCGGCGGCCGTTTCGTCGACCTGCGCATTCTCAAAGAAAACCCTTCCTCCCCGGATCACACCTCCGTTTTCATCAGCCCCAACCCCCAGACCGGATCCGAAACCGAAGCCGAAGAAGACAGAAGGAGGACCCTCCCCCTCTCCCGCCTAGACTGGGCCATAGCCGGCACCTCCACGCACGCCCCCACCCGCCCTACCATCGGGTACTACGGGCAGAAATTGATTTTGCCTGACGGGCGCACGGTTAATGGCAGTGCTGCGGATTTGAAGCAGGGAAAACAGCCGTATCAGAGGGGGAGGTGGACGCATTGGGTTGATTCGAGGGTGCCTGATACTGGCGAGGAGGCGACCAAGGGGGTAAGGAGTGATGAAGGAGGGAAAGGGGTGAGTCCCGATGAGGCGGCGGCAGATGAAGGGGATATGTACCGGATTCCTGGTGAGGGCAACGAGAAGCTCGCGTTGGAAAAGGGAGTGATGGGTAACCCTGAGACGGGTAGGGAGGAGGAGTATGAGGAGGTTTGGGGACCGGATGAGGAAGGGGTGGCGGAGCCTCCGTATGTGAAATGTGTTGTTTGGGAGATGGATGATAAGAGGGAGAATAAGAAGGGGAGGATTGTGAGAGTGGGAAGATGGACGCAGGGGATTTTGAGAAGGGGAAATGAACTATTGTGTGAGAGGTGGAGGTGGGTGGGTGGTGAGGATAAAGCGACGAGGTGGAGGTTGGAGGTTCGTGTTAGAGGGTATATCGGTGGTGAGGAGAGACGGAAAGTGAATGATAAGGATGGGAAGCACCTCGATGAGCCCTTGGCGTTTCCGGAAGCGCTCGTTGCTGATATGATCAGCGTGGGAGAGCCAGGAAAGATGAAGGAAGTTGGGGACACGGTCAAAGAAAGTAATGGTGATGTGTGGACGTTGGTGGAGTTGGGTCCCTGAAGAGCTGGCTCGCCTATAGCGTGTCCTCCTGTAGCTGCAAAGGAGAAGGCGTTGTAGGATATCCAGACCGTACTTTGGCTGTTTCTCCTGTTATGATGATGTTTCGCCTTAAGAATGCTTCCAGACAAAAGGTTACCTTGCCGTAAAGAGGAACCGTAGATCACGCCATATCACAGGCCATTGCATCACCTTTTTAGTGTCTAGGCTTTACAATACACTACATACTAACCAAACCTTTCCAGTGCCAAAGAATCACGGCAATGCTTCCTCTGAGGAACTATCTGCGATGGAGGAAGAAGAGGGGGTTTTGACGCGCTAGCTATATGCTACCCAATAGTTGCTTAGTAATATCTCCTCCTTCTCCAACTTGAACTTCCCCTCCTTTCATCTGGACGACTCAACAACACTTTAACATCCTCAAACTCAAACTTAACCACAGCCATAACTTCAACTTCAACTTCACCTTCAAACCCACATAACAACCACCCACTCACCCATAATGACATCTCCATCCCCAACCACAGACCCAACCCCCGCCACCGCCACCGGCACCGGCAACGCCCGCTTCAACACCGACGCCGCCAACTGGGATTCCAACCCCTCCATCCAACTAGCCACCTCCCTAGCCTTTGAATCCTACCTCTCCCGTCTCCCCCCTCCCTCCGAGCTCTCCACTCTCAACGTCCTCGAAATCGGCTGTGGCACCGGTCTCCTCTCCCTCTTGCTCGCACCGCACGTCCGCTCCCTCACAGCCGTTGACGCCGCCGAGGGTATGATTGAGGTCCTCACTCATAAGCTATCGCCTGGCGGGGCTTATGAGAAAGTGAAGAATGTCCGGCCGGTTGCGGCACTGCTTGAAGACCCGGAGGATGCTATCATCAAAATCGATCCCGTAACTGGCGAAGCATGGGAGGGCAAATTCGACCTAGCGATCTCCCACCTAGTACTACACCACGTCGCCGACCTCCCTTCCCTCTTCCGCACCATTTATGGCACCCTAAAACCCGGCAGTGGTAGGGTGGTGACAACGGACTTTGAGAATTTCGGACCAGAAGCGAGGAGGTTTCATCCCGAGGCCAAGATGGAAGGCGTGGAGAGGCATGGGATTACCAAGGAGGAAATGGAGGTGGTGCTGAAGGGTGTTGGGTTTGAGGAGCTTAAAGTTGAGAGGGCGTTTGTATTGGAGAAAAGGGTGGAGAGTGAGCCCGGGAAGGGGGATATGGAGAGGGGACCGGTGGTGGAGTTTCCGTTTTTGGTTTGTGAGGGGAGGAGGGGGTAGGTTTGAAGGGGTTTGAGTGGGTTTGAGGTGGGAGGTGGAGGTGGGAGTTGGGCAGGAAGGGGCGATGACAAGGGCTTGCTGTTGGAATGATGTAGATGGAAGGTGCTTTCTGTGGTGTCCTAGGAATCGGAGCGTTTTCTGGATCGTGGAAGTGTCAGTTTGCGATCTTGACAAAGGTGTGATGGGTTATTCAACCTTAGTGCTTGCTTTACATCGTTGATGGACACTTCGAGTGCGTCTATGTGGTCTTGTTGACTTCTCGTGGTACTGAAGGTCACTGTGAGCAGGTACTGTTCGATCTTACTGGTGCATGGGGAGGATTACATGAGGAGGAAGGTTAACTGGATGGTGTTCAGATGCTGGAACTGTGTCTCGATCGCGGCCACGGTACCCATTACTGCAAGCTTCGATCAGCAGTCCATTCAGTGGAGAAAGGAAGGGAGGGTAAATTACCGTCAGGTCGATTATACCACCACCAGTGGTATTTTTTGCTATTTGTCTCGAGTGAAACTGTTGCTGTTCGATGATCATCCTTGATCTTGGTAAAGGTCATCAAAAAGTTGCTCCTAATCGCACTTCCTTCCCAATCCGGGTGCGCCTCTTTCTCGAGCTTTTCAAAGTAGTCTTTTATCTGGCTGATGTGGCATTCTCTCGCTTGCAGCTTCTCTCGGATATCTTCGATCTCCCTTTCCGCGCTGTGTGTGATGGACAGAAAGGTAACAACGAGTGTGAGAAGTCCAATCGTGAATGTCAACAGGCCAACGACATTGCTGAGAGTGGATAAAGGACTGTCGCCTTTGTCATCGGACATCTTGCTTTCTGGTAAAGATGGCCTTGGTTGGGGACTTGGGGTTTCGGGGGGTTTGGCAGGACCCGAGACGATAAGCATTCTATGGCTTGCCTTATGGGAAGTTTTGAGGACCGCAAGATGCCGCGGAAGTGCGGCAGGGATGAGAGGTCTAGTATTTCAGGTAGTGTGCGAATCACGGAATGCTCAGACAACGATCATGAACGCCAAAGTAGGTTGTCAATGTCCAGATTCGGTTAACATGTGCATGGACACTCTCCTCGGACACCCTCAGCTGGAGGCATCCAATAGAGCATTTCAAGCCACAATGTCATGGTGGACTGAGTGTTATCGCCATTGGCAGTTGCTTTCCACGTTCGCCGGTCGAATGGCTGTGTAATGGATGTGTGGCAGTCGTCCCCCACCACTACTAAAGTCCTGCAGTTATAACAGCCTGCGGGGTTGTCTCTCTCTCCCGCATTCTTCTTCCTGGCAATCATCCAATCCAGGCAATCTCCTTGATGCTTCGCCTCTTCCTTTTAGAAGGTGTGTAGGACACGAGTACCATGCATATCAGCCTCAATACTACGCCATTGAGTGACACCCATCTCCGCGGTGTGACCACCAACAAGGTTCAGCTATGGGCAGCCCGTGTCTGAGAGGCCCCTATATTGGACTCGAATGTCCCAGAGCATTCCCTAGATGATCCATTATTGCTCGGTAACGAACAAACTCCTCATGTGCATCATACCTCATCAAAACCCAACATGACTGTTGACAAGACGATCAAACTCACCCGACGTGATGACCAGTCAATCACCGTCTCTTCGGGAACCGACACTTTCACAACCGCCTTCTGCGAAGTCCCCAGGGTGAGTGACAATGCAGAACGTCGCTTTCAGCGCGTTCGCAAGCCACTGGCAGACGTGAATGAAACCAGAGAAGACTCTCCAGGGCCCTACTTTCCCTTCACAATCTACGGTTCCCCATCAGAGGATAACGCCAAGAACAAGAAGAAGGAGAAGGGAAGTGGAGGCCATTTCCTTGCCATCAAAGGTAAGTTATCCCATTCGGTCAACGCTGATAGGGATCAATCCATAGGCACTGTGTTAAAGAACACCTTGATTTACAGATGACAAGGCTTTCGCAATTCGCATGATCGGAGACTGCAAAGAGTCTGCTTTCAAGGTGAAGGTCTGGGTGGGTGGTGTGAATGTTCTCCAGCACACCACCCATGGGAAGAAAAGCCAGGACTACTTTGTCGTCTCTGAGCAGAAATGGGTATGGGGAAAGCAAGTCGGCAAGGATACTGCACGTCAATTCCGTGTTTTCCGTCGTGGAAAAGAGAGGTATGTACCATTGCCCGTCACGCTCCGGATCCGAGTTCTCCTCTGACTTGTGACCCTCTGCAGATTGTCTCTCCGATATCAGCTTCGGAATAACAACATTAAGAAAGAAGTCGAGATTGAAATCACTTCACGGCGTCTAGCTCAACCAACCGGGAACGGTCCGGAACCGCCCCAGGCCGCACCACCACCACATCTGTATTATCCTCATTATACGGCTTCCCCTGCCTACTACTCCGGTGTCACGACAGCATCGCAAGCAACCTTTCAAGGACCTGCTTCCAATGATACGGGTCCGTCTACACACCACCGCCATACCATGCAACCGCCGCCGCCGCCGCCACTGACAGCCTCTCACGAACTTGCTTCCGAGAACCTGGTTCCACCAACTATCTTCGAACAGGCCATACCAGTGATACAATCATCGAGGATATCATACCGACGACGCCAAGCATCTCAACCTGCACTCACGGAGCTGGTCCACCCTTTATCCAGCGACGACCGTTCAAGTAGCTCACCGCCACCGCAACATATCAGTCAAGCACCTTCTTTGGTTGACCCGGATTTAATCACCACCATATCCTACGACTATGAGGAACCATTTCTATTCAATATCCTCTCCCGGCCTGGGCCGCCCGAATCAAATTACCCCTTTTCAGCAATCAGCCAACCATCACTACCATCACTGCCATACCCACCAGCAGAACCAGCATCACCAAAACCCCCCAGCGACCAAGAAAGTATCCACTCCGACCCCGAAGAGGACATGCTCCCGCAACAAATGGTCGTCGGAACCGGCGGCCTCATTGATCAAATCGTCCACCCGGACAAGCACCCAGGCCCCGAATGGATTGACGACTGCACCGTGACGCTCAAGTTTAAGATTGTCGATCCGGAATACTTGAAGAAAGAGGCTGGCGTAAAGAAACTGGGTGTTCTCGGTGGAAACTACCGAGAGGTGCCGAGCCCGCCTGATGGTACTTTTCGAGGGCACGCGCCGGTTGTCACGAACCCGGACCGGTTGAGACGGGATATTAGGTCGCCTATGGAGATGGAGACGGAGCTGAATAGGAATGCTGGTGGTAAGGATAGGGATAGGGAGCCGCCGGAGTCGCCCAAACGGGAGTCGCCGGTGGATTCGGGGGTGGGGTTGGTGGGAGAGGAGGGAGATGAAGAAGATGTAACAGAGTTTCAGAGACTTGAGAAAGAGGCCAAGAATCAGCCACGGGGGTTGATGAATGACATACGCATGAAGAAGAAGAGGCGTGAGCAGCGTAACCGAGGTGGAGTGAGAATCATGGTTGTGAAGCGGGAGGACCATGAACCGAAAGGGGAGCGGAAATCGAGATGGCGGACGTTTGTCGATGTTATGAGGCGGGTTTTGACTTTGGGTCGTTAGGTTGTTTGGTCTTTGTGGATGATGAATTGACCAAACATGAGCGCCGGCTTAGGACGTTGAGCCGCTAGGCGTAGGGTTTGCAAGAGACTGAATGGTCTGCTCCAACTCGAGAATTCTGGTCGTTTGGTGGTTGAGGTTGCTGAAAGCCTCATGTTAGGGTATGTACGTGCAAAAACGATTTGGGGAGTACGTGGGTGCCTACCCTTGGAGGTGGACGATGTTTAACCCTTGGATCAGAAGGACATAGGAGTCGAGCTGGGCTACGATCGCCGAGACTATTCACCAGGTTATCAAACTGTCAGTTGCTTGGAATGAACAATTCACACAACAGTGAATAGTGTTTCATTCATGAGCGAGCAGTGTAGGCCGGATAGTCTGAACTTACACTCTTTGTAGTTCTCCTCAAATATCCTCTTCTTCCCACACCATTTTTTTCGCCTGTAAAAACCGTCTCCAGCCCGTCACTAGCATATTGTAGAAGCCCTTGAACTCACCAGACAATAAGAGCGCAATCATTGTTTGTATGTGAAGTCCCAGAGAGGGAGGGAAGTCAAAATCCGGCATTTTTTGGATAATCTGCCTGGCCCTGCCGTAACATTGGTGGACATCCTCTAATATTCTGTCCACTGCGTCTTCATGTGAACTTGGGAGAGTTCCAGCCGCTACTCGTTTTCCTTCGAGAATGCCACTTGCATCGAATAACTTGAAACACGCGGATTTCAAATGAAGGAGGCGCGCAGACTCCACCCACTCTTTGATCCTTTGTTCCTCCAACATCAATCTTTCGCGCTGAAGAATCCGAACTATCAAGAGGTTAATGGCCGAAAGAGCAAAGGTGATGAGGCCGATGACGTTTGCGGCCGTGGACAAACTGCTGTCCCGTGGACTGTCTGACATGTTTGTGGTTGTTGCGTATGGCAGATGCTAGGCCGTTGGAAGACTGAAAACAAAACTTGGTCAAGGTAATAGTCGACCTAAAAGATATGCCTTCGTTTCAAGTCGTGAAATAAATGATGGGACCAAAGTTCCGACAGCCTGGCGTGTACTTATACACGTTCTGCGATAGATATCGCTGTTACACCGAGTCAGCCCACCCACCACGGGCCACATAAACGAAGAAGCACTCGCCCATTGGTACCCAATGCGCCTTGTACAGCTCTCCAGCCGCCGTCCATAGCCAACCAAAGTAGCACACCCACTTCATCATCATCATTCCTCCCCTCGCTCAGTTCAACTTCTTCTGCGCCTCCTCCTGCGCCAACACCCGCTCCAACGCATTCATCTTGAACATGCGATACATGACCAAATCCAACAACCAGTCCCCAAAGAAGGTGCTCGCCCAGACAAGTCTCGCCCAGCCACCAGCCCAGAAGTAATCCGCCCTTCCAAACCAGCTCCTCAAAATCAGGGGGCTCTCGCCCTTCAGCGCATTCCTCACCAACTTCCTCGCGTACTCCTCCGTGCCCACCGTCGCGTTATTCTGCGAAAACGTCAAGCGCCGCTCAAAGAACTCCTTGACGCGCATGTAGATGCTGTTTTCCGGCAGAGTGCGGTGCGTCTTGGAGGCGATTTGGGATCGGACGGTACCCGTCATGGTGGTCATGACGCGCACGCCAAAGGGCTTGAGTTCCAGCCGCAAGGTGCGCGAGTAGGAGACCACGGCGCCTTTGGTGGCGCAGTAGACGCTCCCAAAGACGTAGGGGGTGATGGCGGCGAGAGAGGCGATGTTGATGATCAGACCCCGGGCGGCGATGAGCTGGTCGGCGAAGGCTTGGCACATGGCCATTACGCCGAAGACGTTGGTCTCGAAGGTCTCGCGGACGTCGTCGAGGTCGATGTCGGTGGCGGGGTGGGTGTGGGTGCGGCCGCTTTTGAAGGGGGTTGAGGGTTAGTATGGATGGATGGATGGATGGATGGATGGTGGATGGATGGGGCTGGATAAGCCAGAAAGGAGAAAAGGGGGAAAGTAAACAAATGGGGTTCTGGCAGCATGGGAACGAAACGTACGCGTTGTTGACGAGAATGTCAAGCTTGCCGCCGGTGATCTGGGCAACCTCCTCGTGGCAGGTCTTGATGCTCTCGGCGTTGGTGACGTCGAGGGCGAGGGTGCTCATGCCCATGTCGGCCATCTCGGCCAAGACGGCCGGGTTACGGGCCGTGGCGATGACATGGACGCCTTCATGATGAGATTGTTAGTACAATGTTTTGTTTGATGGAAACTATGAGCACTGGGCGGGATGCTTTGTAACTCCGGCAACGCGTACTTGCTGGCACACACCTTGCTTGTGGAACTCGAGGCAGAGAGCGTGACCAATGCCGCCTGGCGTGCAGCTATAACGGGAATGATAAGATATGGTCAGCGATTTACTATAACGAATACAGAGGATGGATGACGCCTAGATGGCATATCGTTGACACTCTCGTAAAGCGAATGAACAGCGCGATAAACTCACCCAGTGATCAAAACGGTCTTCTGTCCAGGTAGAGGGCCAGTCATTTTCGCGCTTAATTGAAGAAGACGACGATGTTGAAAGGTGGTGAGTTCCGAGTTTGCTGAATTCCGATTACGCTTTCAGAATGAGCTTTCACTTGGTGAATCGCCCCGCTAACAAAAGCTGGAGACATGCCGAGGCTGGTGAAACCCATTGATTTCAAGGGTTAGGGTTGTATTGTCTCGGTCCCTTCTTTCTTTTCACCTACCCATCCAATACCCGGCTCTCGTTGAAGATATGGCGTTGAAGATATGCCGAACTGGTGGTAGGTAGGATAGAGCAGGATACAACGCTTAAAGCCACCTAATAGTAGGAAATCGTAAGAGGGGAACAGCCAGTGGCATATTTGGGATAAAGTGCTCCCCGCAAGAATTCATCAATGCCCTCCATTTATCCACGGCAAACCTGCTCATGAATCGGGGTCGAGGATCAACGATCGGCAGAAGCTATCGGCTCCTGGAAGGGAGTACTTAAGCACTCAATCCGGGCATCATGAACCAAAGCTGTCCATGCCAGAAACAGCTACTCTATCACGGCCAAGCACCTACCTTCACATCACGATGCTGTCCAGATCTACCAAAGACACGGTCTGGTTGACCGTCGTCTGCTTCCTCGCATCCATCACTTCTGTGTTCGCTGAGTGTACCCGGGAGGGACTGCTAGCTGCAGCCAACAGCTATGTAGCCGCCTTCTCCGCCGGCAAAATCGACGGCCTCAAACTGGCCTCGAGCAACTTCACCTACCAGGAGAACAACAAGGCAGCCGATATCAAGCGCGGCGTCCTCAGCCAGTCGCACAACATCAGCCTCAACCGATCAACCGCCGACACGGTTGCGTGCGCCAGCTACACCATGATCATCTCGCTGGCAAGTGGTTCCAACTCCAAGCCATACGTCACGGCAACGCAGATCCGTCATCCAGCCGACGGCGACACCTCGATCATCTCCTCCATCGATACCATCGCCGCCACAACGGGGTCCCTTTTCTTCAACGCCCCGAAAACACTCGGGTACATCCAGAAGGAAAACTGGGGGGTCATCGAGACGGCGGCGAATCGGCCGAGTAGAGAGCTGCTGAAGAAGGTCGGCGATGCTTATCTCGATATGTGGACGGATGCGAAGGCGGCGGATAGTATCCCTTGGGGTACCGACTGTGAGCGTGTTGAAGGGTCGCAGTATACCAGGCCATGTGGTGGTCAGCTACCGAGAGGAGGAAGTGCGAAGCGCAACGGGAATCGGCGATATGTCATTGATGAAGTGATGGGGTCGGTTGATGTGCTGTGCTCGTTTGATGCGCTGGGGAATATGCCGGATAGCCATGAGATTCGGGTTGAGGGTGGTAAGGTCAAGTATGTCCATACGATTACGGTAATTTGAGGCCGTCGTGTAATGCGACGGATCCCATAGCTGTAGCTGTTGAATGCATGAAGGTTCCTGTTGAGTCGATGAAGTGAAGTCGGAAAGTGTTCCTGTCAAAGTTACAGGGCTGCAAGTGATGTTGAAATCCCCACATTGGCGTTTATCAAGGCCCTGGGCACGGACCCGCAGTCCACAACGGCCGCTGGCCCCGGCCGATCCACAGTTCCTGCTGAGCCAATGCGCCGCCAGGAACCGTCTGAAAGTGGGCTGGCCATGGTGGGGTGCTGTGCGTCTGAATTGCCGGCCGGGAAAAATTCCTCGTCTTTCAGTCTCCCAGGAACACGGAAAAATTTCAATTGTCTGCGCCGACGAACGACGATTGTCAACATCTCACTCCGAACCCGACGGTCCTACAGTTCACTGACGCGCGAGGAGACGCAAGACGCACCCTTGCCGTATTTCCATTTCACCAAACAACCCAACCCAACCAACAAATCATGTCTTTCAGAGGTCGTGGAGGTGGTGGTGATCGCGGTGGCCGTGGCGGCTTCAGAGGTACGCATTATTCTATTATCAACCGTTATCGCACACCTTGATGTCGTCGCCTTGGTCGCACTTTGCCATCAACCATTGGCGCAACTCAAGGCGACTTACCTTATCACACATACTTCCACAATGGACAATAATAACTAACATACCCATCCTACAACAGGCGGCCGTGGCGGTTTCGGTCAGCGCGACGATGGTCCCCCCGCCCAGGTTCTCGAGCTCGGCACCTTTGAGCACGCCGTCGAGGGCGAGATGTTCTACAAGTCCACCAACCCCAAGATTCCCCATTTCAACGCTCAGGTCTTCCTCGAGAACAAGACCCCCATCGGCAAAATCGATGAGGTCCTCGGTCCTCTCAACCAGGTGCGCACTTCCCTCCGAAACGTCGAATGTCTCGAACCATAGCACATCAAGTTAACACTCCTCCTTCTTTCAGGTCTACTTCACTGTTAAGCCCCAAACCGGCATCGTCGCTACTTCCTTCAAGCCCGGCGACAAGGTCTTCGTCGGCTCCGAGAAGCTCCTCCCTCTCGAGCGTTTCCTCCCCAAGCCTAAGGTTCTCGGTGCCCCCAAGGTGAAGAAGGCTGGCCGTGGTGGTGCTGGTGGTCGTGGCGGCCCCAGAGGCGGTGCCCGCGGTGGTGGCCGTGGCGGCTTCTCCTCTCGCGGCGGCGGTGGTGGCTTCTCCCGCGGTGGTGGTGGTGGTGGCTTCTCCCGCGGCGGTGGTGGTTTCAGTAGGGGCGGCGGTCGCGGTGGCAGCGGCGGCTTCTCGAGGGGTGGTGGTGGCCGTGGTGGCGGCGGTTTCTCCCGCGGTGGCGGCCGCGGTGGTCGTGGTGGCTACTAAGCGGTTGCGAAGGAGTGACGATGACGACGACGAAGACACCAACCAGTGGTGCTGCTGCTGCTGGCGCTGCTTGGAAAGGAAAGGGAGTGGAAGAAAGACTTGTTGCTTTACCAGGGTCTTGGGTTTTGTTAAACATGGTCCTCAAAATGGCTATGGCTTGTGGCGTTTATGGAAGGGACAAATTCTTTCTGCCGCATCAGGAGGGTCCGGCAAGTTGTGTTTTTATCTCTGTAGGCATCTCTCGGTTTTCTCTGTCTGCTAATTTCGGTTTCTTTGGATTACAACACATCAAACTGAGCGCATCTGGATCTGGCATTGCAAGCCTTTACGTTGACGGTGGATGAAATTGGGGAATCGAAATGTCCTTGGCATGGGCATCGAGTCATGTTCGGACAGACAGCTATGTGTCCGGTCGCTTGTGTACGATCACGGGCAGTACCCAGTTGTGGACGTCACCATCGACGTCGAATGCGATCCTCAAAGATACACGACATCCTCTTGGACCCCAGGTTGGACTGGATTCCGGCGGCCTAGCTGGGAGGAACAGAGGCGCGACTTCAATATCATCGGCCATGCAGCAACCAAACATCAACCGCATCTCGAGCGCCAACCCGTCAGATATATAGCACCAACTGAACCCCCAGCACCAACGACCCGCAACTTACCCCTTCGAACGAAAAGGCCTCCCGCAACCCGAAACCTGTTCTTCGTCTTCACCCACCCTGTCCGGGGTATACCTACCCATCACTCTTCCAACACCACAACTTCCACAACACGCCTCCCGAGAAGAACCGAAAAACTGTCGAGCCTATTCGTGCCTATTGCCGCCGACTATACGCACACCAGGTCACAATCCGTTGCCAATGTATTCAGAATCCAGACAGCAGCGTATGGTCGTCCGCCTTTCCCTCTTTTCCGGCGTTTTGCCATTTGGCTTGAGAGCTGATTGGTGTCATTCTGGCTTGTGGCTCTAAAGGGCCCGTGCAGGCTGCGGTCCGTGTGGGCTGAGGACTGAAGTTGACCCGTGGTGGACTGTTCCGGCGCATGTCCTTGTAACCTTGTTCAGCGATAGCGTATATAGATCAAAACGCAACTCAAACCTTCCTTCTAGCGATGTCAACTGTCCGGGACCCTTCACTAACTCGTTCCTCCATATCATGACATCATATTTTATGCATATGTACCATCTCTCCAGGATCGCAAGATGGCTAACGACTCTCAGTCTCAGGACAGCAAACTCTCCACAGCCGCAAACATCATCGGCCTCCTCACTTTCACTCTCGCGGGGCTCAATCTTGTAATAGTCCGAGTTCTTCAAAACGAAAGAAGCATGTTCAACCAACTCCGGAAAAGGGGGTGGAAGAATTCCCTCAACGCCTTGGAACAGAAAATTCGTTACATTCGGCTCTTTAATCCGACTTTCGTGGGTTTTGGAAGGGATAACATCCATCCCGACCACGCTTCCAGAATCCCTCGGGTACCAGATGGCGGAGCACCCGGAGAAAGGCCAGATCTGGAAGGGAACCAGCCACAAGAACGGTTAACTGGGATTTTAAAAGATATTCAGAGATGTTACGACCAGGGAAAGGTCACCATCGACGAAACAGAAGCCATTCAGCACCTTCTCGCCGAACAGATTAGCCTTGCTGGCTACGCAAGAGCTACGACACGATTAATATTGCGATGGGATGTGGAGGGCTTTTACGAGGCATCAGTGTCGGCCTTGAGACAAGTCTACAAGTGGAGAGAATCGCGTGAGAACATGGGTAAACTTGAGGACAACTACCAGGAGTGTAAGTACATACCAGTCGACCATTTTCTTTTCACTTTTCGAATAAAGGAAAAAAAGAAGAAGAAGAAAAGAACAGAAATAGAAAGAAGAAAAAAAAGGAGAAAAGAAGGAAACCATTTGAGGTGCATGACTGACAGGATAATGATCGATCTCACACATCAGTGGCTTCCATAGTAGCGCAGGTGAACTCTCTAATTTTGGTTATACAAGGGATTCAGTTACTGCAGCTTCAAAGGTGATTTCTACCCCATCACCTCCCAAACCTGACACCTATCTGGATCGTTCCCAATGAGCTATCTCTGTTGTGGAGGAGTTACTGACATTGGACTTGCAGCACCATGGACCGTCAAGCAAAAACTGTCAACGAACTGGAGACCATCAAGACTCTCGTAACACCTAAGCCAGATGGATCATCATCATCCTAGCTCGGGCCAATACGCATCCACTCAGTCCCTCTCGAAATATGTCTACCTAACCTAAGAGACACACGGTCACCTAACGATCATCATTTTCGCCACCGATATATTTTGCTTCGATATTTTCTGAACAGTTACCTTAGCTACCTATGCCGGCGCGGCCGCCCACTGTCCAGGACTCAACAACAAACGCCTCATAGCCGTTATAAACTTGCGCCATTTTAATGATTTCCACCTCTTCTTTATCGATTCATTTCGTGTCATCAAACCTGCTGTTGTACATGTACCTGTCGGCGTACATGTACTGCGCGGAATACCTCCAAGGAGTCTGGGCTCCGCCCTGTCGTTGTTGTTGTTGTTGTTGTTGTTGTTGTTGTTGTTGTTGTTGTTGTTGTTGTTGTTGTTGTTGTTGTTGTTGTTGTTGTTGTTGTTGTTGTTGTGCTTTTGCTTCTCCGGTTGGTGGCTCCCTGGCAAGGAAGGGCTGGGGCTGGGCCGCTGCAACACCGGCTTCGGCTCCCGCTCCCGCTCCCGCTTCGGTTCCGGTTCACTTCCTTCTAAGTCCCGTCGCTTTTTTTTCCTCCATCACGACTCCCGGTCCCGAAGCCAACAGAGGCCGAGGTTGACTCCTTGCCTCACCCCACAGACTCAGAAACGCATTCATGATCATCCGCAACGCCCACATCCACGCCCTCCAGCTCCAGCTCCATAGGAGACAAAATATCTTTCCTCAGTCCGTCTGGGTCCTGGACGATTGGTCGGTGCCCCTTGAATCACATCTATGTGGAGGGTTCGGCCACCTTCTCTTCGTAGTTGCCATCGGGTTGTTTTGCCGAGCGGGGATGTTAGTCGCTTCCTCGAAGAAATTCTGGATCGGAAATCTTGAATTGGAGCGTTACGGATTCCACGGCGCTGTCCGTCCGTCCAGTCCTCCGGGTGTTGGTCTTTTTCGACAATTTGGCGGATGAGTCCGCCGGTGCCGATGACCATTTGGTGGCGGCTTGTTGCTGCTCCTTCTTTGGGGTTTGAGTGGATGGTTTCGAGATCACTAGTATCTCTGTCTTTCTTGGGTGTACTCGTCGAGCTGTTATTGCATGAACAGGAGCCTTCTTGGCTGGATGAGGATGAGAACGAGACGACGGTGTTCTCGTCGAGTTGTCGCAGTGGATCCTTGTCGGGTAGTTGGCCTCGTTGAGGGTGTGGTGGAGTCACTGAGGATTGATATGTCTGTATCGGTTTGTACTAGAGTTGCAGGTGATTCACTCCCTGAGCGGCTTGGAGATTCATCGTTAACACCCCGAGAACGCGGTCGATAATACCAGGTACGGAATCACGGCTGGTGTCCTTGGGCGTTCCTCTCGTGAGGAGATCTCGATTTTCACTTCTTTTACAAGATAGTCGCCCTTCAGCTGTGATCTCGCAGAGAGTCTAGGAGATTGACCTGTTAGATAACGAACTTGGGTGGTTGAAAGAAGGGTAATCAGGAACAGAGACATACGATTCTCTCGCATGGCCAAATACCCGGAACTGGCGTGCAGTTGTTTCACCAACCTGCTTTCCCCATACCCATTTTTGCTCGGAAACAACAAACTAGTCCTGGCTCTGCTTCCCATCTGTCCATGTGTGCTGTAGGACATTGACCCCACCTATTCTTACCTTAACCTTGAAAGCAGACTCCATGTCTGGTGAACCACTAAACAAACGGATGGCGAAAGGCTTTATCGTCTGAGAAGAACGTCGTCATGCTTTAGTACCCAAGTCTCGTTGTTGATACATCAGAAGAAAAGCAACCTGCCTACCTTCGATAGCGAGATAGTGGCTTCCACTCTCGGTGTTGTTCCTCCGTGCGAAACGGTTATAGATCGTGAAAGGGAACGCATGCAAGGAGCTCCCTTTAGATCCGTCTGGATCTGTTAGCGGCGTGTGGACACGATAATAACGACGCTCCGCGTTGTCACTCGCTCTGGGAACTTCACGGAAGGCGATGCCGAAACTGTTTCCTCCGGAGGACACTCGGACAGAGGTATCGCCGCCGTAATCGAGTTTGATCATGATGACCGGGTTTGATGAGATGTTGTGTATAAGATTGGATGGGTAACTTTGATATTGTCGATCCTTGTAAATTAAAAAGGATTGCACACGATGATCTGGAACATACCATGGGAATTCTGAGCACAAATATACATCCCAACGAGAGGGGCCGCCCACTTCTCGGGATAACACCGCGGATATAGCTCCTGCATGCCTATGGAGGCTGGACCACCCAACTGTAGATCATTGAGGCTGGTATGCATAGAATCAATGTCGTACAGACATCAATTTGACAATCACTCGACCGGGGAATGTGGGAATTTGAAGCGACCACCAATGAGGAGAGGGTTGGATGCAGTCATGTTGTGGCTTTTGACCGGCCGACGGGATTCGTTTGGCGGAGAAGGAGTCCGCGGGGGGGTGGTGATCTGTTGATGCACCGGCCAACCCGAGAAAGAAACTGAGAGCCTGCTTTTCAGGTTGTAAGTACCTCTAGACCCTTTGCTATCTGCGCCTTTCTTGGCCCGCAAGCAATTGACACATCAAACCCATCATCTCCGTGGCTCTCTCTCGCGGATATTGCGGCTCTCGGCATTGACCTACATAGAGCAGGCTGTGTGATGAGCTTTCGTCTCCTCGGTGCTGCCGACGTCAACCTCCCTACCAACCGAATTTACCAACCTCAAGTTCCTACCTTCCATGCAATTAGAGAGAAATGTCGAGTGACACACAGGATAAAGAAGCTGCCATCCAACTGCAAGATATATATACGTCTCGACGTGTGGATTGTAATCCTATGTATAAACAATGACCAACTTCGTGGTCCGCTGCAAGGGTTGTAGATATGTACTTGAATTATCAGCCGTCGCTGCCCACGGCTGAGGCCAAATATCCGTTCGACTTCGGCTCCGAATCCGGGATAACGGATTATCGGCAGTCTGTTCCTGCTGGACTCAATGCGGTAGTTGAAGTGCCGGTCACTTGTCCCTCGGCCTTTGTGCTTCTCATCCAGAGTCAAGCCGCTTAGCAAGTAAACACAGCAGGACCAGGAATAGTATAAGTGGTTGCTAGACAATTATTCCACGTTAGTCAGACTCTCTCCTCAGACACTCTCCTCTCCCACCAAAACACCAAAGAAAAGACAAAACTCACCCTTATAAGCATCATAAGTAACCCCCGGATCAGTACTCTTGTACGCGCCCGGGAAACTGACCAGTCCCGAGTTAGGAGTCTTGGTTCCCGAACCCGTAACCTGCAACTGATGGCATCCTGGATAAAACTGAGCACCAGGATAAGTGTAGGCAGCGTGCAGCGCAATGATCTCGTGCCTAACAAGATAGTAACCGGGCTTGAGGCAGGACGGGATGGTGTACTCGTAGTTGGCGGGGGCGGTCATGAGGGGGGTCTGTTTTTTGTTGTTAGTATCAGTCAGCGTTTTCCTTACCAAGGTTAAGATCGAGTGAAGCGAGGAGGCAGAAAACAACCAGGCAAAAAGAATGGGGAGGACATACATCAGCCCAAACGTTACTCGTCCCCTCCCGTCCCCCCTCCTTCACCTTGAACCAAACCTTATCACTGGCGCTAGGCGTCCAGTTCTGGCACCCCGTATCCGGGCAGCGGGCCATATAGGTGATAACGGGCCCCATGTGCGAGTCGGGCCAGAGGGTCCAGCGCAAGGTGACGGTCGAGCCGGCAGCGGCGGGGGCGTGCAGCTTGGCCGGGGCTGAGTCGGCGTTGCATTGGATTGCGAGGGAAGTTACGTCTTCGACGGGGCCGTTGCCGGGGATTTTACGGGAGATGCGCTCGGGCTGGTTGGGGAGATTGTTAGGATTGGATGTGAAGTGGAAGGGGTGAGGATGGGAGACTTACGGCGGTGCCCATGTAGGGGTCCTGGTATGGCTACATGGTGTATGGAGTGTGAGTTTTCGGGATATAAGTCGGAGGTCATGGTGATGGTGTTACCTGGTAGAACTATGAGGTTGTTAGCAAGTTGTCCCGAGTATTGTCCAAGATGAAGGTATTCATACCTGATAAAACTGACCACCAATAGTGGCATTATCAACATAGCCATGAGCGGCCACCAGGCCAACGGAAGCCAAAAGAGTCGCAAAGGTCTTCATCTTGATCTTTGTCGAGTTTGAGCTGACTGTCCAACCTCTGTCTCACAAACAAGCGTCTTTCGTCCTCCACCTGGGACTTCAATCCACTTAATATACCCTTCAAAGATGCGGCTCTTCCCCTAATTCAGACCCAAACGACTTAACAACGGTAAAGCATAAGAAACAAGTCCCACATAATTTGCGAACCCGGCTTCCCGCACCTAGCAGCATGAACTCAAACCAGACATTCGGATCTTTAACGTCTCGATCCGGGCGTGACATCGAACCAAAAGGCCCCGTAAACCAGGTTCAGATGGCAGATGGACTTGGCGATCCCGCTACCCTACGTTTCATCAATACTGTATCTGGTAGCCGGACAAGGGGCGGAGGCTGCACCATCCACCCTTACCCTTGAGGATAATTCTCCGAAGTCATGGGGGAAGTAATACCGACAGGGCAAAATGGACGTTCTTGGGTAACGCTCTTCCAAGAAGAACGACGCGTGGCAATGGAATTGAATAGAAACATCTGGTGATGGTGGTGGTACGGCAAGTTTGAGGTTTCTTGCTTGGAAGAGACGCACGCTATTGACGAACGGGGTACGATCTTCCGAGCTTTTGCTTGACTGCTGGGGGTACCACGGAGAATTGACCCACCAATGGTACAACACCGAGCGGGGGGATTGGAAATTTAAGGAGCGTTTGTTTGGAGGAAATACCATATTGTAGAAAAAGCGCATCGTCATGATGGTGAGGGGAGAGCCTCGACGTTACAGTCACATGCGTGGTGAGTAGTCCAGTTGTGATGCAGATCGGATCAAGATCCCGTCCACAGTTCGGCTTCGACGTGAACGACAAGAAAAGTGACCAAAAGAGGGGAAGATATCAGGAAACTGTTCCCGAAAAGCCGTTATGGTGTGAAAGTAGGGATAACTTCCCAATGTTGGATTCGGGAATTGTAAAAGCAATCAGCTTGACTAGTCCGCAGATAATCCGCCGAATCACCGGGCCCGACCGACACCCACACGAAACCCGGATGCCGGCCGACCTCCGAATTTGGTGATCTGCTCCTCCGTACTGTACTGATGTATTGATCATCACCCGGTATCCCATCGACATCAGGATATCAATCATATATCTTCCACTTGCCAGACTTCTGCCATTCCCCAGTGATGAAGAGGGCTTGCGACTGACCATATGTGGGACATGACAATTGCAAAACATCAATGCCATGGGTCAACTTTGGGGGCAATGATGAGCGCTTGCTCCACCATCACTGTGTTTCTAGGGCAAACTGGGGGGAGGATAATGATTCTAGGCTGAGCTGACGCTTGGAGAGCCAATAAAATAGTCAAATCGTGGAGCCTCATGAGCTGGCAAAAAGCCTCGAGATTGGGCTCAATCATCGCCTGACCGATAACCCCAAAAAGCACACAAAATCCCCATGAATAATCAGCAGGCATGGAAACTCCTGAGGAACCATCGCCGGGTAAAACACTCCGTCCGCCGGTCAATTCATCGGCTGACGACATTCGACTTCTCGACATTTTTCCATCCGAAAACAACTCTTCTCCGATAGCATGCAGTTACCGCGTCATTAGTCTGAAGCCTAGCGAAGGGCAACAAATACCTTTTTACGAGACTTTGTCCTATGCCTGGCAAGATGCCGGCAGCGACCCAGAAACAGACGCGCCTGAAATCATCATCGACAATAACACTTTCCCGGTCTCGGCGAGCCTCCTACGAGCGCTGCGGCGGCTTCGATTTCCCGACCGTATAAGGACCCTATGGATAGACGCAGTATGCATCAATCAGTCCGACGACGTCGAAAAGACCCAGCAAGTCAATCTTATGCGCCGCATCTACGCCTCATGTACCCAGTGCAATATCTGGCTGGGATATCCACGAGATGTAGGTGTCTCTGAGGAAGACGCGCAAGCGGCTTTCGACACTATCGCTTGGATTACCGCCGCAGGCGAAGCCATGGACGCCAGGTTTAGTGGGGTTGATGTACCTAACCCGTCTCCACCAGCTTGGTTTCAGGATGTTGAAGATGCAGGCATTGACGGAAAGGAGGGACTGAATCACGAGTTGCGACTGAGGGCGACCGAAGCGTTCTACAAGTTCTTCAGAACGCCCTGGTGGTCACGAGTGTGGACCGTGCAAGAGGCGATCCTCCCCCCTGCCGCGACGGTGTATTGGGGCGCCTGTGAGATCTCATGGCATCTGCTTGACATGGCGTCTGAGGCACTCATGGCGCCTACTGACGGAAGGCGAGATGAGCATGTCGGTGATCTAATGCCAGAAGAATTCGACAAGTTAAAGCTGTTCGACTACCTGACTTCGGTTATGAGGGGTATCAGTTTCTCGTCTGGTGGTGAAGAGCCTGTGTCCACGCTGTATCGCTGGCGCGGGAGGAAATCCACGGACCTGAGGGATAAGGTGTACGGGTTGATGGGATTGAAAGGCCGGGCTGTTGATGAGGATGAAGGGGAAGAGGGCGAGGACAGTGACCAGTACGAGGACACAGGGGACGTGGAGGGCAATGGTGATGACGAGGAGGAGGAAGAAGAGGAGGAGGCCGCTTTTCTCCCCGGCATCCCATCTTGCGACTACACCTTGGATACGCAAACACTCTTCTGCCGTGTCTCATGGGCCCTTGTCGAGCAATCCAACAGTCTTGAACCCCTCATAGGCCGACGGGGAGAAGGAGCCAAGTTGGAGGGTCTTCCGTCGTGGGTGATAGACTTGTCGCAAGACAGATGGTCGGATGGCTTTTTCTACTTCGATACGGAAGAATACAAGGTACCAGTCCAAGTTCCGGCAGCCGATTATTGGGCCCATAAGCCACTCTACTTTCACTACTGCGCTGATGGACCTGTTATGGTGGGGGGCGGTCCGAGGCTTTTGGACGGAACTGGACGAGTACTTGGATTGGACGGGTTCTTGGTTGACAGGATCGCGGTGGTGGAGCAGCGAGAACTTCTGGGGAGACAGAGGGTTCCGGACGACCAGGTTCTGGTAGCGAACGCGGCGCGATATGGGGAGCTTATTGTGCGATGCCATGAATATTTCTCGTCGGCAAGTGAGGAATCACGCAGGCGGTGGCAGAGCGGTGGCTGGATGCAGGAGTATCTCGGCCTGGTGACGGGCCAGCTTGATCCAGCAATGCCAGGCCATTGTCCCTTTGACCGGGACGAGTGCGCCTGGGCGTCCACATATCTCCAACACCATCTTTTGTTCGTCACCGAAGGAGGCAAGGTCGGATTCGGGCCCGTGACGTCTGAACCTGGCGATGAAGTCTGGATTCTCGAATTGTGCAGACTCCCAGTTGTGCTTAAGCCTTCGAAGTCCGAGGATCAGGAAGACGAAGGGACAAACCGGCGCCATGTTACTTGGGTGGGCGACTGTTGCGTGTACGGGATAATGATGGGAGAGGCTGTCAAGGGGAAAGAGGATGCTTGGGTTGAGGTTGCGGTGCACTGAACGGAAGGAACCTCAAATTCCATGTTCTGTTCATTTGCCCATCGATACAAGGAAGGAAGGAATATCTGCTGTTGGATTTTTTGTGGTCGGTTGTCGCTTCCCGATTTACCATTTTCACTTCTAGCTTCTTCCTGTTTGCTCCCTCAACTCGATACCTCCTACTGCCACCACCGCAGCCCGCAGTCCAGGTCTCTCCTACCACGCTCAAAAAATGGGTCGGCCATGCCCAGAGGTGGATGAAGCCCACACTTGCGCCTTCTGTGAGGAACACCTCGCTCTCGATTTCACCAAAGTCAATGGGGCCATCTCGCCCACCCGTCTCCAACAGATGCAGAAACGGCTCCTTCAAGTAGGGTTTCTTGGTCAAAATGAGAGCCTCTACAACGACAAGTACACCAAGCTTCGACGGGAGCTGCAAGATTATCATATATATGATATGAACCTTAACCTGTTTTGGTCCGAGATTGCGGATGCTTGCCCCTTGGCAAAGAGGATCCGCAAACGCATAGGCCAGAGAAAGGAAAACGACCAACGCTACCTTCTAACGGCAAAAATCCAAAGGAACCATGATTATCAACAAGATACCGTCAGCATCTCCTATGACAATGTGAAGATCGAGCCAGAGACCCGCCCTTCTCGACTTGGATGGCGCCTTGGGAGGAGTCATGACCGAGTTTCTGACACCGAGGACATGGGCTCAGTTTTGAGAATGGACGTTATGGCTGACAAAGGTATGCACTGTTTAATCGTCTCGCTTTGGCTTCTCAAGATCTGAACACCTCTCGGCATGGCTTGATTTTGGTTGACACAATATCTTAAATGCTGTTTCAAGGAAGCGTAGCGGCGCGAGAATTTCCCCGTCGTGCCATAAACCATCACCCACTTGAGCACACGCTTGAGCATGCGCGTGGCTGGCTAGAGAGCTGTCTCCGTGACCACCCGAATCTTCCGACGTGCCCAAGTACATACCGAAGCGGCTGCTTGAGATATCCCGATGCCTTGATGGCTCTTCATGTGTTACTGTTGTTGATGGCTCTATGCCAGTAGCATACGCTGCTCTCTCATACAAATGGGGCGGAATCCACGAACCGAGGCTGACCAGATCCAGGCTCAGCAGTGCTGCCACTTCAGCTCTGCAATTCGACCTAGAGGTTCTGCCCAAAACCATCGCCGATGCCGTAAAAGTGACTCAGACGTTCGGAATCAACCATCTTTGGGTTGATGCCCTGTGCATTATACAAGACGATGACTCCGATAAGGCCAGAGAAATTGGCCAAATGTCCCAGATATACAGTCAGGCCACGGTCACCATACTTGCTTCTAGGTCAAATTCGGCTTCGGAAAGGTTCTTGCACTGCCGCCATGGGAAGAGAATGTCATGAAAACGCAGAGAAAAGTTATCTTTCCAGATGGGATTTCCGGTTACCATACCGCACCTTTTGTGGCGAGCAGGGCAGTATCATCATCACGGAACAGGATCTTGACCGGGCTCATCAAGAACCTCTAGACACTCGTGCCTGGGCGTTCCGAGAACAGTTGCTGTCCCCCCACATCATTAGCTATGGTGCATTGCGGACGGTGTTCGATTGCTTACGTATAGCTCCAGCTCCGCCTTGGCAATCACCAAAGAATTATGCCGTTAAATTCAATGATGACGGTAATATAAAGCTGTGGAGGAAGTCAGTCGTTAAGACGTTGATACGTCGAGACCTTTATGACGTATTATGCAAGCCTTATACGGGATCGGATCTCAGTTTTAATCGATGGGGGAGAGATCACAATCGGCCAATGGATGAGCGCGCTTGGGACATAGGATCAAGATTGGAGAGCTCCGAGACGATATACAATCGGCGGCATCAGGACGCTATGTTTTTGTGGGAAGGATTGTTGTCCTCTTACACCAGTCGAGGGTCGACAAATCCTCAAGACCGTCTGAATGGTTTCGCTGCCGTGGCTGAGGCCTTTGCAAGATACTTGAAGGACGAATACGTCGCTGGATTCTGGTGATCCGACCTGTTGGCAACTCTCACTTGGGGAGTGGGACGGCACCCACAGAAGCGACCGACAGAATATATTGTGGCCCAACCTGGTCTTGGGCCTCGATTGTCGAGCCTGTCGGCCATTCTGTATACCCAGGATTTGGTTTTCGTTGGGATCGAAATCTTTTGATCTTGGATGGTCAGGCAAAGCTCGTTGACGAATCAACCAAGTTCGGCGCAGTATCTTCCGGCTTCCTCAAGGTAACAGGGAAGACAGTCCACGGCACAATTGCGATGTGTCCCTGTTGTGCGGTGAAGACCAGCCTCCCAAAGGATGATGACCCGTATTTGGTGGATGTCAACTGGCCAACGGAATTTGAACCCGAAGGTAGAGTAGGCTGGGAGGACCTGCAATACCTTTATCAACGGGACGCACTGGAGCAGGACTTCCTGGAAGGCGATAACTCCATCTTAGTAGTCGTGTTGATCGTGGGCTTCTACACAGTTCGTCCGAGATGCCGCTGTCTCGTCCTCAGAGAGGCTTCGGCGGGCTTGTACACCCGACTAGGCGTGCTTAATATTTTTCAAGAGAAAGGAGGATACAGGCACCGTGATCACCACAGTTCCCCCGCATAGCCTGTGTATCTATGACGAGCTTTGGGATCAAGCTTTTCCTGTCGAGACACTTACCATCATGTAGAAGAATTCATAGACCAAGCTAGGTAGACAGATTCTAAACCAGGAATCACTCGGGCACCCAGGTAGCCACTGCGCTGTGTCATGGTGCTTTCACATCGAGAGCATGTGCTCTTGGTGACCGACAAATACCATGTGCGTCTAACATCAAAAGATGCTCCTCAACAACAGACTACCTAGATTTTCAAGATGCCCATGATCAGAAGAACATCTCATCCCGCGAAACTTCAAACCCCTGCTCAGCATCAACTCGACCGAGCAGCAGTTAGCATGCCAGAGCTTCAGGTTTTAAATGCACAAGATACCGTAGAAACTCGCGAAACTCGCAACCGTCAATCTCCTCTTTGAGCGCCGGGCAGGGGGCAGATCTGTGCAGGGTAAGCCCGAACCTGTACATTGAAACGCACGCAAGTTAGAGTGGTGGGCAATGTCCTCGAGTTTTCACTAACTGGATAGATACATATGCTTGCATATGCTGGCTTAGGGAGCGCCGCGTTCTGCCCTGCCCAGCGCTCAAAGAGGAGATTGACGGTTGCGAGTTTCGCGAGTTTCTACGGTATCTACACTACACTACCTATCCCCCAATTACCACCTCAGTCAATTGTCCAGTTAACTAATAAGCGATCCAAAACACTCACTGAACGTCAAGATACATAGACGCATACATATACACACACATACACATATACACACATACACACATACACACATACACACATACAAAATACACACACACACATAATTTTAGCATGATGATGGCTGGCAGTTGAACCACCGGTCAGTCACAAACCCCCTTCATCTTTGGAAAATAATCCCAAGAACACCGAATTAAATCGAACACAGGAAGCAACTAGGCCTCTCATCACGTTCTTCCCTGCCGTTCCCCCCCCAAAACGCCTCGCTGTCCAGTCTCCTTCACCGAAGAGAATACAGCCATACACGCACGTGCTGTTCAAGAAGATGAAGACCTATGCAAGATCCGGCTACCTACATTTCCTAGATATCACGGAACCTGAGATAGCACAGGCAGCTTTGGAGCGGTATATGTATGGCTTCCAGCTGGCTGACGTTTCCATTTAACTGCAATTCCTGTGTCGACTGTCGAAGGAAACTTCAAAACCACATCCAGTCAATCATCCATTGCGTATTATCAACACCATCATCACTTGAGCAGGTTGGAGGAGGTAGGCGCAGTAAGTTTTCAAGTTTTTTTTTTTAGTTTTCTTTCTTTCTACATGCATCTCATCTACCGAGTGGTATACTCTTTACTTCCATCGCCAAACAATCTTGCGGCGACGACTTCGAGTGAGATGAGCCATCTCTATGTAATTGTGGTCGTAGATAGATGATTGAACGACCAAGAGTTCCTTCTCCCGAGTTAGAAGGAATTGCTGACTATCTACCTAGCTGACTGCCCTGTGCTGTGTCTGGGTCTGCTCAGCCGCGGCCCAAGTATGCACTGGCCCAGTCAGTCGAGGATGCCGTGACATCTAAAAGTTAGAAAGGCCTTGAGTGGTTCAACTCAGACAACCAGTATTGTACACTACATGTTCAGTCCAAATTATTGGGTCTCCTATGTCCAACTCCTTTAGAGTTAAAATCCTCTTACAATCCGCCCGTCTCTTCAGACCGCATCTCCTCCGGCTGCTCGAGCCACTCGTCCCAATCAGGGTGCTCGCCCATGCCCTCCATATCAGACAACTTAAGGCCGCTGTTGAAAAACTGCTCACTAGGAGTCCAGTCATGCTCCGTCTCCGGGCTCTCGGGATTCTCGCACGCTTTCTTCCAGTCGACGAACTCGACTCCAAGCGTCCACTCTCGGGCCTTCAGCATGTAGTCCAGTTCTTTGGGCCAACGGCCCCAAGTCGGCTTGGTTATCCAGCCGTTGGCGTCTTGCCCTGCGGAGAGGTAAACGGCCGTGACGGCGAGCTTCCAGGATACACCGGGCAATTGGTTGAGGCCCGCGCCGGGCAGATGCGCAGGAACGGTGGCCCCCGGGGGCGTCGTAGTCCATCCACTGCGGCTCAATTTCGTCGTACTTGTTCTTGAGCCAGCGGTAGTGAGTCAAGTCGTAAATGCATTGACCGCACACGGGGTCGACGACATCGGAGAGGCGGCCGCCTACAATGCGGCAGTTCCAGCCCTTGGGGTCGTTCAGGTTGGGGTACTGTGCGCGGAGGCGCATAACCGGGTAGAAGCCGGGTTGACGGATTGAGTTGATGTCGTATATGACGGGTCTAGGGGTGAGAATCCGGATGGCTCCGTTGGGCTCTTGCTGGCTGAACCAGTGAGAGCCGGCGGTCCTGTTCTCAATGTAGTTGCCATTGTTGGCCGCGGGTGTGATGTTGCGACGGTAATTGGCGATGATCTCATCGTCCTCCATGTCGTTCTCTTGGTCGGCGACATCGTCCTCGTTTTATCCAGACTGTCCTTCTCTTCGTCCGAAAAGTCCTGGCTGACGTCCGTCTCGTCCTCGGTCGTGTCCTGGTCGAGGCGAGCAGCACGTGCATCCCTGAGAACCTCCAGTAGGGTTTTCGGAAGCGCGAGGAGACTGGCAATAGAACGTATGGACTTGTTGGTAGGAATAATAGCAGGCCGGATTTCACAGCAGCATCCGGTGTGGTGCAGATCCGTTCTACAGACGGGGCATTCGAATTTGCGGTGCGGCTTTGATTGGCCGTACTTGTGGCATTCTGCCAGATCCATCGTCGTGAGACGTGTGTTCTCTGTATGAAGCAAAACAACATGTCAGGTCCAAGCTCAGTTCCCACCAACAACAAAAGGAAAGAAAAACGAAACAAGAGAAGAAGGAAGACAACAGGAATAGACGTACCTCGAATGCCGGCGACAGGAATCGGGTTGGTTGGGCCAATGTAATGCTTCGTGAGTTCGGCCTGATAATCACGGACCCAAACCTTCCAGCATGTTATTCCAAAGAGATGCCCACAAGGGAGGACGCATCCTGGGTGCCTGACCACAGTCTTGCTAGTGGGAGGAATGCCCTGGATGTCAAGCTCCTCACGGCAAAGTAGGCAAATGGCAAACGGGATGGTACTAGGAGAACATTCGGTGGTGGGATGCAACGAAGCCTCTAGGAAATCCCTGATTTCGTGCCAGACCGACACCTCGTAACGGTTGGCGGTGGTCTGGTTGTCGACATCGTGTGACGACATGGTGGTCCTGTTGTGGGTTTAGATGATGGAAGGAGGATAATTGAGTTGACGATCAAGTTGCAATGGCGTAGCTCGAATAGTAGCTAGCTTGCGACGAGCGATTGAGGTTGATGAGTTGACCGAAAGTCTGAGATTGATGTTCGATGGAGGAGGAAGGAGAAATTGGGAGGGAGTCCGTGGACACAAGAGATTTTTATAACCGTTCGATCCACCCCGAAATTGAAACCCTTCACCGAAAAGCTTGGACGTGACAGCCTCAAGTTCGGCCTCGTCCCCACTGGCAATGAGCAGTGAATAGTCGCTTAGCCACATAATAGGGGAATGGACGCCAAGCTACATGCGAGTGAAGGGGCCTGAACGTCGACGAAACCTTGAGCTAGTGCAAGCCTGGGTTGGCACCTTCACCAGAGGCAGCTCGCGGTATCAACCAGGGAGAGTTGTTTATGACTCCAAGCTGCCACTCAAGCAGAAAGACATAGATCGTGAGAACGAGCTCAAAAGCCAGCAGCTGTCGCATAAGAAACGACTGTATATACGTCTGCTGAGCTAGGCGAGGCGCGAGTTAAGCCAGTGAGGAGGAAGAGGTATACGCTGCCGCGGTTTGGGAACGATGATACGGTAACAGAGTTCAGGGCAGTGGCCCGTCACTACAGCAACAACACCTTCGTGGCAGTCAGATGAAAACAGGCCCAGCGCTGTCCAAAGGTTCTTGAGAGCCAAGGTTTACTATATCAAGGGCAACCAGAACTGGCGACGTTGAGTTCAAGAAGAGAAAATTCCCAGCATTTCAGGATAGGTGAATGGGAGGACGGGTTTTTATCCCAACGACCACTCAGGGCTTAAACCTGGAACCCGTAATTGACAGCCAAACGACTTTAACAGTCACACCAGTCATACAGTCATACTTGGAACTTCCTAGAAACCTGAAGCATGGCAGTTTGTCCAAGTGATAAGGTTCATGACGCAAAGGACACTCGCGGTTTGTGCAAGTTTGAGCATCAACAGTGGCCTGAAACTAGTGACACTGAAATGAGGATGTTCGAAATTTCAGAATTGGCATTGTAGTAAGAATGTGAGAATTGACAAGGCTGCTCTCTTCATCTGCTTGTATGGACCGAGATAAAGTAGGAAATATCCGAGATACGGGTAAGCCAACGCCAAGAACACATTTCGGAAATGATATCTTGAAACCTCTTCCACCATTTGGGACTTGCCAATAAACAAGAACATTGAGCCACTAGGCCCTCCATCATCAGGTAGGTCATGACGCTCAAGAAGTGTCATTTCCAACCTTCTCCCCCCGCGTCACCAAAACGGGCACAATCTTTAGTAGAGGCACGGGTAGGTAGCCAGCCAATCGAAATGAATAAAATCAGCTTGCTCGCAGGGCCCCCCTCCGCAAAGGCTTGCATCAACAATGGATTTCTGGTTCAGGACGGCGTTCTCCTTGTGCAAGCATATTCATGTGTGCCAGCGCGGCACCATGGCCCTCCTGAGGAGAAATGGAGATCCCGGACCGGAATACTGCCCGACCGGCCCCACGAGCGGACCGGCGCCTAGGCACTGACGGGGTACCGGGCTTTTGGGGCGTATTGAACGGCTGAATGTAAGGGCAGGTCTGGTGGGCACTATGCTTAACGATGATGGAGGTAGGCAAGGGCAAAGATTACTTTTCCACGACTGTGTCGGGTTCGGGTTGTGAACCTGGAGGGGTTGTTACGTGACATGGAGATACTGTCTATGTCTTGCTAGAGGTAGCGAATTGGAGGGAATGGGGGAGGAAAACCAGGCAGATTGGTGTGGAAAAAACGAGAAAAAGCGCAGAGCAGCAATTTGGGACAACATGGAGAGCACGAAACAGATCGCTTGACCATACAAAACAGTTCGTCACCGCGTGAAGCTGAGAGAAAGCAAGACGAAGCAAGGGCAATTGGGTTAATGGAATGCTTGATCGGAAGAAGAATCGTGGAGAGGAAATGTCCGGCTTGGATGGGAATGTATACAGAATTTTGGAGTGCGAGGGCCGGCCACGATCGCCACAGAAGCTCATGATATGGCGAAGTGAAGTGATTCGAGGAGGAGAACCTGAAGAAAGACGAGATGTCGTTGGAAAAAAGGTGGGGCACTTGGGCCCACCGTCACCGTTTCCCTTTATCTGCTCCTTATCACTCATCAGCCGCTGAACCTCGACTCGACCACAAGTATCGCGACACAAAATTGAAGCCACAATCTTGAGCCAGACCTCAATTGGACAACGAAGAAGAGCACAAACACAGTCCTCCCGGGTCAGATGGTCGCCCAATTGATCAATTGATGGACAGTGGATAGACAACACCCTTGCACAGCAGGAAGGCTGTTACCTAAGATGGTCCGTCACATGAGATATTCAAAGTACACCCCGGAGTGAATTCCGGATGTCGGAACTGTCACTGTCTCCCTTTGCGGCTTTGGCAAAAGCCGATACTAGGCGAATAACTGCAGCTTTACATGTTCTGCTTACCGCCATTAACTCCAAAATGTGACGCTGGCTCTTGTCGCTGCTTGTTGGCGAGTGTTTGTCCAATTGTATGCGAGCCCACTGTTAACGCACTGTTAGGGGATCCCTGAACCGTATTACTTGGGTTGTATGTCATGATGGTTCGAACCACTGTGGACTGCCAGGCTGCAGAGAGAGTCGATCGTGACTTGGCAAGTGACCAATAGCGTGTTAGTGTTCCCGCTGTAGGGGCAGGTGTTAGGGCTGCGACAGGGGTTTTCACTGGACGGCTCACTGGGGCTCTCCCGGCGGATTGGACCCGCTCGGTTGCAGTTGGGGAAGGTCACTCCCCTCGATCGATCTTGTCCAAGAAGGTCCACACGTTCGTTCTTTTCGTGGAAGCTTCCAAAAGTGTTTCCACTTTGGACTCCGGACTTTACATTTATTTTGATACCCTCCCCCGTCGTCCGTTCGTTATCTGTCGTTCTGGGCATCACCTATTTTTTGTTTGTTTCTTTTCGTGTATCTCTCTCGGGGTAGATTAGGTCTCCTCTTTGTCCTCGTCTGCCAAGCATCACCAGTCTGCATTTTCTTTGACTCCTCGGTCAGGAACCCGTGACAACCTCAGTTCCGTTGCTCGTTTTCATATGGGGAACCTTGACGGCAACCGGCTCCGACAACCTTTAACAATACCAAAACCACGTCCTATCCTAAAGGGAGCAGTACCCAGACCAACACCTTTACGACTCCAACAACAAAACCCTCGGACGGAATCGTCGCTCCGTTGAACGACACCTCCAACCATAAAATGGGCTCTACAACTCCCACCGGACCCCTCCCCTCAGCGTCCTCGCCCTCTCTAACCCTCACCCTCGCCCACCCCGACGAGCGTCCCAAAACATGGTCCCTCACCCACCCCATGTGGGGACCCGCCCTCTCCCACTCCGAGTACCTCGCGCGTGAACACTTCATGACGACTCTCCCGCTCGCCAAAGACGGTGGCTTGACGCATTGGATCTTGACCGACACCAACTCTTCTTCTCGCCAAGACCAAGACCAAAACCCCGAAAACCTCAACCGACCCATCCTCTCCTCCTGCGAAACCCTCCGCAAACACGCCGTCGCCGCTCGCTACGACGCCTCTTCCGACCGCGTCGTTCTAACCGAAGGCATCTCGCACGGCATCGGCTCCGTCTTTACCGATCCTCAGTACCGCGGCAAGGGATACGCGAACAGGATGATGCAGGAGTTGGGGAAGCGGTTGCGGACTTGGCAGGTCACGGATAAGAAGGATCGGCCTGAGTCTCCCCCTGCCCAAGAAAATGGGGATAAAAAGGAGGGGAAAAAGGGGGAAAAGGAACAAACAAACACGACCCTCTTCTCAGTCCTCTACTCCGACATAGGCAAATATTTTTATGCCAAGAACGGGTGGAGGGCGTTTCCCTCGGCGCATGTGTCTTTTAAACCCATTAAGCCCTCCTCCGAGTCATCCTTATCCTCATCCTCATCCTCATCCCAATTCTCGCCCGCTACTACTCAGTTTCCCCCCAACCTCTCCCCGATCAGCTATCACACCCTCCCGCCCCTCTGCACCCTCGACACCACACACCTCCTCACCCAAACCCTCCCCACTCTCGCCCGCCTCCACCCCCACAAAACCCACGTCGCCTTACTCCCAGACCTCGACTGTCTCCTCTGGCATCTCTTGCGAGAAGATTTCATGACGCAACACATTTTCCACCGTACCCCCTCTGTTCGGGGGGCTATTTACAGCCGACCTGGAGAAAGTGGGCAAAGAGCCTGGGCCGTGTGGACTAGATCTTATTACCGTGGGTTGGAAAGTGAGAGCATCGAGGGGAATCATATGCATATTCTCCGTTTCGTCATGGAAGGGGTAGAGGATTTGGGGGACGAGGAATCCTTGTCCAAACTGACAGGGGAGCAAGAGGAGTACCTGGTGGAAGCGTTCAGAGCGATTATGCAAGTGGCGCAGCGGGAGGCGGCGGAGTGGAGGGCGGAGGATGTGCAGATGTGGAATCCGAGTCCGTTGGTGAGCCGGCTGATTGAAAAGGCTGGGATTGAGGGGGGGTACGAGATGGTGGAGAGGGATATGGATAGCATTCCCAGCTTGATGTGGTATGGTGCTGAAGGAATGGAAGGCGGCAGGACGGAAGATGTGGAGTGGGTTGCTAATGAGAAGTATGGATGGTGCTGAACTGGAGGATGGATTTGGAGCGGGCGTTTTTCTACCTCTTCTTTTCCTTGGACCTTTTTTTTTTCCCGAGTCGTTCTTTTTCCGTGGATATTATCACCTCTTGCATAAAAACATCACTGGTACAACAGAACAGGAACTGGGGGTCATGTCATTCAATACAAAGAGTATTATCAACTAGGTATCGGCTAGCGTATACCGCTAGAGGTTTGATAACGAAAGCACAGTGGGATATCATCAACAAAAACAAACACAAGTCATCTCGCATACGAGCATCCACACACTTCCAGACTCCCTTCCGCCTCAACCACCTGCCACGGCAACACCGCAGCCAAAACACACAGACGCCTTTCACCAGCTTAAGGGGCCGGCACCTTGTTCGCGTCCCACCAGGGGAAGAACCTCTCTCCTTCGGACAACGTCTTGATCGTGCAAGCGGTATCCTCACAGCCTGTGTATGGCTGGGTGTTGCCCCACCACTCAACGCTCACTCTAGCCCACTGCACCGAGAACAGCATCACGATACCACTAACCGCAATGCCCGCACTGAAGGCAGCGCTCAACACAAAGTTGTACTTGGACCAGAACGCCAAGTACCTGTTACGCACATAGATCCAGCTCAACCACGCAATGGGAACCGCCGGCCAGCAATAGCTCATGCTGTACGGCGCCCAGTTGAGTCCACCGTAGAACAGGGCCACGGGGTGGAACTGGCGGATAAACTTGTTGCGAGGGAACTTGCGGATGACGAGCCAGAAAATGACGGGGATGCAGAGGCCGATGGGGAAGCCCAGCAGGAGCCACTTGTACTGGCCGTGAATACCAAACACCTTGACGGGACCAATGGTTCCCCACAAGACGGCGGCAGTGAAGAATGTGTTGATTCCGGGGCAGAAGAAGCGCATGGGCGCATTGGGCTGGCAGATGTTCTCAATGTTGACCTGGAAGTTGAGCACACCAGTGCAGATGAGGGTGGAAATGAGGGTGGCCACCATCTGGGCGGTGAAAGTGTGACGAGGAGGAATCTTGATGTAGTGAGCGAGCTTGAGGTCGTTGGCGAAGCTGATGGCATGCGCGCAGGTCACATAGCTGTGGAGAGTTAGTTAGCTTGAAAGCTGACAACGAGAGAATGGAGGGACACTACTCACCCAAAAGACTTGAAAAAGTTCATGGCCAAGGCGTTACCCTCAACCCAAGCACCACCGATGAACTCTGCCAACACGTTCAAGGTGACCTCGATACCCGTCATAGCCTTGATGATACCAATAGGAATGACGAAAATGATGGCAAGGAACAGGCCGTAGGGAACGACACCAGCAGTGGTGTACGTGGGCCAGGCGGCAACACCAGCAAAGCCAAGAGCCATGGCAATGACGAGGCAGCCCAAGTACCACAGTTCCGAAACTGTTGTAGGTTCTTGTCAGTAATCCTTTCTCGTCCTCTCCCCAGGAAAGGGTCCTCACCTTCGGGGTAAACAGCCATCAAACGGTTATGCACATCCTTGTACCCAATATCCTCTTCCTCGACACTCTCCCCGGCGGCGTTTCTCTTGATCCAGCTCTTGGGCTTCACAGTCTTCCAAATGTTCTTAAATCCAATGACGATCTCGGCCCGGTGGAATAGGACGATGTGGCTGATGGTGGCCGCATAGATGGCGAAGAAGGCGAAGTACACAATCGTGTTCGCTGCTGAAAGATATGCGGCGCTATAATCCATGTACTTTGCCTCGTCAAACATACCCTTCTCGTTGATGGCACGCGAGACGTTGTACAGGCTGCCGTAGTGGTCAAACACACGGTTGCTGTTGATTGGGAGATAGCCGGTATTCCAGACATTGGTGTACCAAATGCCTAGGATGATGAAGCCGAAAAACGCCATGCCGAAGGTTTTGTTGAAGGTGGTGAAAGCAGGCACCATCTGGGATGTGTTAGTACGAGTCTTTGAAAAGCCGGAGCTACGAGAGGAGCCTTACGAGAGGGTCAACGGCGTCGAAAAGCATAACGTTCCAGTCGAAGGTAGGGAAAGGGTTGAACATCTATGCGCAGTCAGTATCAAGACACCACCACGACATTCATTCCCGAAACGGGGAAGGAGTACTCACGCCAGTGCCGTTTTGGAATCCAGTGAGAATGTTCAGGTTCAGATTCTGCCAAAGTCAGTTTGACTTGTCGCCACAGAAGCAAGTGGGTTTGTCTTACGTTGGGGGCAATCCATGTCATCCAGGAGAAGAATGTCAAGGCCTCAAAGAGATAGTTGGGGAACCAGAAGTAAACGAACATGGCGCCGAAAGCCCACATGAAGAACTTGAAGCGCGACATATTGTACAGCCTCTTGAATGGGCCAGGAACTGTATGGTTCTCCTCGTGATGCAGAGCCGAGTTGAGAGCGATAGTCACCAAAGATGCGGGCCAGACGCAGTAGGATGGGTATACGATGAAGCGGCGAGTGATACCTATTTTCCTTGTTGTCAGTTACTCAAACTCCTTTACATCTCGTGGAAGGAAGACTGTCACTCACCAGCAAGGCCATAGCCGATGAAGTTGGTGCTCAACGCAATCAAAATCTGGTACGCAAAGCTGTTCGCATACGGTTGGTTAAAGTATTGCGGCAGCACCTGGGTCCACACAATGTACTGCGTGTAGGGCAGCGACTTGGCCGTGTTTGCCATGATGGCGATCAGCATGTGTTCCTTCTTGCTGAACCGCCCCGGGTTGAGGTTATGCTTGGTTCCAAACAGGGTGAACTCGTAATACGGCATCCATTTCTCCCAGGCTTTGCCGAGAGGAAAAGCAAGGAGCTGAGCAACGTTGGATTCGATCGAAATGCTGGGCTGGCGGACACTGAAGAGCTGTGATGATGGTCAGTCATGACAAGTGTGAGGGTTCTCGAAAAAAGGAATTGGGGCCTACCTGGTTGACAAAGGCTAGGATGACAGAGAACAAGATGCCAATGGTCCACGAACGGATGGTTGAGCACGGCGTAGAAGGGTCGTCGGTGTTGTCGACAACGGCGCGCACTTCGGCGTAGGGGCTATTGCTCTGGATGAGAGCAGCTTCAATTTTCATCTCGGTGATGATCTCATGGTGCTTTTCCGGGTTCGCAAGGATGTTTTCTTCGTTGGCTACGTTGTGGGCATGTCAGACCAGCCCAGAGCAGGACATGACTTTGGCTATGCACTGCCCAAGAAGACACTCACCTAGGAATTCCTGGATCTTCTCAAGAACCACATGGGGAAAGTTGGGATCGCGTCCATGCATGCTGACGACATTCTTCATCAACTTGACAACCTCTTCAAGACTGAGGGTCTCAGCTGCAGCCTTCGCCTGGAGAAGGTCCTCTTCGGTAACATCGAGATGCCTGTACAGTCAGTCTCTGGTATGGGTTCCATGGGAGAGGACTGAACTCCGCTTACCCTTCAATAACCTGTGCTTCCTCCGAGTCGATGCGATCAAGGCCGATCTCATGAACGCCGCCGACCTTCTCATCATACTTCTCCGATAGAGCAGGAGCTTGATCACTCCCAGCAGGAGTGATGTTCACTGCCTTCTCATCTCTGGCGGTCGCCATGATGCGCGGTAAACACGCCGACGAGGCTGCTGTACTGCTGAAAGATGTGGTATGGATGGACAGTCAGGAGCAAGTCCTCGAGACGTGAAGGATTGCTGCATGTCACAGACGAGGGGGGGAAGGAGGTTGATATCTCCCTTTCTATACGTGGTATTACAGACCACTTGGGGAAGCACGCCACATGCCTCAACCTCACCACACCTACATGAAGCTGTACTCCTGCATGCTGCAACACTCCCGACTGGCTTATCTTGGCCTTGCCTCTCTACCAAAAAAGGGTGTGAGTGCCCAGTGGTAATGACCTTCCCAGACGGGCGGGCCAAGAAAATGTGTGAACAAGATACTTCTGGATGAGGAAGATAAACGTGAGCTATGGTAGCTGTTGAAACTTTGGAGGAGGCATCCCATGCTTGTCAAACTCTTGCAGCAATTAGCCCGTCTGGGCGCTGCATCTTGGCTCACAGTGATGGACGCCCAGACGGCGAGAGAAGGCAAGACATTGGGTTAGACATGGTGGGGTGGCGGCTGGGAGGGCGGTTGTGAACATGGTTCTCGAACACACAAGGGTGGTGATAAAGGAGGCGAAATGGTTATCAATGGCCTGCCAGATATTGGCTACCCATTGCCCGGATCGAGGTTTTCGGGGATATCGTGACATGACGGAGAAGAAGCCGCGAGGAATGATGGAAGTGCAGTGCAAGATGACGGGAGAATGTGTTCAGTATGCTCTGCGAACTCGGAGGCATGAGCTCTTGGAGCTGTGGGGAGGCCAAAGCTTCGACGGAAGGAACTCCGCAACCAGGGACACTTCAGTCGCAGATTCTTTGACCTCATTGCTCTTCAATCGCAACTTCCTCTTCTGGATCACCGCCAAGAGGTCGAGATAACTCGATAGTGAAGATGTTGGTGAAGCGGGGGAAAGAGCGTTGAAGGTGCATGAGACCAAGGCATCACATGAAGGGGAAAGGCATTGCTCTTTCATGAGAAGCGCTCACGAACCAATGTCTAGTCCTCAGCAGAGAAGGTTAGGTAGGTAGGTTAGTTCGATGGCCTAGACCAAAACCCCTGCCGGTGTTCAGGAGTGACGATGTCCGGACAAACGTTTTGGTGGTTCAGGAGGACATTAGCGTTCTCGGTACTACACTGCTCTTGTCCTCGAGCTAAGGTCCGCTTCCTTTCCAGGGATCAAGGCGCCCGAGGATGTCTGTGTAAGGTGTGGAAGGAACGACGGGAGTTTCTCTTACAGTCTCATGAGGCGGGAATATTGTGCCAGAAGATCTTTCCTTTGCAGACGCTAATTCTTACCTAACTTCCAGACCACTTGAAGATCTCGATCAAGACTTAATTTTTGCTCCTTTGCATTTAACTCCTTTTATTGCGTGACAGGCCAAGCAGTCATGGAAGACAAGATCATTTCTCGTGGATTTTGCCGCCATGTGAAACCACCAATCGCGTATCCGCCAGATATATGAAGGTACCACGACATATAGTTTTAACTTCTCACCCTCGTTGATTCCGCGACATACAGCCTGCAATTGCATGAGAGTACCCGAACCAAACAATGGCCCCTACATGGGCACTGTCCGCATTCCGAAGGAGACAAGAGAAAGATCCATGGAGCCATTGAAGCTTCGACGTGGCCAAGACTGCATGCCATGGCGGATCATCACCTATGGAGTCTTGGACCTACCTGAACCAAAAATGCCCAGCTTTTGATGTCGACAACCAAATGACACCGACCTTCGTCCCAAGACTTTTATCCGAACTAGCTCGCATCACATCTTCTTCAGCGCATCCAACCCCCAACAACAAAGACGATATCAGCGCTCAGACGGGGAGGAGGTTAAGGTCTGTTTCTCGTCGTTGGTGTCTCTCGGTCCCTTGGCGTACCTTGGCTTTTCTTGTGTTGATGTTGATCATTGGATGCTAGTCGATGGTCGCGATAGCAACTAAGACTCTGGGGTTGCACGAGCTTGAACATTGGTCGGGCCGCCAAACCACAACGGCGCGCTCCCGTCTTAGCTGTTCATGCGTACCAAAGGCCCAGTCTTATTTCCCCACCCGTTTTCCCCATATTGAAGTACTAATGGCCAGCCGCTGAGTCGCATGGGGAGAGTTTGCTGAGTGAGTACAGTCATGGTCGGCTGCCAGGAGTGTCAGTGAGGCCTGTGGCTAGAACAGAGGACCAAGCAGGGGGCGTTGACCACAAATAGAGATAAGGTTCTGGAGAGACAGGGGTTCGGCTTACACGGGATAAAGCCACCAAGGGTCGTGATAGGGAAATCGTATAATCAGGAGAAAACAACCACTGCGCAACCTCACACCCTCTCTTTTCGCAAACATAGCACAAATCTGTTTCTCAATGATCAATCGGTATCACAAAAAGCTGAAAGATGCGGAGAAAGGTGAGAAATCGCACACCTTTCATGTTGCAATGCCGCCAAGAACTGAGCTCATTAATCGGCGCCCTCGTATGGGTTGCAGTCACAACAGAATTAGGAAGGTGGTAAAGACCGATGCTGGCCATCAAGATTCGAGCAGATGGCACTTCTTTCCAGAGTGTCGGGAGCTATACGTACAGAAATAGCACAAAGCACATGCCAATCCATCCATCATGGGGTGCGAAGTGGAAGCGCTTTTGTCATTCCCGTTCCCATATGCAAGTCGCTATCACCAACAGCGAGATCGTGCATTCGATAGCATCAGAATTGGGCTGGAACGTTGAGCAACCTCTTCCCTGGACTCCATCATGGAAATTGATAACCGCTGGCTTGGAGACCCCCGACGCAAAGCGCGTTGCCCGTATAAAGACCAAAAACGTCCCAACCGATGTGGCTTCCCTATATTACACTTTGAGACAGGACCAACATCAGGCTATCTTTACTGTCGTAAAGTCTTTCAAGATTCAAGTTCACATCGATAGTAGTCCCGTTGATCTATATCCCCGATGGATTCGATTGACGACCCCACCCGGTATACCAGTGCTCGGGGAAATACTGGTGCGAAATTCAAGGTCTCTTCCAGTCTTCCTACTTGATCGGGATCCCATTAGTAAACCGAACCGAACTGAAGCCGATTGATCTCACAGACATGACGCCAAAACTGTGATCCAACATGGATGACCGCATTTCATTCTCGTGAATAGCATCACTCCATCGCTCCATCACTCCATCACTCCATCACTCCATGATCCATCAGCATCTCTGCATCGCTCGCGCCTTCCATTCTACCTTCCCAACCTACTCAAGTGCTAACCGGACGAGCAATGACTTCCACTTGGCGGGCGGCCTAATCGATCTCAAGAGTGAAGACAGAAAAGGAGATGGGGAAGATTGGCCAGTCAGAAAGTGGTGCAAGCAAGTGGTGAAGTTGGTGCAATACAGTTAATGTTTATAAGTTCTGAGTTTTCAAAGGAGAGCATATAGGCGCCAAGAACGAGCGTTCAGTCAATAAAACATCCAATGGGCAATTGGTCTAGGGGTATGATTTTCGCTTCGCATTGTGCTCGATGCGCTTTTGTGAAAGGCCACCGGTTCGAATCCGGTATTGTCCATACTTTTTGACTTTTTTACACAACCCTGTCTGGGTCAAAAAACTTTCTCTGATTGCCAATGACTCTTTTTGCTTTTTCTTTTTCTTTTAAATGTCGGTTATCACTTGACTTAACTTCTAGGTTGAACTAACTGTCGCGCTGACCCCACCATGGTTACCCAGACAGACGTATAAGGCAGGAGGATCACGCAACGAACGAGAGACGAGGAGTGGTCCCGTTTGGCTCTGGGGTTTGAGAAGAGAGTTGGCCAACTGTGTATTTTGACTTGTTATGCCTTCTTCTACGAATAAAGCGCCATCTTTGCCTTCAATTACTACCACATAACGGAGGAATGACAGACAAGAAGCTTCCGTGAGAGCTTCAAATCCAAACGGAGACAGCAAGCTGTTAGAGAACATAACTGGTATTCAGCTAAAGCAAAGTTCAACACAGCCTTCTCCTATCCTAGCCTCGCCATGACGCCGGTTCCTCTGCTTGAATTTTCCTTTCCTTTTCTACACCCCCACACCTGAACGAAGTTGAAGACGGCGATCGTCAAACCGATAGTCTGCATACAAAGCACACTGTCTCTCGGAAGGGAGACAGAGTTGAAAGGCATGCCCTTCTCTCTACCAAGACGCCAACCCTTCACCACTACCCTTTCGGTTAAAGCTTTTCCAGTGTTCAACATCCTTCCCTCACAGAGGCTTAGGATCAGCTCCGTGCAGATTTCTAGCCCACCTCGGCAGTTTCCTATCCCGCTCGTAAATGAAGCCGCAGTTATTGCAGAGTGACTGTGAGACAAGTTCGTTAGCATCGTCATCCTGTAAGAACAAAGGTCGTAGACTCAAATCACTCACCCTCGGTCCATAAGGTCCATCCCGAACCGCCCAAACACTGGTGCCCCACACCCTACAGCAAGAGCACCTCCAGTTGGTCCGCTCATTATCCGCCAGCGTACCTCCACCACCATACCCACCACCACCACCACCGCCGCCGCCGCCGCCGCCGCCACCACCAACATCCGGGGTGTGCCTACCACTAGTCGGCGACAAGCTCCTAAACCTTCTCTTCTTCTTGCTCCTCTCCCCACGGCCCATGCGCTCCTCTTCCTGCTCAATAAGCCCGCCAAAGCCGAAGCCCACGGGCACGCCGCCCGCCATGCCGGTATTGCTGCTAAACCTCGCCGTCTCTCTGCGCAGTCTGCGGATCTGCCTCTCGCGATCGCCCTCGCGCTTCTCAATCTCCTCCTTCGACAGCGTCTCCAGCTTGGGCTCCCAGTCCTCCGCCAGATGCTCCGGGTCGTATCGCCAGCCGGCGCCCTCGCCGCCCGCGGTGACGGCCGCGTCGTTGGGGAACTCGACACCGCCGACACCCAGTGCGGTGGTGCCCCAGCCGGCTACCAAGCCGCCGGACTCGCACGCTTCCTTCTTGAGCTTGAGGACAGCTTCGTAGATGGCGTGCGTCATGGCCGGTACCCACTCGCCGTGCAAACCGAGGTCGGCGCACGTCTGCTTGGCGAAGGCCTCGGCGGTGCCTGGAGGGTGGAGGAGCGACCACTCGAACTTGTCGGTGTAGACTTGCGAGGAGAGGTTGATGTTGAGGTTGATGATGCAGCGGTAGGTGTCGTCGGGGCTGAAGTCGTCGGCGTCTGGGGGGATCGGGGTTGCGGCGGCGGTGATCTCGCCGGTAGATGTTTGGACTGCTGAAGTGCCGTTGGCGGCGGGTGTTGGTGTTGATACGGCGTTGCCGTTGACTGCTGGGGTATTGGGAGTTGAGGTCGCGGCTTCGAGTAGGTTCGTGGGCTTGGGAGCCTCGGTTGCTGGACGGTCGCGGTGGGAGTGGAAGAGAGGATGGAGAGCGACACCAGCGTACTCTTCTAGTTGTGTCCTTATTTGCTTGCTGATCTCGGATATGGTCTGATTCCTGTTAGGAAGGTCCAAATCCTGGACCAGGACGGTCGCAAACTGGTCAGTAGTAATCAAAGTCTCGTGCAAGTTCCACAGAAACGTGTCGCGTAACCGGTATGGAACAGTGGGCTCCTGTGGTTTGAAGAGGGGACTGTTGGGGTCCAGGTTCGCAGCATTCGGAGGGAGAGACGGGGGCGGAGTGTAGGATGGGATATCGAGATCAATCCGTATAGGGATCAGTGTGAGAGGTAGGCTGGCTTGAGCGAAGTTTTGTTGATCAGATCGTCCCTGGCGAAATCTTCCCATCCAGTCCCGCCAAATGCCTTGTACCTCTACGGGCTCGTGTGTATCCTTCCCAACCTTTTCGGCCGGGTCGGCCTTGACAGTACCGTCGTCGGGCTGTACGCTGCGGAGACCTGTAGGGCGGCGGCGGCTGCGGATATTGTCGTCGTCATCGTCGTAGTCGTCGTAGCCATCCTCGGCATAGTTGATGATGGTAGTGCCGCGCTTCGTTGTGCGCGCAAGTGGGTTCGCGGGAGCAGTGCCGGGAAGAACGGGTGTTAGGAGGGAGTTGTTGTAGGTGCGTAACCTCGGCGCATAAGAGGAGAACACGGATTGTTGGGATTCGGAGCGCGCCATTGTGAAGGTAGTTTCGTGTGGCAGTGTATGATTCTCGTCGACTACGGTAATCTCATGACGGTCGGGAAACTTGGATGGAAAATAAGAACAGGCCCAGCACTTGGTGATATTTCGCTGAGTTCGTGGATATCTCCTAGCGCTTCCAATTGCTGACCGCAAATCGAACCCGAAGTAACAGTCGCAAGTAGACGCGAGGGGGGGACGATAATGCGGCGTCGAGATGCGGCTTGGACGAAGCTGCGTTCGAGCCTTGTTTCCGAGGGATGTCTTCCTCTTGTTTGCGATCAAGTGCAAGCTGGTTGATGGAACAGCAAAGTAATGGTTTAGGACTCGTAACAGTTCAAGGCGCAGAATTCGGTGGCCCCGAAAAAAGTCCAAATCGCGGGTTTCTCAAGGGACGGGATCTCGAAGTTGAAGGACGTCACGCAGACTTATTGGTTGGAGTGGACGCTATCGAGGTGGTGGTTGCCCGTGAAAGTGGGTGGTGAATTTGGGTGGGCGCACCTGCGATCGCCTGCAGTCAAAAACGCGACAAGCACTTTGAGCATGCCGCGCGAGCTAGAAACAGCCTAGCGCCAAAGGTGGGTCCTTACACCCGCAAAGTTCTGCTTATGTAATGCATCGCCCTGGCCAGTGCCAAGACATGTTTTGTTCTGGCCATTTTTGGCAGCGCCCCTATCACAGTCGGAAACTTTGCACACTTTCAGAGCCTCAACGCTTCACTTCCATTACACTCCGTCGTCCATGTCGAGGAGATCATCTTCGATCAGCCTTTACGGGTGATCTGAAGCTGAATTTGGACTTGAACACCCACGGCAAAGAAGATCTGCCGATATTTCATCCCGAAACTGGGGCTGTTGTGCCCGGCGGTTTGCGTATCGACAAGCACATTTCCAGCCAGCAGCACGGATGCTCGTTGGGCCATGAACATAAAGTGACACCTTTGCGGGTTGTACTTCCCCCAAACATCATCTGAAGAACGTAGCGTCTGAAATCCTAATTCTAAAGGTTGTCAATGACCAGTTCGTTCGACGTTCTACACCTCGACCCGGAGACGTGGGCCCTCCAGCTCGGGGTCGTAGTCGGGAACTGGATCGGAACGGCCCGAGAATCCTGGTCAATGGTCCATGGACCATTCTTCTTTTGACGTCGGAAAGCTTCCTCTGTTTTTTTTTCCCCCTGGCTCATGGAAGGGTACTAGGATCACGTCTCATCCTTCTTCTTTGTCCATCTTGACAAAAGACGGAAGGGAGAGGTCATAGAGTGACCTGTACTAAACTGCAGGTCTCATTCACTGTCACAGCTTCCTTTTGTTCTCAGAACATCATCCACAATAAGGGTTCCAGGTCGGTCACTTGTGACAAGCCTATTGTCTTTTTGTTTCCTTTGTCCATGGCGGTTCCTGCATTTCGCTCAAGTGTCCAGACATGCCCTGATCATGATATCCGCCCTTCGCTTGCTGCCTAATTGTTTCAGGCCCGTGTAGTTCTCCAAGGTACGATACTCAGCAGAGGCGAGAATGAACTGGTCTTTTCCTCCACGTGTCGTCCGTTGTTGAGCTTTGGCTCAAGAAGTATGACGATACTTTCTTTCCTCCCATAGTCCTTGGTTGCTCACACGCCAAAAAGAGCTCTCACATTTGCTTGCTCACAGTCTTTCATCTGATCGCATGCCCCAACAAGCACAAACAGGAAGATTCTGGTTTGCTTAGGAGTTCTGGAGTCATCCAGTCATCCTTGGTGCCGTTACCAACAACACAAGGTATAAACGCGCCTCCTCTCCCACTCGCTTTCTCTCTCCCACTCTCACCACACACCCAAGCAAACTCCTATGACCCCAAAGAACAACGCCCATATAGCCCCAAGAACAAGACCAAAATGACAACCCCAGCCGACATCGTCCCACCCCCCGAAGGCACTCTCACAACCCCTCAAATCGACGGCATCCGCATCATGCGCAAAACCCTCCTCGGCTCGCCCTCGTACGACGAAGTCTGGAAAACGCTCAGCCTGACCTCCGACGCCATCAACCTCGATGTCCCCTCCTTGTTGCTTTGGCAGGAGGAAGGACCAAACAAAGGAATGCGTTGTTTTATTCTATTGATGAGGGGGAGGAAGGTATGTCCTTCGGATACGATCGTTGTGGTCGACATGATCATGATGACGAAGCGCTAACGGATACGTATTTGGAATGTACCCATGTAAGCAGCCGTCGCCATGGAAATCTGCCAGATCTTGCTTGATGCCAAAGACAAAGAGACGCTGCAGGAGCTGGTGGAGGCGACGTGTTTTATTCATGGGGAGGAGAGGACGTTCAGGGAGTTGGCGGAGATGAAAGGGTGTGAGAGGATTTTGAGGACGTTGGAAAGGGTTGGCTGCCTTCCTCCCTCCGCGTAGCCTGCCAGAGGGTGGGTGACTTTTAGGTTGGTTGGTGGAAAGGGATCTATTTGGTGCGGAGGGGTTTGAGAATGATCTTTCATTCGCCTGTAAAAGGTCCTGTACGGCTGTCGTTGGAGTAGAGGCGATACAATGCTAAGCTGCTGGATGTTTTTTTTTTTTTTTTGTTTTTTTTTTGTCTGCGATGTCCCTGATTTCGATGTAGGATGTGCGTGATGTCGTGGTTGAAGAGAATGAAGTCTTGTGAAGAGTGTCTTGCATGGTGACTTTCATTCTGAAAATTCTTGTTCTTCTCTCTCTCGGAGCATAGGCCATAGCGCCACGGTCGTCGCTGCTGGGCAAAAGGCAGCCTGTTGTGATGCTTGTTGTTAGTAACGAATGTGAGTTTGTCTGGACAACGAGATGGAGAAATGGGGAGATGGGGAATCCAGGGAAACGCCATCTCTCTACCTATTTTGCTTCATACCTAGTCCACGTGGAGACAACATCCACACATGTCTTGCTTGCTTGCTCTTCCACTTACTCAGATTGATATCACGCATTGAAACGCAAATAAGCAGTCAGACAGACACCTGGGCTTCTCTTCTTCTTTAGGCATGCTTCCCTCCCTGGCTGTATGGAAGACAAACTAAGACAGATTGTATAAAGCCATCTGTTCTCATGTACCTCTTTCTCGGGATATAACCTCACCATCACATACGTACGATCGTCCCCAAGGCTCGATACGATACACACATGATTCGCAACTTATCATGACGTACACTGTGGTAAACCGTGCGGGGGGACCGCTCACAGAGAACCAAATGGCCGCCCTTAGATCACTGAGACACGAGCTTCTCAGAGCCGATTCTATGGATCAAGTATGCTTAATGCTATGCAACGCAAGCCATGACTTTCGAATCGGCATACCCGACATGGTACTGTGGAAAGATGAGCGGGAGGGGAGGAGTACTAATTTGGTACAATGTTATGTGTATGAGGGACATCCAGGTAGGTGGGAGATCCTGTTCCCTTCAGAAGGCGAAAACGCTGGCCTCAAACCATACGTACGCTGTGTGTATTATCTGGAGCTGGTAGACCAGGCAATGAATGGCATGTTGTACCCTTCTTGGAATAACGGGCTAACCGGAACCAAAATCTCCTGTACTTCATAACCCATAGAATGTGACATGGATCATCGGCGGCTTGTACGCCATGGGCATTGATAAACGGATGATAGCTGAAATAATCAACTCAACATGTGTTATTAAAGGTCATAGACGCTCGCTTGATGAGCTTGCGCACCGGGTAAGGTCTGACTGGTTGGTGTACTTTTTGCAGAGAGCCCGACAGGGGTTGGAGAGTGGAGGAGTTCCCTGCTGTAGCGATATAGGACAGTGAATAAAACTGGACGAATAAACGTCAGAGGTTGTCAGTTGGCGATATTATCCTTTGGATAGGTCGGGATGCGAAAAGTGCACGAAGCCCATCCAGTAATACATGGCAAATGACAAGTCAAAATCGAAGACAAGGCAAGATAATATTCGCAAATTGGCAGACATGGATACCACAGGCTGGGTGGACAATGGCCAACTCCGAGAAACTACCAAAATATAGACGACGTTCTGCTTGCCAGCAGAAGTCGGATGTCTAGACTGTAAGCTAATGTCAACCTGTGATGATGGACGCCGCAAGACAGCCCGTAAATCAAGGAGAGGATGCTGGAAGTGAGAAAGAAGGCAACACTGAGAAAAAGAACGACAAACTGGAGAACAAGAAAGCTGAAGAGATGAAACACGCGAAAAAAAATGTTACAGAGAATAAAAAGAGGAAAAAAGCGCGGAGAACCGGATCACTTGAATCGTTTTATCACTCGGATACCGGGAGTCGAACCCGGGGCTGTTGAGAAAGCAGTCACTCCTGGAGAAGTGAGAGTCAACGATGTTACCGCTACACCATACCCGATCCGTATGGAATTCTACGCTTTGTTGATGACAACGGAAGGATTTAGGGTTTATCAAATGGTGTGGATTTGGTGTGGGACTGCGGGTGCTGTTCAGGGCTTTTCTGACTCGCGTGGCTGTGGATCTCGACAACCTTTGTTTACTCTTGTGGGGTCCAAGGGTCCGACACTCAGGGGTTCCAAAACCGAGGGCTTGGAGTTTGTGAGTATCCGATGTACGGTCGCAAAAACATCCCAGGGGGATCGTCAGATATTATATGCAAAAGGTAGCATTGAGGGATAAGTAGGACTTCATACCATGCTCTCTTTGCCTCAGCTAGTACCCTCACAAAGCGACCTTCACCCAAAACGGTACGTGATCACTTGGACCGCGCTCCTGAGGCGTATGAAGTATTCCCGTATCAAGTACTCGTCCGCCGTCCCATAGCTTCTTGGAAACAAACACCATATCGACCCTATCGCAACTGCTCCCCCACTCCCCATAGTGTGAGTAATATGTGTATCTTTTCTCCATGCCATATTTTGCACGGAACACATCCACGGCATCAAGACATTTTTCGTTTTTCTCGTCGTATGTTCCAACATGGGCCCCAGCTCGCTTATTGTCTTCCTCGCCGAAGAACTTGGTGTTGAAGTCCGCCCTGTTAAGGCAATGTTGTTCCGGGAAGGTTCGGAGGTTGGGGTGTCCGTCAGCAGGTCCTCTGGCTATGTTGACGTCGCCTGCAACGACCACACAGAATCCGCGTGCTTCCAGGGATAGGCACTCGTCTCGGAGCAGGGAATGGAAGACGAGCTTTCGGTCATGGCGAGTCAGGCAGTTGGGATGGACGGCGCCGGTCAGGGGGTCTCGGTACGGCTGCCTTGTGCCGTTGACGGCATAGACATTGAGGAGAGCGAGAGCTTTCGTGGCTGGCTCATTCCCATCTTGCCCTTCCGGCGCCCCTCTCATCTCAACAACGCTGACTCTCCCCTCGATATCCCAGTCAACCTCCCGCACAGTAGCAACCCATTTGCGAGCAAAGTCTGTCCTCATTATTGTTCCCACACCGTACATCTTTCCTCCGAAGGCTTTGGCATTATGCTTGTCGCGTGGAAGCACTGCATTGAGAGTGTAGGTACGATGGTCGGACACAGTGTCGGCGGCATTGAGCGGGGTATTGAGAACAGAGAGTAGTTCCGACAGGAGAGCCGGTCCGTCTTGCGGCTTGATCTTGAGTTCCTGGAGGAAGAGGACTTCAGGCCAGTCATGGCGGGCAAGGAACGCTCGCAGCGAGTAGGGCGAGCCTAATGGTGCTTGTTCTAGAGGTGTGCGCAGTCGATTGGCGTTTGGCGGTGCGTCAGTACTCGAGGTCTTTTGCGTCTTGGTGGATTCTGTGAAGTAGGATGTTATCTTTCTGACGGAGGGAGTGGACGACAGGAAGGCGTTGATGCCGTTGATGTTCCACGAGAACACACGGAACGCATTTTTGCTTGGAAAAGAGCTTCTTGGCTGATCGGCCCTTTGAAGTGTTGACGAGGCACGGGGGCTATCGAATGCTTGTCTTGGTGTTTGTGTCAATCTTCTTCGTTTCAATGGCGGCGGGCTGACCTCTTTGTTGCTGGTTGTTGTACAGAGACGTGGCCGAGAGTGTTGTGCCATCTTGATGTGTACTGCAATATTATATGAGGGGAAGATGGTGCCGCGCCAGACGGCAGCCTGCATCTTTTGATCATAAACCACATCCAACGCGCAGTGTGTAGGTGCAAGCCAAGAAGACGCGAGAGCCGTCAAATTCGGTCAAGATGGCTGAGTCCACGAGAACAACAAGGTCCAGTCTTTAATGATTTAGTAGAAACTGAGCGGCACTGGTAAGTACTTGCTTGAGATGGCCTACCATTGTCTCCGTACAGCGGAAGGCGTAGATCATATCTGTCAGGCATACCAGGGAGGGTGGTGACGTCATAGGTGTTGCGTGGGAGAAGGAATACAAAGCATGCTGTTTGGAGGCGCGCTCAGCTTCGCGTCAACATTAATCCAAAATGTGTAAATAAAAGGAAGCAAGGGACCCAGATGGAAAACGAGGAATGAACAGGAGGCAAGTTGAACTTGGCTTCTTGCAAGGTAGAGGAAAGCGCAAATGCCCGGGCTGTTACTCGAAGGTCTGAATGTTGGGTGGTCTTTCCAATTGTGCTCCCGGCAGGCACAAGCAGAGAGATAAGAGATAAGAAGAGGCACCTCGATGTCTGCTGTCAAACTTCAACCCACTCTGCTCATCTCGCCGTCAACCCATGGCTTGAAGGATCGAATTTGTCGAGATTGGAAGGTCTACTGATGGGGCCGCGATCATTCCGACAGGGTGTTCGGCAAAAGGTGCGATCCATCTTCTGGCCCAACACTCTAGCCACCGCTCAAGAGGCTCGATGCCAATTCGTATGACCAAGGTATTCTCCGGGTACAAGCGAACCTTAACGGCTCACCATTCACTGGTTTTCAGACACTCCAACAAGTTTTTACTGGAAAGGCGGCAACGCTGATCAGTCACTTGTCGGTAGGCGCGAAGCTTTGTGGCTCCCAAGACGACTCAACAAAGAAACCATTCGACGACTAGCATTGCTGGGAGTTATCGGACAACCGCTGAGGAAGGCGGGAGAACGAAGAGTGGATTCCTGTCAACCGTTGCCTGACGTTCAAGGAGCTTACGTTACGCTTCTCACAACGACCAATTGAGCCAAGGGGCAGGATATCAGCATGTGACCAACATGTCAGTGCAGAAGGTAAGCTTCGTTGGAGGAGAAGGCTGAGCCTTGGTCTCACACAGCTCGACCATTGGGAGCAAGTTGAATGGAAAGTAACCACTCTCCCCTTATCCACACATCCAATTTACGAGGAACCATCGCAGGTTTCGTGGAATGTTTCTTGTTCTTAGGCTTGCTCGAGTTCGCTTACTCAGCTCTGGGATGTTAGTCTAGCGCCAATTCTGAATGATGAAATTCTCGACGACAGTGGAACATCCGCGACGAGGGTCTTGGCTATGGTAACAGGGCTGAGGGGGAAGTCACACCTCGACGAAGCTCATAGTTGATCGTACGCGGGACGTGGAGGACTGAAGGGACCTGCCCGTCAGTGTTATGCAACACCGTACCGCGAAGACTCGGGCCGTTCGTTTTCAGGTAATCACCTTATCAGTACAGATCTGTAAGCATACTGCAACATTCATGGCCGCCAGAAACTGTATGCAAGACGGTGATTTTGAATGTCATCACCCTCCAGCGCCCTTGAAAAGACAGGGGGAAAAGACAGGGCACCAGAAGAATCGAATTTACAGTGCTCCGGGGTGGCAATATATTATCCTCCACCGCTACTTTTTGCGGGCATAAAATGTACAGATTCGGGCATACATATGTCTGATTATGTCTGATTTCCCAGTTAGCTGAAAACGAACGGCCCAAGTCTTTGCGGTAGGTCACGATGGGCCTATCTTCCATCGCTGCTTCCGAGTCAGAGGGATGCAGTAACGACACGGACCTGGAATATCACATACTTACTGCCTCCGATATCTCCATGGAAGGCTTTTTTCGGCAAAGCAGGTGCCTTCGTGCCATGATCGATAAACATTCTTAAGGCCCTCCACCGCCGACGTCTGCAAGAAAGTAACCACCATTTTCCCCCTCCAGTTTCTACAGACAGCATTCTATCTACTCTATTTAACCCTACCCAAACATAACTACCCATCATCTCACCGACAACCCGGCATAGCTCCTCATCGAGGCCATGGACGCTGCCTCTGTCTCTTTCGCCGGTGCCCGCGCGCTCGGTATTAGCACGGTCGATTGCTTGATAACCATTTCCCTACTCATTGACGAGCCGAAGTACGCAAACAAGCATCTAAGAATCGTGCGATCGGAGCTCCAGGATATGGCCAACGTCTTGATTCTGGTCAACGAAGCCCTGGAAAGGTTACGAAGCCAGAACGACGGCCAATCGATCCCCGAAAAGACTCTCAGGCAGCTGCCCATGTAGAGGATTGCACTTCATTGGTAAATGGCATCGTCAACTACCTGAAAGAACTCAAAGAGCGACACTCGGCTACTAAAGAGGATCAAGTGGGCTTGGTACGGCTACAAGAAGGCTCAGAAGTGGTACGACAATATTCTGACTAATTCCAATCTCGGTCACCCCAATACGTGCAGAAAACTTTCAAGCCGACCGTATGACCACCACATGGATGCAGATCGGAAACCCTCTTAATCACGAGCGCTACAGTCAATATCAACCACGACGATGTGGACTTCAGGATGAAAATGCTTTACTTGTTCCTCGAAAGCGAGAAATTCCGGAGACTTTTCCAGACGTTCCAAAGATTTGGGTGACAGCACACTAGCAGGAGAACCGGCTGTCTCTTGCCACCTCGTTCAGCCATGATATTAGGGGTCACTTCTCTCTCTACACCCCTCCATCAACTATACCAAAACTCTTGATGGGTATTTGGGTGTCTCTAGCCCACCCCTTGTACTCTGGGGGTTGGACGCTGAGCGAGGAGAAACGAAGCGACTTATTACTTTGACAATATTGAGGGAGCTTCCAGGTTCAAGAATTGCCGGGTTTTTGAGAGAGTGAGCATTACTCTCGCTCCCATTTACTTCGTTGAGGGCACCCTCGCTGACGAGAAAGCTTGTGTTGCAGGTCCCCACGCCCCGACCAAGTCATTTGCGTACCGCCAGTCGATCTCTTCATGGGGGTGAGAGGAACAGTAAGTGGACAGCACTTTCATTCGTTTGGGATACCATGGTATATATTTTCTTTTGTCTTTTTTTTTTTTTTTTTTTTTTTTTTTTTTTTTTTTTTTTTTTTTTTTTTGTGGAGATTACTGGACGGCTTGGACAAAGTTGGAAAAACACTTTTAGCGCGTTGGGGTTGACAAAAGGTGGACAGACATGCAAGTACCTAAGTACACACTCATTGAAGCAGAATACAACCAAGCGAAGATTGTCCGCTGATTAATTTTAATCCTAAAAGGCAGAACCTTGCGAGCTATAACCGCATAGAGACGTGGAAGCCAAACTTGTGAAATGAGAATCAGATGGTCCTATCCATCGCAGAATAGAAGCTGTGACGGGTCTCACTAGCGGATCGGCCGGGGTCTCGGAGTGCAGACCCTAAAGACTCGGTGTCAAACTGACCATTGTGTCACATAAACCAAGCACATCATCCAGAACTTGGCTTCTGCCAAAATCCAGACCTGTACGGACGGACTCAGTGCCTCTCTTTTACGTTTGAAACAAGACCTTTTCTTCTTCTTCTGCATACAAGATAACTTCCCAGTACCCGGGTTTCGGTTTGTCTACACCCCCCCCACCCCAAGTTCTCTATTTACTTCACTTCCCTACCCGAACCCACAAAATCCCTACCTCTACCAAGGGGTCGTTACGGTGTCCCAAGCGCCGCGGTGATGCCAGGGTATGTAACCTTGCAGAGGAGTCCTCGGCATACCTCTAGGACTACCATCTCCCTCTACTATTTCTGGACTACCATTTAACGGAGGAGGATTAGTCTCATCAGCCCATGGATCCCATAAAGGAGAGAGGAAGTTGGCAGGTACTAGACGAACTGGAGTGCCAGGTTCAGGTGACCGTTCAGGCACAGGGCGTACCCGGTGCCGCTGGGGGAAGCAGTTGATCTTCCCTTGCTCTTTGTTCATCCCACTCTGGATCTGGCTCTGCATGCTCTGAGGGGGGATACCAAAGCGGAGTGGCTGGTGCCCCTGGGGCTGGAGGAGTGGAAGGTATGAATGGCGGAGGGGTACTAGGTGGCCCGTGAGTACCAGGTTGAAGAGTGCGTATCTGTATAGGAGGAGTACTAGGTACATATAGAGGATTACCAGGTAGAGGAGTACTAGGTAAAGGAGGAGTACTAGCTAGAGGTAGTGTAGGAGGAGTACTAGAACTAGCTTGCCGAGCAGCAGGATGAGGAGTCTTAACCACATGCAGTGGAGAAAAGTTAGCGGCTTCCAGTGGAAGAGAACCAGTTGATGACGGAGGAGAAGGAGTTCTAGGTAAAGGGGTGCTTGTTCGTTGAAGGCGTTTCATACGTCCTGTCTCCCTTGCTCTCTCCTCCTCTTCTTCCTCTTCTTCTCCTTCCTCTCCCGCATCTTGGGGATACAGCTCACGAAACCGGCTTATCATATCCGACAATCGCTCACAGTTTCTTCCTTCCGCGAGACGCTCAACCGTGTATTCCCCATTACCTTCAGGACGATCGATGTAGCACTTTGGGCACCTGATGATGCGCATGAGCTGCCTCTGGTCTTCTTCCTTCCGCTTCCAGAAGACTTCGATGAGGAGGATTGCTACTTCTGTTGTTGTTGTTGTTGTTGTTGTTGGGTTTAGCAACTATCTGCTACTTGACCAGACACACCCGCCAGGCGTCATGTCATATTCCACATCAAATCCAGGAACTAAGGAACTACCTACTTTCAAGCCTCTCATCAACCAAACAATGCAGCAGGTTCTTTCTATTGTTATCCGCATCCTGCCATTGTACCAGTTGTAGTTGCTCAAGTCCCGTGGCGGTAGCTGTATTCTTCAACAGCTGCCGGACTTCCCAGATGTATTTTGCGGAGCGGAGGCGGTCGCGCAGGGATCGGAGGGCGGAGATTTGCTCGGATGTGTAGTCGGGGGTGGCCATAATGACGGTCACTTTTGGCTACCCTCATGCTGAACACCAGAGAGCAAGTAGGTTACCAGAGTAAACGGAAGAGAGGTTGGCATGATATAGCTAGATGGGAGTGTTGCTTACATTTGTGCCAGGATTACTGGGACGTTGGCAAACGATGACGAGTGATCACTGATGACTCCATGATGCAAACCGATAAACAACACACTATCCAGTGTTGTGTGTGATCGTAGGGTAAAGCGGGAATGTTTTGTCAATGGAAGCAGAACAATCAACGACTGACGTAAGGTCTGACTCTTCAATGGGCATTGTATCGCGGGGTTCAAGGGTCAATCTACCTCAAATTACTTACTACGTACAGTCAGAACTCAGGAATGGTATAAACGAGGGTATGAAAACGTCAAACATGAGCGAAAAGAAACAGCAAATAACCAACCTGCCCCTCCTCCTCCTCCTCCTCCTCCTCCTCTCCAAAATCTCATCATTAATCCAAGACACAAAAAATTCATCTAAACGCCCTACAGCTCCGTCATTACCAGTCATTAATCATCGATGTCATCTCTCCCCTCACACTCCTACTCTTTTCTCCCTCCCGCATTACCACTCCCCATTCCATTAAGCGGCCAACTCCAAAACTCCCCACCTCCACCCCTTCAACCCCCTAAAATCCTCCTCGCCCAACTCCCGTCCCCTCTCCACCTTGGCCGTCAACCTTTTCAGGCGTCTGCTCACCGTCCTCGCCGCCCTCAGCGACACCTCGTTCGTAAAGACGTACAACACGGCGAAAACCAAGAAACTCAAGCTCGCCAAACCGGGACGCCGAGCTTGCGAGAGAATCCGGTTGATCAAAGACTTGGATTTTCGGAAGGCGTATTCGGTACGGTTACTGCTGTGACGAGCATGGGAGCCCTTGTCGACCGAGGAGGGGCGGAAGAAGGATTTTACTAGGGGGATGAAGATTGCGCTTTTGATGGTCGTGGTGTTAGTAACAAGGTGAGGGGGGAAAGGGAGGGGGAAAGGGAAAGAAATGAACACAGGAAAAGGGAAAGAAACTCACAAAGCCCCACTCCACAAATACCTCCTCCATCTCGCCTTCTCCCCCCTCCTCACCATCTCCGCCACCCGTCCCCTCAACTCAATCAACTCATCGATCGCCGTGCTCGCCTGGTGTCTCAGCTTCTCTTCGACCAGTACCGCCTCCTTTCCACTGTTGCCCGACGCAATTTTATAGGAAATCTGCCGCCGCTTGCGCTGCAAAGCCATGTACTCCCTCAACGAACACTCGGTTGCTTGCCGGTAGTCACCCAGCTCCATTTGGGGAGGGTATTGCTCGGTGTCACCGTAGAGGAGGCCTTCTTCAAGTTCGGAGAGCTTTGCGGCGGTTTTGCTGGGCTTGGAAAGGGAGGAAGAGGGTTTGGTGCCGACGGCGAGGCCGAGGGATGCATGAGTGTGACCGTGGCTGTGACTGTGACCAAGAGGAGGAGGAGCGGGGGAGTGCGCGGCGGGGCCGGGCATCATTTCGATGATGGAGCCGTGGCGGCCCGGGCCGATGGAGGGACGGGTCGTCGGGTTGGTTGCCACTGGGTTCGGGTTGCTGACGGTGGTGCTGCCGTTTGGTTTGCTGCTGGTGGGAACGCCATAGTCGCTGTTTCCGGCGCTGCTGCTGTTGCGGGGAGGGGGAGGACGGATCGGTTTGGTGTATCCGGGGCTTGGAGGACGCTCGGAGCCGTAACGGGAATTGGTAGGGCCAGGCCGAGTCCGTCCATCGCGATCAAACCGGTCGCGATCATCCTTGTCGGAGGGGAGGGAGGCCGCGGGGCCGGGCATGGAGTCGACTACATCGGGACGGCGGCTGCTACCACCGCCGATGACGTTCAAAGAGCCATTGTGGTCGCCGTTCATGCCGCCGTTGATGGGAGCAGGACCGGGAGGTGGACGGCGCGCAAAAGAAGGCGAGCGTGGGTCGAGAGGGTCCAGAGGAGGAGTCTTGACACGCCCACCGGTGGGAAAGCCGCCGGGCATGCTGCCCTTCTTGTCGGGGCCGTTGGAGCCTGCTGGTGGGTAGTTGCCATGGGAAGGGTTCCGTGAGCCGGGAGGGGAGTGACCGGGGACATAGGATGGCTTGGAAGTGGGAGATACTGGGGCTGGCGGAATTGCCCCTGGTGCTGGGGACGAGGCTCTTCGTTGTGGTTGCGGTTCACGATCACGGTCACCGGGACGGTAGGATGGGTCGGATGGCCGTCTCTTGGGATCCGAGGTGCCATTGGGAGCGGGTCGGTACGGTAGATCCTTGAGGTTGGTCGGAGGAAGCTTGAAAGTGGTTTCGGAGCCATTGGGCTTCTGAATGGTAACCGTATCGGTGTCTGATCGATATGGCAAGCTGGCATCCGACTGGCGCGGATTATACATACGGTCGCGATCACCGGGGCGCCTTGTTGGCGGAGACATGGTCCGGGTCGCGGGAGGCGGTGGAGGTGGCATTGGATCGGTATGTCGTCAAGTGAGGCTCAACTGCTACTTGTACGTTCAAGATGAATGGTGAGCTGGTGAGTGGATGAGATGGAAGATGAGAACAAGCGGTGTCCAGATGAAAATCACGAGATATTTTATCAATGTTGAGAAGCTGAACAAGCGCCGGAGAGGACGGGGGGACATGAACGGACATGACCCAGACTCTAGAATCACCTAGTGGATGCGCTCGCGTTACAGTGACACTGGCCGGGAATTTCAGAGGCTGGGAGATGCTGGAAGGGATCTGGATGATGTGACTGGTCAGTCCAGCTGCAACGTGCATGGCAAGTGAGGATTCATCTCGAAGCCTAACCTGAATTGGGTTTTCAGCTGCGACAGGCACCACACTTGGGAGCTTTGACCACCTTCGATCATCTCTTTGGAGCTCCGCTTGCCCCAGCTTGATCTGCCGGTGGTCTAAGCTCCTGCTGTTTGGTGGATGCAGGGGATCCTCTTTTGACGACGTCGAGGTCTTCATTCTCTTCCATGGTTCTCCTTCGTCATTTCAATACACCTTTCATAATATCATTGCCAAGGTTCTGGTGACGAGCTCAAGGGTCTTCAGTTACACTACCGATCCTGTGCTCCCTGGTTACCCAATGACAGTGGGATCATCACCACATGTTTTCGGCACTGCGGTTGTGCCACCGGCACTCGTTTGAGCATCACACCCCCAGTGACACTCGCCAGTCATCAGTCGCACAATTCGTGGAAGGTCTCCTGGGCTTCTGGAATCAAGTTTTATGTCACGGTTGGCGCAATATGGACGATTTCAACACTTTTCACGATCGATATGAACAACACGAACCTCAAGGGAAAACCAGCAATGTTAAAGCTAACTACCTCAGTCATGCACTAGGTATATCTTAGCAACCGAACGCCCACAGCCCTGCGGTGAGGCGTTTCCCTTCTTCCTGCGAGTTTCGGTGAAACAAGCACCCGGACCATAACCTCATGCAAATGCTACCAATTCTCATCAAAGCTCTTGGGAGCTTGGAAACCCACCAGTCAGCCAACCGTCGACTTTTTCCAGCGTGAACATGTCTCGGTGATCATGTCGAATGGGGACGCCGCCCTTTTCCTAAAGCCACCTATGCGAACCAACACAACCTGGCCTGAAAAAGAAGAAAGAAGCGACCGAACCAAACTCCTATCACGATGCCACCAACTCAAATGGGAATCCCTCCTAAACTCCAAGAACAGCCACTTGAAGACCCCTTCCTTGGCCTTAGCGGTGATAACGACGACGTTTGCTCAGACGAGCCTCACGACGACGGGCCATCTCCTCAGCGGACGGATACAAGGAGGGCGGGCTTCTGGGCACGTATTCCTCCCGTCTGATACAGACCATCTGGCCTCCTCGCTTGGTGACCTTGTAATCATCCCAGTTGACGCCTGCAAACGGGTTCTGCTCGTCGTTATGTTCGGAGGCAGGAGGAGTAGGGTTGCCGATCAGATTTTGCTCCGCTGGTCCTGTCACGGCATCGGAAACGATTTCCGGCTCCATTGGCGGGTTGGTTTCGTGCGGATCAGTAGAAGTGGCGGGCATGTTGGGAGTGGTGGGAGTGTTTGGGCTGGTAGGACTGTTGGGAGTGTCGGGAATGATGGGAGTGATGTTGGTCGGAGTGCCCTCCTTGGTATCCATCTTTTGGTTAGCGACACTCTTGTCGGCTTCGAGGAACTTCAACTCGTCCAGAACCACCGCGGCCAGGTCTTTCATGGACGCTTCGACATTGTTGTTGTGAAGTGCCATCTCCACCAAGATGACGCGTCCAATCTCTTCAATGGCTTCCCTGTGAGTCATCGGTCGTCCGAGCCAAGTGACCGTAGCATCCAGATAACTTTGTACGTTGTCATACTCCTTTGGAGGAGGGGTGTCTGAGAGCTCACCAGCCTTCTTCTCAGCACGTTCCTCTTTAACGGCAGACTCCTCTTTAACGGCTGACCCCTCTGTCGGCGATTCCTCTTCCGCTTCCTCAATTCCGCTGAGCCACTCCTCGACCACAATTCTCTTTTCCTCCAACTGCTTAATCGCCACTCTCACTTCCGACTCCTCGCGCCCCTCCTCTTGAACGGGAACCAGGTTGCTGGCAGCATTATTCTCGGACGGGGCCCGCAGTTCATCCTCCGGCATGACATGGATACCCTCACAAGTCACCTTCTTCTCCTCGCCCTTTGTCTGACAATCCTTCACCTCCGGTTCGACGACCTTCTCCGGCTCCTGGATGACAGCACTGTTCGCCAGCGTCCCCTCGACATCCGCCGACTGCGCCGCCTCAATCTTAGCGTCCATCTCATCTCCCCGTTCCGTGATCCATCTGTCCGACAAAACCTTAAACCAACGGCCGTCACCGGCGCAGCTCTTGAAAACCAGGCCTTCGCCCTGCCTGGCATTGGCTCTGGCAATCAGCTCGTCGTGGGAGGAAGCGATGTCCGTCAGCTTGTGGTAGCCCAGGACTTCGACGTGGCTCAGGCCGTGGGTAGCGCAGAACTTTTGAACGCTGCGGGGGTCCCAACGGTTGTGGGCCTCGATATCCCACACGGAAAAAACGGTAAAGGAGGGGGCAGATGTGGTAGGCAGCCGGTAGTGGTTTCCAGAAATGGTAGGGCCAACCAGCTCTCCCTGGATAGCCAGGGCGCCACAATGCAAGTTGAGGCCGTTCTTGTGGAGGTCTTCGAGGAGAGCTCCGATGTTGTTTGCGATGGCCGCGGCCCAGTAGGGGCAATCCAAGGAGAACGGCAAGTCGACGTTCTTGCTGCAGACGCCGAATCTGCCAGTCTCCAAAACGGACTGGGCAGCTGACTCAGGGCCGGGATGGGGGTTGTGAAGCTGCTTGAAGTACTTTGACTGCTTGGGGACGAAGTAGCAAGTCATGCTGGCGCCGTCGATTTTGACGGACTCCTGGTAGACGATCTTCTTGTACTGCCACTTGATGAACAGGTTGGGGCAATTTTGGACCCTTTCGCTGTCCGTCTTCTGGATCCAGGACGGTTTCTTGACCGAGGGAGCCGGAGGATTACCGCTCTTGCCGCCGGTGTTGTTGCCATTGCCACCATTGCTCTTGTTCTCCGCCGCCGACGAGCAATCACCATGCGGGTTCCACTTAATCGCACCCAGCATAGCCGAATAGTCGACCAGCTCCTGCTTCTCTGTGCCATCGAACCTCGCCAACCTCGTCTTGAGCATCACATCGTTGTGGATCTCCGGGAAGTACTGCAGAGGAAAGACATGTCCCTGCGAGACGAAATGCCACCGCGGAACGCGAGGGGTTCCAATGGTGCGAGTGCCCACGCGGTACCACTTGCGCCCGTTGTAAGTGATTGGGTTGCCGACCTGGGCGAAAAGCTTTCCGAAGTGAGGATGGTCGGCAGGGAGGAGCGTGTCCGGCTCCAGGAAGATGTAGCGATCACCGGCCTTGAAATTGATCTTGCTGGGACGTCTCACGCCGACGGTCCAGCCGTCGATGGTGAGCTTGATGCCGTTACGGTTGGCGTTGTCGACGGTACTGATCTTGCGGACCGTCACCAGCTTACGGACGTGGGCCGGGGGAGGAGAAGCAGGCTCGGGCTCGGGAGTGGGGAGGCTCTGGTTGTCCTTCTCAGCGGCAGTAGCCGCTTTTCCTTTGCCTTTCTTGTCTTCCGGAGTAGAAGGAGGAGTGGGGAGACGACCGGGCGGAGTGTTGGACGACTCGACGATCCTGGGGGTGGCGGAAGGAGTGGGAGCAGCGGTGTTGCCTGACTCCTTGATGACCTCGGACAGAAAAGCGTGCGCGGCTGCCAAATAGGCAGCGGGAAGAATGCTTGACGGCATGATGGCCGTAAATGTTGATGTTGTCGATGAATTCTTGATGATGGTATGTATGACACCTTTGTTGGAGGAAGGAGGGGGAAAAAAAAAACTACCGGGGAAGGCAGATGATATGTGGCAAGTTGCCGTGTTGAAATTGGCTGACGTTTAAAGTTCGTTGATATTGGCGAGATCTTGTCTCGAGGATGATTTGAAAATGAGCTTACCGAAGTTGCTGATCTTGTTGACAGTGGGTATTCCTGATGCCGATGATGTTAGCAATGCCCTGGATATGGATGAGATCCTGATTCTCGTTGTTGCAACGTGAGGATATTGGTTCAAGGTAGCCAAATCGCAAAAGCAGCTAATCTTGTGGAAGGGGGAAAGCGAAGATTGAGAGGAAGGAAAGGAGCCTTAAGTATTCAAAGGAGGGGAGGGTCTCCGCCTACGCCGCATTGGCCAGCCGAGGAGGATGGGTGACGGGATAGAAGGCCAGAGCACAGAGCGGGACGGGTTGCGTTGCGGTGAGGAATATCACCAACGAGTGAAACAAAAACGGAGGAGTGCTAGATCGGCTGAGAATTGGCTGGGTTGGGTAACATGCCGCTTGGCTCAGCTTGGATGGCGTTGAGATGAGATGGAACGAACTCAATGCAAACGACGTTCGTGAACCCTTCAATTGGGATTGCTGGTGAGTGATAAGGGTTCCTCCCAGACGCCCGAATTCCTACTGGCCAATGGCTGGAGTTTGAGATGAAAGCGAGGTCAACTTTGACCCCTGTCGTCCAAATCGACTGCCCACACCAGCTAGAACGACTGTCACCAACGTGAAATGACAAAGCAGTCTACGCAGTAAGTCCGCCTTTTCCAATCTGAACGCAGAGCATTTCCACATGTTACAATACATCCGCACGGCAAGGTATATGCAAAGCCACTGGGCGGTCATTTCAACGAGTAATTGACTGTTACAGGCGGGGTCTTCGAATAATCTCAAAGAAAAGGGCTAGGATCGCACTTAGGGCAGGGCATATTCCTTTCTACACCCAACTGAACTACAGAGATGTATCTGGTGGATTGTCTTGAAATGTGATTGGTGATAGGGAAGTACATAAAAATGATAGCAGTTACAAGAAGAGCGGGAAAGGTTCTATTTGCTATGGAAATCCGAGATTGAAGAAGGTGACCTCAGACTGCCTTGCCCTTTCAGGTTGGAGGCAGTCGTTCTAGATGAGGTGGGCAGTCGATTTTGAGGAGAGGCTGTGAGCTCTATTTCCTGTATGGGGGGAATAATTGATTCTTCTTGGTGGGTGATATGGGCTCCTCTGAGATGACTTCTATCTGGCCACTGGGCTGGAGCTTGAGATGAGGACAATGGCTGGGGTTCTTTGATGTAACCAGCGTTCATAACAGAAGAAAAGTGAACAAAACAGAAGACACAACAAAACCAAACCATGTGAACCCTGGATGAAACGAATGACTGAAGTTTAAGATGAGGCCAAGGTCAAAGTGGACAAGTTAATCGTGTGCGAACATAATGCCGGTGGGTGGCAAATAAAACCCGAGGGTGTGAGATGCAAGTTGACTGTCAAATCAATGTTCCTCACCGCTTGGTGGTACTGAAGATGTGCTTAAGGAGGTGTTCAGGATCAGATAAATGAGGTGATAATGCAGGTGCGGACGAAAGTTGATGAGAAGCGGCGACAGTGGATGTCTCGAACGATTTTGCAAGAGATATCTAGATGGGAGTGGTGAAATTGAAATGAGAAATGAGGCTCTTACCTGAGTGATCGAAGGTTGATGAAAGCAAAGGAGGAAAAAGGGGAAAGAATTTCATTCCCCGACAGAAACACTCCCTTTTAACTTGCCAGAAGAGAAAACCTCACAGCAAAGTAATAAGCTATTCGAGACACAAGAACAATAGAAGTAAGTAAGGTACTCGGTCCTGCTATTGTGCATTTTGCTCTTCAATAACTGACGTTGCTTGGCTGCTGTGATTGGTCCCGGCAAATTGGTAAGAGACTGACTACTGAAACACTCTACCGCAATATCTCCGTGGTATCCGTTTTACCTTGAATAGGAACAATAGATGGCTAGTGATAGCAGTGTGATTCACAATAAAAAGGTTGCAATCGATCAACACGAGCGGTCATTGTTTTGTCACCCATGCGTGAACACTCATGGGCCTGTAGTGTGTGATGATGTATTCTGGTGACCAGTTAGAGGAATTGGACGAAATCCAAGTCTGACGAGACCTCTTTTGCAGAGGACTGTTGGCGAGCACCAGTCTGACTGGCTGAACGATGCCTTTATACCTACCTAGTCAACCACACGATCCCGATTCAGTCAAGGGAGAGTTTCTCCAAGCCCTGCTCGAAGACATAGAACACAGTCAACGAGCCATACATCCCGGCTCAGGCTCCCCGCCGCCATCGTACTCCTCCAAGACAGCCCACACCATTTTGCGTTTGTTACTGGCATCTTTCTGCGAACTACGGACCCTTCCCCGGCTTCAGCCACTCAACAGGTACAGGAATCGTCCGACGTTGGTAACAACCGCGCCGTCGGCTCCTCCCATTGCGTCGCCTAGGCCCGCGGAGTTTATCATCGACATCACTTTTCTCTCTCTCCCCCTCTCTCTCTGTGCAACCCAGCTGTCACTACCATCGACTGTCGTGTGACAAACCGTTGACGGCCCCGTGATACCAACTTGTGCGCACCTCGAATCCGACGCCGATACCGAACTATCCCCCCGAGCAAAGGAGCAACCGCGGTAGTCTTTCTGGGACTGTAGTTTCCCATGGTGAGCAGGCAAGAACTGCCATAGCAGTTGCTATTCCTCGTCGGAGGTTGTGAAGCTGCAATGTGGGTTTGTTCTCATACACCGACCATCTGGGGGGCCCTCGAAAGAACATTCACACCAGGGTGATGAACCTTGTTCGCCAGAAGAGCCACGAGCTGGGACTGATTCCAGGATTCAAGGTGGGCGGCTTCCTCTGGGAACCATCCATCACATATCCCATCAAAAGAATTACCATCCAACAGAAGGAGTTCCGCAAGGTGGAAAGGAGTTCCGCAATGTGGAAGCAAGCTTCCGCCCGTATGTATAGGGCCCATGCAGAGCCAGTAGGTAGTCTGTCAAACAGCGTTGTCTCAATACCTTGGTCGATCAAATCAAGCACACAACTCCAGACACTGCACCACGCCCACGATTCCGCTCTTGAAACCGTCGTTCATTAGATCAACAGCATACAATGTCGACCAACAAGAGGAACGGCGGTTCATTCTCAATCAGACGAACCCCAGCGCAAAGCCATTGTCATCGACGGCGACCAACAAAGTCGGTCCCTTCTCTTTTGGCTGTGCACAACCCGAAAACCTATGTAAACTATGTGACCCAGCCGAACACCTGTGTAAACCATGAGACCCAGCAACGAAAGCAGTGTATGCATGTGTGTATGCAGCATTTACAGTCCCTGATGTCTCTCCAGCTGCCTCTTCGCATCTGCTGCGGCCCTGTACGCTGTAGCCATGGACGAGAACTAATCGGCCATGAGATCAAGCTACATGCTCGGCATGTTCGGGATTTGAGGGAGTGCGAAAGCGGGTGTTGTGGGGGGGCGGGGGGCCGTACGTGCCAGTGAAGCTGGGAGACTGGAAGCTGGGAGATCCGAAAAGCTCGCCGTATGAGGAGTGGCTGCAGTGAAAAGGTATGTTAATCTTGGTTATTCATGAGGGATGCATGAGTGCAATACTTACATGGTTTGCATCTGGGCGGCCCAGGTAGGGTGGACCTGTCCCTGCCTTTGCTGCATGTCCATGCGGGCTTTCTTCTGTGCGGACGGGGAGTCCGCAATGTCCCCCTTGACAGCCCTCGAGGTTGACTGTACCGTTTCTTTGCAGCAGCAGCTTCGATATGAGAAGTGCCCAATTGCCTTTCCTAGAGCCCAACAGCAAACTGAGATGGATTTCAGCCAGAGAAATGTCGCCTCGAAGGAATGGGACGGCATTCTAGATCGGCAGCATGAGAATCTTTGCGCCGCTAAGGCGGCCGGCGAGAAGACTGCCGCTTATGAAGGGGGTCGGAAGATGTGATTAGTATGTTGGGGTCTTGCCTGTGCTGGCCGTGGCGTTCGGAGTTGAGCAGACGAGATGGGAGTTGAATTTGCCTGTTTGGAAGGGGAAGTGTGTAGAAAACTATAATTTTTTTACTGTCAACAAAAATCGCGCCGACGCGCAAAAGCGGTACTCACTCTTCTTCTCCTCCACCTCGCTGGCGGGCGCCTTCGGCGGCCTTTTGGCCTCCGCCATCATCATTCCGAGCTGGAGCTTACGCTTCTGACCGCCACATAGAGAGAGTAGCAGATCTAGCGTTGATCTTTTGGGCGAGAGATCAGCCGGGTTGCAGCCAACTGGGTCCTTGCCCTCGACGAACAGAGTAACTATTATACAGGAAAACTATTGTCGTTACATTCATTCTTACACTCATTCCATTCTCGGCTTCTTCGCAGCCCTCTCCTGTTCGTTTTTCTTAAGGGCCTTCTGCCTCTTCTTCTCGAGTGCCTGAGCGTGCTTCTCTGGATTCTCGCCCTCCACCTTGCCCTGTATCCTTAGGGAATCCCGCGAAGTAGTTCGTCAATTCCTCGTGGAATGCTTGCTTCCAGGCAACCAGCTCGGGAGTATTCTCGTCCAGACCAAACTTCCTAGCTTCCTCCCCAAAGATCTCAACGCATCTGTCGAAGGACGGGTAGGTTGACTTGTCCTTGCTGGTTTGGTTGCGCCTCGGGGTTCCTCTGGTCTGACTGACGGGAATGAGAGGATTGACAGCCTTCGTCAGCAACTGGCGCGCCTTGTCCTCGACGTCGAGGTCGCGTTGGACTTGGGTAGGGCCGGCACCAAAGCCGTTAGCCAGGACGGCCAAGATGAACGGTTTGTTGGCAGCCTCGGGTTCGGTCAAGTCCGAGTTGGCCTCAAAGACCTGGTTGGCGGTAGCGAGCGCATGGGAGATCTGGTCGCGCGCTGACACAAGCGACATGTTGAACAACAGATTGGTGTCGCGAGGGGGATCAATGGCGAACTCGCGGAAAAGAGTAGCGGCAGGGCCCATGAAAGTTCTGGTGACCGGAATGTTGTTCTCGTCGTCCCTCGCTTTAGCCCTAGTCTCCTCCAAATTGGCAGCTCTCTTCTCGCGCGCATTTGCAGCCCTCTTCTCGCGCACATTCGCATCGAGGTGATTCTCAACCCACTTCTGCCTCTTCTTCTCGGGTGATTCGGCATACTTGTCTGGATTCTCGGCCCTCCACTTTGCCTTGTACTCCCTCTGTTTAGCCCAAAATCCGTGATTGAGAGCGACGCGTATTTGGGCGAACGTTGAGATTGACGCGACGGAACTTTTGCGAAAACGGAAACACGTCGAAATCGTGGACTGAGGCGGCAATTTCATCCAGTCTTCCTTTTGGGTTGCGCGGCTGGTCTCATATTCTCTCGGCCGTGGCTCTATCAAAGGTAAGAGTTAAGTATACTACGTCCTGTGTGGTTGTGGGGAAGGCAGCTGAGATTTAGTGGACAGTTACCAAGATGAACGAGGTCGACGAGGTTTACGTTCCTGTCTCTTCCGAGAACAAGGACATGTAGAGGTAGACAACCGACTCCGGTAAGCGTAAAAAAAAATTAAAAAAATAGAAAAAGAATAAAAAATGGGAGAATGATAGAGGACTCACCCGTGAATCGAACGCGTTACAGCAGCAGAATTGGAACGGTCCCAATCGTTACAACTCCGTAACCGCTATACCATCCGACCCAGGGGCCCGGATTGTCCAGTCCTCTAGGTGTTAGAATTGGGCGCGGGCGAAGTAGTATATCTACCCTCTGACACTGCTGTAGAGGGAATGATTGGTTGTGCTGAAGGGTAATCACATGGCTCGGGACCGAGTGGTGAGACAAAAGTTGAGATTGAAGGTTGACGGGGCCAGTCTTGGACGTTAAAGGGAAGGCACAGAAGGAAAAACTTGTCAAATCTCGACTGTCTGAGCGTCGAAAGCAACAGCTACAGCCAGGTGGGCCTTGAAAGGTTTACCGCGCGCCATGCCAATAGTCTCCGTGTTCTCCGTAGTCGGACTGCCGCCTGGACACAGGTCCTCCATGTTCGAATCGCTGTCGTCCTCCTCTTTCTGTGCGCAAAATGTATATAGTTGATCATGATAGATAGACTTCGGCAGTGACTATCTCTCGGTGCCCCGGGAGATGTTACGTGTCGAAATGCGCCGGTGCATACTTGGCACTCCGGTCGGACCGTGTCCGGTCCGGCAGTGTCAGACACAGCACCGGGCCTTAGATAGTCATCTGCCTTCTCCTTCCATGAAGAGAGAAGGTCAATCGATCATCTACATACAACCAGAAGTACTTGCTCAGTGAAACTGTTCGTTGATCTAAGTTTTAGGTTGTGGCTGGCTGAACTCGACACTGCTGAGTCCTCCTGACTATTTGATGAATGCTGGTCATCCTCGTTGTTAAGGGCGACTGGAGTACCAGTCGCGCAGTTCGGGTAGTGGCCGAGCATTCCCACTTGATGTACCATGGCACCTTCCTCCGGAAAGGTGGAAGCGTCTGGTCTCTTACAGTAGGGTTACAACACCGGAAGGTGCGATGTATTGTACGCATAGCGGGGAGGAGTATCCACACCTGTATTCTGGCGTGCCTTCCCTCTGCAGTTTTGGAAGGATGGAAAACTCTGCTGTTGCTGCTGCTGCTGCTGCTGCTGCTTGATGTTTTACCCTTCTTATTGGTTCTCTCTGCTTTTGTTCCTCTTCTCTCGGTGGTTGTCCCCATCCATAGAATGGAACCATGGCCACAACCAGAGCGAAGGCGGCGACAGCCCACGAGTCAAGCAGTAGCAGCAACAACGATGCTCACGCTAACCAGGAAGAAGGATGGTTAAGTGACAGTGACGAGGAGAGCGACGATGAGTTGAGCGATGATGAGGGCTTGCAGGCGCCACCCGAACCAACGTTCGAAGCAAGTCTCTTTGGAATCCACCACCCTCATGTGGCCTAGGAACGCCCAAGATTGAACAAGAACGGGCATCAATGACTGCCTTGCCCAAGGCACTATCAAGCGTCCGATTAACCACGTCTTGGTCCAGGCGTCGTACTATTCAATGAAAGTAACAAAGTACAAGAAGATCAGTATTTGGATCGCAAGGCTCAAGCACGCCAACCTATCATCGATGCTATACAAGAATGGATGTCGTGTCCATCGGAACAACGAATCAGCCATTTTTCGCGGTGTGGGATACCGGTATTGAAGAATCCATTAGATCGAAGATGGACGGCATTCTCGGTGATATAAGCGCGCACGCGGTAGCCGTCTACAATACTTATCTGGTTGAACGTCATAATCTCACACCCTATACCTAGTTTCACCCAACCCCAGCCAGAACTGGTCTGAATCTGAGATGGAGTCTCTCCAGATTTCGGAAACTCCTTGGTCTCCATTATTGCCCAAGAGAGATCGAAAAGGACAGCACTTTCCTCCCACTCCTCGAACTCCCTGCTGCAAGTTTCCTCGGCCCTTCTCTTCATCACGAGAACTCCACCGCGGATGAGACCCGGAATCTCCAACACGAGGACGCCCACTCCTTTCCTCGAATCAGTGTAAGTATGTCTCCTGTTCCTTCCGCACGCATTGCTTCCTTTCTCTCTGGTGCTTCCTCATCATCACCAGGCTTCCTCTTGAGGCCGTTAATTGCCCAGGCTAGAGGGTTGATGCAATTGATTCCGATATACTGGTAGTTGCCCTTGGGCCAAGGACAAAGGTCCTGGCCATTTGCGGCGTGAAAGCCCCAGACCGCATCGCTCTTCATAGACCACAAAATGCAATGCATGCTCGCTTCGATTGCTATAATCAAAGCTCGGATAGCGGCGGTGTGTTGCGATGGTATCGGAAATTTGACTAACAACCCGGCATGGACGAGAGTGTAGCCCTCTTCGAGCTTCTCTTGGACGCCTGTAGCTGAAGGTTGTTTCCCAGAGCCGGCCCTCGCTGCTTGGCATGGTATTCACGGTCTTGCCGCAGCTTTGACAGACGTCTAGCTTCTTCCACTTCACCCTTTGACAAGCCTTGAGTAAACCATTTAAGACGACGCATACCCTCCGTCCAAGCATCGTAGGAACACAATCCTTCATCTGGTAGTGATGAAACCCCATTGGTCGTTTGCTAAGGTTCATTCGTTATTTGTTAGGGTGGCGTTCATGGAATTATCATTGTTGTTAGCCCGAAGTCCGTATGAGAAAGCGGTTTCAAAGATGAGGAATAGTTCTAGTGCGCGGGCTGGCATAACCAAAGAAGCATCCGAATCTTCGAGACAAGGAGTTGATACCAATATCTTTCGAGGGAAAATCGTATATCCATCTTGGATGGCGATGGTCGTTAATGATGAGTAATTCTTGCCTTTGTTGTAATCGTTGAATCTGTAGAGGTTGTCACAGGGTTAGACCTCTGTGACTGTCGCACGTGATTGTTGCCATAGCGTACCGCTATGTGCCATTCACATGCTTGTGCAGGCTGCAGCCGCTTCTGAGACTGCTGCAGCCTGATTGGCCAAGTCCTCCCAGCCTTACGCGGCTGGGACCCTACTTAAGGCCAGTCCTCTGCGCACAGCTTGCGACTGTTCCCTTTCTCCTTCGTGCAATTGCGCATATCTACATTTACACTCTACCCTTTGCCCGTGATAGAGGTAGTCTACACCCATCTCACGGTGGGTTCCGGAACCAATGTAGAGAAGCGGCAATTCATCGGGTTTTTCTAAAAATCAACAAGTAGACGGCCTAGGATTTTTCAGGTGGTGTTCAATTAATTCGTCTGGTCCAAAGGGTTATTGAAAGGGAACAGATGAATAAGTAGTTTTGAAGCGAGACATGGGACGAAGGAGTGACGAGGAAAGCGATACAATCAGATGAAATGACATCATTCATTCTCGGACTCCTCTCATCGTTTTCTGAGGGGCCTCTCACGTATCCAATCTGGGCCTATATCAACTTCTTTACCCCCTCCCCTCTCCCTCTTCCCCTCGACACCTGTCTCCTTACCCTCCTCTCATACCCTCGCGTCTGTTCCCTGTCCAAGTGCTGGAAGCATCGTCTCCGCACTTCACCCCCCAGCCATCGATGACCCATCTGCTGGACGGCCAAGGTGATGAACGGGCGGATGGTGTTGGCTTCACCTTCGACGCCTGATGTAGTGGTCGATACGGGATGCTCGTCCTGAAAACCCATGTGATAGGGCGGTTTCCAAGATCAAGAATAAAGTACGAGCTGGTTGAATTGAATGAACTTCTGTCGGACATGGAGTTGAAACCAAGACTTTTTTATGTGAAATTCGGTAGCCGTTTTGGTGCGCAATTGTCGTTAAAGTCGACAACTTTTGGTCTTTGTCGTAGTTAGGGAACTTTAGATGTATACCTTTATCCTTATTAGTCCCGCTACCGATGTCGATTAAAGGCGGTTGCTCGGGCTGTTCGAGGATTAACAGGTACACTACGAAAGCGTAGTCGTCGGTGTATGAGAATTCCGTCAACGATTTTAGAGTAGCCAAGGTTGGAGGGTTTGGTGATTGGAGGATTGTTTCGAGGTTTTTGTCGAAATTCAACTTCGAGGCAGAGTATGTTTCCTAGAGTGATGTCGTAGTGGGAAGGTATTGCTTGATTTGCAGTTGGCGTTTACCGGCCCATGTACAATAGGCGGCATATGATCTGCTCACAAGAATTGCTTCGAACGTTGGCGCCTGCAAGCCCTCATCCTCGCTGAACTCATCGTCGCTCTCATCGATCAGCTCATCGTCGCTCTCAACGTCACTATCGATCACATCGTCACTGCTCAACCATCCTTCCTCGTCGTCATCGTGAGCATCGTTGTTGCTGCTACTGCTTGACTCGTGGGCTGTCGCCGCCTTGGCTCTGGTGGTGACCATGGTTTCCAGGATAACAATCGAAAAAGAGAAGAGGAACAAAAGCAGAGAGGAACCAACAAGGAGGGTAAAACATCCAGCAGCAGCAGCAGAGTTTTCCATCCTTCCTAGGGGAAGGAACACTCGATAGCATCTCACTGGCGTTCGGTCCTTCCTAAGGAAGGAACACTTCGTCTTGGTCGGTTTCTTGGTTAGCTCCTTCCCAGAAAGACCACCTCGGTGACGGACCCGGTTGCGTTAGGTGATGTTGCTCTGCCGTGCTCTCGCGTACCAACAAAAAAACAACAAAAAAACCCGATACCACAACACCAAAAACGAAGAACTCCATCCTATGCCTTTCTCGTTTCCGTGTTTCTGTTTCTCGTGTTCTGTGAGGTGACTGCAATATATGTCGCTGGGTACAGTTTGCACTTGAATGCTCTGTCAGTGGTGACGGGGGGCTTCGGAGGGGCAGGCAACCCAGCAGCCTTAGCTTCATTGCATCGGTGCGTGTGTGTCAGGCAATGCCTATCGTAGTTGTCTTTTCTCCGCCAAGATCGGGTCGCCTGTCTCCCTAGGCCGGGCGGACAAACCACGCAGTTGTAGACGACAGGTACGCGTGGTTTGGTCTTGGTTGGGACACGTGTCCCTGCTGCCACCTGGCGGTCGTAGTCGGTCTTATTGTGTTTGTCCAAATTTCGTTGACGACCGAAATCCCTATCGCAGATTTCGCAACGGTATATACCCGTTGAAGGGCGGCGCGAAGGGGTTGACACCAGAGAACATTCAAGGCTAACACGAACGAGAATGGACCGGAAGCCGTATCGGGGTCGGATTACCTAGTGTCAAGGCGCACCCAAGAGACGGGAGGTAGACGAGAAGATGAGAGGAGGACGGAGTGGCTAAGGCACGACGCCACGGGGAAGAGAAGTCATCCTCCTCTATCTCCGCCAACTGCACCGGATTCTCGCCCTCTCTTCCACACATCACCACATGATTTTTCATCAAATGTACCTACCAGCTGGCTTTCTACATCCAAGTACCCGTTTCGATGGACAGATGCCATGGTCTCCAAGAATCACAAGTCAATATTGGATCCTCGCTGGAGGCGACCGTCTTTTTGTGGGCTTGCGTCCAGCGTCAAGCCTTCCTGCCCGACCAAGTCATTGGTGATGAAGTTGATGATCTAGTCGCGGTAATCAACCAACTGGGAGGGTTTGTCAATACCGTCCTTGCCGTTGGATTGTGTTGAACAGGACCATGATGTAATGGTGTAGTGTCTTGACCGTGATCTTGTCCGACAGCTTCCCGCCTCGTGATCTCGCCAGATATCTGGCATACTCCTTGAAGAATGGAATGGGAGGAGAGGGGGGGGGGGGGGGGGTTTTGCCTGTTGGGCGAGACCTCGGCCACTACGAACTGCTACATCCACACCTTGGTGCCGTTCAAGGCACCGAAGAACGGGCGAAGCCTCAGCAGAATTCTCATCCGCAGTCCTCCAGCTGATTACCTACACTCGAGCGACGACTGCCGCCGGCCGGAGACCAGAGCGACGGTCCCAGTCCAGATATTCTCCGATGCCATATGTTCATCCTCAATGAGCTGTCAGGAAACAACCTAGGATCCTATGCCAATCAACAGATCTCCCAGCAGAATTTGCCCGGGATCCATCCATGTCTGCTTGGCACGACGGATTGGCGCAGGCCATCAGGCTGCTGGTGCGCACATGTGATCTGGCTGGAGTCAGAAAGGAATGGATAAGGTAGGTACTCGTCAAAACTCTTATATCGACTGTTCAAAGCAGGATTTGGTCCCTAAGTAGCTATCGTCCGGGAACTTGATTTTCTCCAAGATACCTAATTTGCCAGAATTCATACCCCGAGGACAACGTAGACACCTGGTTAAGAGACCTATGGAATCTGGTGAACAGAGCATAGAGCATAGAGCATCCACCACACAGCCCAGATCTCAACCCCCTCAAACACGTCTAAAATGGTGTGAGGAGGATGTTGAGAAAGGAGTTCCCGGAGCTTCATTTATTGCCTGTACTGGGAATGAAGAGAGTATCCGCCGGGTTTCAGAGATACTCCTCGATATCTGGGCAAGGATACCCTCCCTTTGATAAATTTCTCGGGGATAGTACCCACGGTAAAAAGTGGTGGTCGATGTCCTTACCTTGTATCTAATTCTTGCCATTGGTAGGTACTCTTGGAACTCGTCCTATCAGAAAAGGTTAGCGCCGTCCTAAACCGAATTGCTTCCCATCAAGGCAGATCTTGTACACAGATCCCTCCCGTCCCCATTGAGAGTTAGCTCTCGTGATGAGAACATCATGGGTGCTAGCCAAGTTTCTTAGCTTGTGGTAGGCAATGAGTATGACAGGGTAGAGATCACTGATCATATTTACCCTCCAGATGTGATAGTCGGCATCGGACAAGGGGAACACAGGTACATTGGAGGTATAGGTATGAGAGGAGAGAGGACAAGAAAGAGATGGGCTGACCAGGAGCAGAAAGAGCTCCAACGGGGATGTTGAGGGCCGGCCGTCACATGTGAGTAAGATACTGTCGCGCAGTCAGTCACCTTACACATGTACCTCTGGCCATGCCCTGCTTGACACGCATTGTCAGAAAGTATCTGAAAGCATCAGGCAAAACCACATGTGGCTACATTAGATAACAGACTCCGCAATAAAGCCGTTGGCTTGCTGCCAGGAGAACGAGGAAAACGGACCAAAGGGGAGAATGATTGCCTTCCCAACTTTCGAACCACCGCATTGGAAATACTTACTTACAACGTTGAACAACGGACGCAATAACAATCTTGGTATTATCCGCAACAACGAACTCATCAATGTGTACCAACCATTCCATTCTCACCACTCATCATACAAACTCCCGCCAACCCCATCCATCACAAACCCACACCATGCAAACCTGGCTTCCAAAGTTCACCCATCTAGAAGCTGTAAATCTGATCCTGTGTATACCCCAACTCCTGCAACACACCCTTCTTCCCACCTCCCACCCATCCCTTCGTTCCTTTCAACGCCTTCTCCATAGCCGGTGGTCCACAAAGCAACACCTTTGTTCCCTTACTCTTCTCCGCCGTACCACTGAGTCCCGCCCGCTCCAGTACCTGCCTAGTCACAAATCCCTTTTGATGGGGGGACTGCGCAGAAGGTTGGGCAACGACGTAAACAGTCTTCAAGCGGCCAGGGTAGTTCTGCTCGAGCTCAGTGAGCTGGTCGCGCAAAAAGATGTCCTCGTCCGTGTTGACGCCCCAGACCAGCGTGATGTGGGTGCTGTCGGCCGGGTTGGTCAGGATGCCGCGGACGAGCTGGTACATGGGGGTGATGCCGGCGCCGCCGGCGATCATGGCCACGTGCGGGTGCTTGTTGGGAGTCCACTTGAGCTCGGGAATGGGGGCCACGGTCAGGGTGTCGCCGGGCTGGAGGGAGTGCAGGTGAGTGCTTTGTTTGCCGCCTGGGTAGAGCTTGACCATGAGCTCAACGAAGCCGGGTTCATCTGGTTGAACATGTTGTTAATGCGGTGACCGACAAATTTGAGGGGTTGTAGAACTTACTCAGGTCGTTTGTAGGGGTATACGGGCGGAGAACAGGGAGCCATCGTCCTTTGGGGAAGGAGATGGTCAGAAGGGCAGAAGTGAGACCCATACCACTGGGGTGAGAGGGGTCAGGTAGCTCAAAACGCAGCTTCTTGGTGTTGTGGTTGATGAGCTCGGTGCTGTGTAGGCGCAAGCTGTGGAAGCCAAAGCCTGACAGAGGCAGCTTGCCCGGCTTAAGATCGCTGGCGTCCATGTTGGTAGCTAGAGCAGCTCCCGTTGCGCTTCCGCTTGCGTTCCGTCTCAGGTAGAAGGCGTAGATTCCCAGGCCAGCAACACCAGCCGCGACAGCAACTTGAGTACTCATTACACTAGCCTTAAGGGGAGGGCGGAGGAAATTCGGGTTAATTTTGAATGGGTTGTAGGGAGGCATGTTGACAGGCGCGCGGGGGGGATGCTGTCGTCCTTTAATAAGCCGTACAAGTAGGAATGGCGCGCAGAAAGGTGCGTGTGGTCGATGGCTTGCTTGAAGCTTCGGAAAACCGGGCGAGACCAGCAGCTCTGTCTGCGTCGTAAATAGTGTATGCTGTAGGTCTAAATGCGGGATGTAAGGGTTCACAAGGACTGAGGTGCATGGCATTCGGAACTTGCCCTGGGGAAGTCCAGGAGGGGCGCATTCTTAACGCAGCCAGGCAGGCTGAAGGCCAAGTGAAGGTCAAGACCCGGGACTGAGCCGAAGGGATGGACAAGGGGGCTGCCATCCCATCTGATAGGGAGCTGTGAAAGGGTAAACATGCCGTTGTGTCACTGCCCTGGAAACCTCGACCAACAGAAGAGATTAATTCTGTCAAAAGTCGAGCTGACAACACGCGAGGGCGGAGACGATCAACGTCGGCTGTCTGGATCAGAAACCGCAATGGTGCAGGCGCAGTGGTAGCGACAAATAGCTGAGCCTTCATGGGATGTTTTTTGCTTACTCGGTCCCGACGGGCGCTTGACAGTATCCAACAGAGGGAAGCATCCCGCCGTGCCGTGTTCCAGTTCCTTCCACATCGGTGATGCATCTCGGGTGTACGACCACATCGGCCAATGTAAACGCCGTGCGCCGACCGGGACCGGATGATGATTGCATCACAACAGAAACAGTGACCAATGATTAAGAATCAAGGTGGTGGTTCAGAAAGAGAGATAATAGATACTCAACAATTGGATCGGGGTCCAAACAACTTAAATCAACCGGTGAAATTGGGGTATTCTGACTTATAAGAAGACTGAAGAAGAGAGGAAGAAGTGAAGCTGTCCAGCCGCAGTTGTCAAGTTATGGTTGTAACGGTTTTCAAGTGTCGAGATGGAGTGGCACGGTACGTACCGAGCTGTATGGTGGGGTAATGCAAGGCACGCGCCTGACAAGCTTGGCTAAGTACCATGCAGTCCGCTCTGTTAGCATGATCGCATCTGTTCCTCGCAATTGCCTGTCAGATGACTGATGTGCCTCTAACTGTAAAAGCTCCGGGGTACATAAATGCCAAGCAAGAGACTGGGACCCTTATCAACCCACTTCACCATCTCTCCAACTCTCCAACTTCTCAACTCCAAACATCCTTCTCATCCGCAGAAACAGAACCCGTGAGCTCCCACTTACCTCGGTGATGCATCTCCGGCCGTCGAGCGTCATGTCTTCCGACTTCTCCATACAGCTACCTACTGGAAAGTTGCAGCTCACAGCAAAACAAAGTCACGCGGTCAAGACAAGCAGCTCCACGATGTTTCCTCCTCCTCATCTAAAACCACCTCATGTCCCAGGGAGCTTGTTTTCATCGTCATGTTCTTCCTCTCTTTCTTCCTCATCCTTGTGCACGTTGATATAGGCAATCCCCCCAAAGAATAGCTCTTCGCCCCCCTATACCACCATCGATACAACACGACTCGGTACTCGCATGGTGACGCCGTCATATGTTTATAATCCTCCACGCCCCGCCTACTTTGAAGCGCAGCTGACGCCAGAATCCCGTCAAGTGTTCTGCCGTATGCTGTATATAATCACTCGCATACGAGCTGTCCCTTTGTCAGTCGGCACCTGTCATCTCGACTTCTTCCTCGACGCTCCTTGACACGCACCGACAGACCACCATCTCGGTTTTCGAGGCCCTTCAAAAATCCTGAATTCGATCCAACAGAAAGCCATAAAATTACGTCATGCACGCCCTCCATGACCGACCACCGCCCGATGGATTGGAAAAGGAGGAGGGTGATACCTGTTCACAACTGGGAGAAGATGCAGATACATTGCACCCTTCAGACTCGGTTTCGAACAGGAACTACCGTGGTGACGCACAAGTCCATGAGGGACCGCGGCTGGACATCAGGATTGAACTAAAAAAGAATGATGCCTACGATGAACTCCCCTTCTCGTACTCCAAGTCCAGGAAATGGATGATCCTCACCGTCATCTTCCTCGTCCAGACATCCATGAACTTCAACACGTCACTGTACTCGAACGGTCTAGCCGGCATCTCTGAAGAGTTTGGTATTAGCCTTCAGAAAGCCCGCTGGGGCGCAGCCATCTTCCTCATCACCTATGCCTTCGGGTGCGAGCTTTGGGCGCCGTGGTCCGAAGAGTTTGGTCGCAAAAATGTTCTGCAGGCCTCGCTCTTTCTGGTCAACATTTGGTCCATCCCCGTCGCCCTCGCTCCCAATTTCGCAACCATCCTCGTTGGCCGCGCCCTAGGAGGCCTGTCATGCGCTGGTGGCAGTGTCACTCTCGGCATGATTGCCGACATGTACGAGCCTGCTGACCAGCAGGTTGCCGTCTCCTATATCGTCTTTTCCTCGGTGGGCGGATCAGTCCTTGGCCCCATCGTCGGCGGATTTGTCGAGACCTATCTAGACTGGAGGTGGTGCATCTGGATCCAGCTGATCTTTGGTGGTTTCGTTCAGCTTCTTCACCTAGTCTGTGTTCCAGAGACGAGATGTACTATCCATCTCGACGAAATCGCCAAGAAGCGCAGAGAGTCAGGCATGGCGCCCAATGTCTACGGCCCCAATGAACTCTGCCCCATCCCTGAAGGCTTCAGTTGGAAAGAGTTGATGAAAAACTGGGGCCGTCCCTTTCGAATGTTTGCTACGGAGCCGATCGTCCTCACTTTCTCACTACTGTCAGGATTCTCTGATGCCCTCATCTTTATGCAGATCCAGTCCTTTGTTCTGGTCTACAATCAATGGGGATTCTCCAAGATCCAAATTGGCCTTGCTTTCATCCCAATTGGCTTGGGGTACCTGATCGCCTGGCTGTCCTTCTTACCAGCTTTCAAGCGCAACAAGAGGGCACGCAATCTGAACCCGCATAGCGAGCATGCGCAATATGAATCTCGACTATGGTGGCTTCTCTGGACTGCGCCATGCTTGCCCATAGGTCTGATCATTTTTGCCTGGACGTGCAGTGGACCGCCCATTCATTGGATTGGGACCATGGTCGGGTCTGCGATTATTGGCATTGCGAACTATTCCATCTACATGGCCACCATCGACGTAAGCTTAATTCTCCCCTCTGACTTTGAAAACACGGGGCTAACCAGATACGCAACAGTACATGATTTGCGCTTACGGCCCCTACTCAGCTTCTGCTACCGGAGGTAACGGGTGGGCTCGCGACTTCCTTGCTGGTGTCCTAACGGTGCCGGCCACACCCTTCGTTAGCAATATTGGCGGGAAGAGGCACTTGGAGATCGCTAACACGATCCTGTTCGCTATCTCCCTTCTTCTCGTCGCGGCGGTCTACTTAACGTATATCTGCGGACCAACTCTCCGGAAGAAGTCCCCCTACGCGCAACATCTGGCCAAAAATGCCACCCAAGATGCGTTCGGCCACTCGCGGCCTCCTTCCAGAATCTCCGATCGGGAAGAGCTCTATCTCTGAAGAGTTACACGGAGATCTTGCGAAAGACTGCTTCTGAGCCTGAGTGTGACACGCGTATATTTTGACTATACGAGGTATGTTCTTGGCTGGAACCTCGTCATCAACTCAATGCGTTCTGAACGTCGAGACCAGAGATTCGCCTACGATGGGAAGACGTTGGATTATTACCAAGCTGCTTACTGACACTCCATGCAGGACATCTACGAGTATCGGGGAAGTGGATGCTATTACAAAACGAATGAATTGTCTCAGCAAGGAAATGTTATCATATGCGTACATGTTGCCGAATATCTCGAACAGCAGTTCCTTACAACGTTGGCGTTTATTGTGGCTTTTTGTCGAGTTTACCAGTACCCATGTATTATTAGCAACGAGTAATGATGAATGACCACAAAATTTGTACCAATATCAGCATGATCACTCCCGGGACACAGGCATTGGTTTTGTCTTCTGTTGAAGGAGGTGAGTGATACAAGGACAGTGCGAGTTGATACGGTCCACTTACACAAGCGGGTGCCCCACTTTGATCTGGCCAAGGACCAAATTCCACTTTCAGTGCAACCGCGCAGAGTGCCAGTCCACTGAGAGCCACTGTGTTGCGGGGATCGACATGGACGTTGAACTTTTTTCTGCCAATTCCCAGAACATTCGTCTTCCATACCACTGAATCCCCCATGTCCAATTGATCTTTGCCAGCACCACCACACGTCTTTTTTTTGCAGCAAAATCAATCAAGATGGCGGACGACGGTGATATGTTCCTCAACTTCGAGATCGGAGATGCTCCGATCAAACAAACAGTCAAGTACACAGGTGGCCGGTGGAGGGACCGAGTCAAGGCGCAAAAGGGCGAGAAGGGTGGACAGGATCAGACAAAACAGGACTCGACAGGTCGACGAGACACCGGCGCCGACTACTACACAAACAGAGCCGCGAAACGTCAACGGACAGAAGATGGCGACTCAGGCAGATTCTCCAAGACCCCACGGACAGGCAATGTCGCCGAGAGAGGCCCGCCGCCGCCGCCGACACATGCCATGAAGACCGGCCTCGTATCCTCGCGACTGTTTACTTCGAATCCCGTTCCCGTAACCGACTTCGAGGAGCTTCCCGAAGCCGAAGAGTCCGAGCCTGCACAACCTTCGAACGCTCCCCTAACCGCCGAAGCAGAGAACTTCCTCTCATTGGGTCTCTCCCGACGTGTATCCCAGCACCTGGCAACGAAGCTCGAGATGAAGGCACCGACAGCCATCCAGAAGAACACGATACCACAATTAATCAAGGAGGATAGCGATGCCTTCCTACAAGCCGAGACAGGTTCCGGAAAGACGCTAGCATACCTCCTCCCCATCGTCCACCGGATATTAGCCCTTAGTCACAACGAGGACGGTACCCCGAAGGCCACCAAGGTGCACCGCAACTCGGGACTCTTCGCCATCATCCTTGCTCCCACCCGCGAACTTTGCAAGCAGATCGCTGTTGTGCTCGAGAAGGTGCTGCGCTGTGCCCCTTGGCTGGTGTGCACCACGGTAATAGGTGGTGAGAGCAAGAAGTCTGAGAAGGCGCGCATCAGAAAGGGTGTCAACATCCTGATCGCTACCCCCGGTCGCTTGACAGATCATCTCGACAACACAAAGGTTCTTGAAGTTGGTACGGTCCGCTGGTTGGTACTCGATGAAGGTGATCGCATGATGGAAATGGGTTTCGAGGACGATATCAGGACCATTGTCGGCAAGATCAGGGCGGGCACACTACAGAAGAAGAACGCCGAGGGTGTGGTTCTGGACGGTGTTCTCCCTTCGAGGAGAGTCACGGTTCTTTGCTCGGCCACCATGAAGATGAACGTCCAGAAGCTGGGCGAGATCAGTTTGGAGGATGCTGCTCACATCACAGCGTCCAAGAGCGATATGGAGAAGGATGCGGAGACTGGTGCCGTTGAGACGGCGTTCTCTGCGCCCGCCCAGCTGAAGCAGGCCGCTATCATTACACCGGCCAAGTTGCGCTTGGTCACGCTCATTGCGTTGCTCAAGTCAACTTTTGCCAGGAAGGGCTCGGTCATGAAGGCGATCATCTTCATCTCGTGTGCCGACTCGGTCGACTACCACTTCGAGCTTCTCAAGTCTACCGCACCGCGTGCTGAGCCCGAGCCCAAGCCCGAAGGCGAAGCTCCCACCAAGCCGAATACTCACATCGAGACGACCGTCGGGCCAGCAACATACATCACCTCCCCAGCCAACCCTACGGTGATGCTACACAAGCTCCACGGTTCGCTCTCTCAGCCCGTCCGTAGCGCCACCCTCAAGGCCTTCAGCGAGTGCAAGGACCCCGCCGTGCTCATCACCACCGATATTTCCTCCCGTGGTCTCGATGTCCCGGCCGTCGAACTTGTCATCGAATACGACCCAGCCTTCGCCGTGCCCGACCACGTCCATCGTATCGGTCGTACCGCGCGTGCCGGTCGCGCCGGTAAAGCCGTGCTCTTCCTCCTCCCCGGTTCCGAAGAAGGCTATATCTCCATCCTTCCCAAATCGACCCCGATCGCACCCCAGCTCTACGACTCTATCCTGCAAAAGGGTTTCGCCACAACCATCAACGTCCCCGGCACCGAGTCCGGAGTCCTCGAAACCGATCGGCAATCCTGGGCCTCCCGCGCCGAAGCGCTCCAACTACACTTCGAGCAGCGTCTCCTCGCTCCTCTCCCCGGCGCCACGCCCGTCTTCGAATCCAAAAGCGAAAAATTCGCTGCCTCCAAGCAAGGCAAGAAGGGCAAGAAGGACGCCAAAAAGGACGAAAACAAAACACCCGACAACCCTCTCCTCGTCTCCGCGCGCCAAGCCTTCCGCTCGCACATCCGCGCCTACGCCACGCACGTCCGCGAGGAGCGCGTCTACTTTGACATTACCGCGCTCCATCTCGGCCACATGGCCAAGGCGTTCGGGCTGCGCGAGGCTCCCGGTGGAATTGGCGGTGGTGTGTCGAGACGGACGCACAGGCCCGTGCAGCCGGGTGATAAGACGAATAAGACGAGCAAGTCTGTGGGCGACGGTAGTGCCACCAGGAGGCCGAAGAAGGATGATGATGATGAGAGGGACTTTGGTGCGGCGGATGAGGATGCGGGGAGAAGGATGAAGGAGAAGATGAAGATGATGATGGGGAATATGGCTAGTGAGTTTAACTTGGGTTAAGCAAGCATTGTTTGGCTTGGGATGGAAGAAAAGGAGTGGAGGGCCGTGAAAGGGACCGGCCAGGCTGGATTCGAGAGAATGGATGGAATGGAACGAAGTGCATTATCAGTCAGAGTAAGGTACTAGGAACATATACCCCAGGAGAGAGTATGGATGTGGATGTGGGAATGGAAATGCAATAAAAGCTGGATATTTTCCTTTGTTCAACATGCGGGAGTTACAACCGGTTGGTGATATGGATGTTTGTCTCTTGGTTCTTTCCGTTCACCAACAACGACTTGGCAGCTGGCAAGGAGCGGCAGTGTTTGTTTGTTAGTGATCATGGTGGGTGATGTCCAGGCTTATAAGTGGACATTCTGCACGGCCAATCACACAAAAAAGCCCGCGTGGCGCAATTGGTTAGCGCGTCAGACTTTTAAGAAGCCTGTAAAAAGGCCTTCTAAGCCATCTGAATGTTGCGAGTTCGAGTCTCGCCGTGGGCGATTCTTTTTGCACTTTTTTTTTTTTTTAAGTTAATTCAACCAGATCTTTTTGCCTTTTCGTATTCTCAATCCGTATCTTCTTTTTCTCTTTTACACCTATGAATCTTTTCGAGTGTCTGCTGTTCTTCTATATCAAGTTCAACATCGACATCATGTATGCGTCTGTCTTGGATAAATGCAGACATCAACTTTTTCCATTTTTGTTCACGCATCGTTCCGAAATGCAATTGACACTCTCCAGAATTCAAATCCCATTTCCTTCCCGATAAGCCAAGCGACAGATATCATGCCAGCACATCATCATCAATCAGCTTCAAACCCCCTCAACCCCCAACCCGGCAGCACGCCCGCAATATGTTTCCCCAACAAATCGTCATAAATAGCGCTCCCACCCGGTAACCGATGAATCAGCCCTCTAATCCACTCCAAATCCTCCCTTTCCTCTTCCTCCTGTTGGTGCCTTTCCCTCGCTGTCAGCGTTAGCAACGACCCCAGCGCCACCGACCCAGGCCCAGAAGAAGAAGAAGACCCAGAAAACCTCCTCCGATCCTCCAAAGGTACCTTAGCCAAAACATCCACCATGGCACAAGCAACGTCGAAGACCTTCTCTGTTAAGCCGACGCCGTGCACGCGGATGCTTTCGAGGGGAAGGGATTTTGTGACTTGGACGAGTGAGCGGGCGATGGAGAGGGGGTGGTGGTAGGTTAGGGATTCCTTAATGGGGGTAGGGGAAGCTACGGGGGCGGAAGGAGAAGGAGGAGGAAGAGGACGGGGAGGGGGAGGGATCAACAACCCGATGCGCAACCGGATCTGCCAGAGGATCACGCGCAGCCAGAGTTGGGTGATTTTCAGGTTGGCGATTTGGGTGGTGTGGAGGTGGCTGGTGGGAAGGAGGGAAGGGGCTTGTCCCGCGGTCGTCGCCGGCGAGACACAGGTGGAATCAACCAGGCGTCCATCCGGCGACATGGACGGGAGGGAAACCGGACCCGGACCCGGACCCGGACCCATCCCTGTCCCGGAACCCAAACCCGGACCCGAACCGATACTTGGACTAGGACCGGGCACCGCCTCCCCAATCGCTCTTTCCACCACATCCAACGGCCCCGCCACCATCGCCGGACTCCCAAACGCGCTCGTCACCTCCTGGTTCAACAAAGCCATAAACCCCGTATCCAACGGCCTGAACAGCGCCACCAAGCTAGCCAGCCCCGCAAACTCCGGATCGGCACAGAAATCTAGCGATGGGGTGCTGGGCGTAATCTGCAGCGTTATCGGCCGTCGGTAGCGGATACCATGAGATCTTTCGGAGACCACAAGGACCCAAAACAACCTATCCGCCAGCGTTTTCCTCATCCGCGTCATCTCACCCTCTTCTTCAGATCCAGAATCACCAACCCTCAAAACAACCCACAGCGTCGTAGCCTCCCTCAACCAAAAGAAGGCTTGAGAGTGATGAAACAGCACCGCATGACAGGCGTACAAAAAGAAGGTGATCAGCACCCTTTCCAGCGTCGGGGCAAACCTTTTTTGTGCATGTGTACCCAAAGACAAAGCCCGATGGTGGCTGGCTTGTGCTTCTTCAAAGAGTAAACGGCCGTAGACGGAGTTGGAGTGCGGGATGTTGATGGAGGTGAAGAGGTGGGTGGTGGGGGGTTCGATTTGGAGGAGGGTTAGGGCGCAGAGGGAGAGGAGGAGGGTTTGGGCTTCGGCGCCTTTGTTATCTAGGGGTTGACTGAGCCGGGAGGAGAGGGAGAGAAGGTGGTCGATGTAGGAAGGGGTGAGGATGGGGATGGTGGGGTAGAGGCGGGAGAAGAAGCGGGTGATGCAGTGGTCGAGTACGGCCTTGGGGAGAGGGTTGATGCTGGGTTGAATGCGATGCTGCTGGGCCTGGTGAGGGGAGGTTGCTGATGCTGTACCTGCACCGCCGCCGGCTAGAGGGTAATTAACCAGACTCTCAGGGCTGGCTGGGAGCTGGGTGAAGGACCATGTCGTTGTTGTTGTCGCCCCTGCTGTTGCTGTGGCTGAAGCTATAGCTGGTACCAGTCCAGGATGGGCATGAGACCGGGACGGCAGTACATGTGTTTGTGTCCGGGACTGGAGTTGAGGGTGATGTCCTCCATAACGACTTCCACTTTGATGACACTCAATCACCCTCTCACTCCGGAGACATTGATCCTCCAGTCCGACACCGATGCACCTCTGACACGGCCGCGACTCGCTACATCCCTTTTGCAGTCTCCTGCATCGCTGACAGGCTTTGGAGACTTGGGCTCTTTTCTTCTGTCTTCGTACTGGACCTGGACCTGGACCTGGACCGGAAGCTGCTGCTGGTGCTGCTGATGGGATGTCACCGTGATTCGACGGCATTGACGCTACCGCATTGGACGAGGAAGAAGAGCCGCTTGTGGGTGCGGGTACGGGTTGAGCCGAACGGCCAGCAGGCGCAGTCGCAGTCGCAGGAGCGGTTCCCTCCTCGGGGACATGTCGGTTGACGACAGCGTTATCGTCATAGTCATTCCCACCCATGTCGTCGCCTATCGTCTGATAGCGGCGTCCTATTCTCCCATGGTGTGTTAATAGATGCCGGTGCCGGTCCTGCCCTCTTCCCGTCCCGTCCCTTATTCAAGAAATCGATCAAAGACGCGCCTCTTGGGTTCGGTCTTAAGGCGCACACGCGAGACGTGCGAGGGTTTCTTTGTGGCCGAGCTCCGTTACGGTCCGTCCCACTTTGACTCTGGATGACAGGCAAAAAATGGTGGTGGGAAATGGGGAGAGAGAGATCGCAGATTCGCAGGCCTAGAATCTGGCATGCCCGTGGTGATGTGATCGGATGATCCCCCGGATGTCACTCCAATGAAACCTTGCCTTGGTTTTCAAGTTTTTACGGCATAATACCCGCTATATTGACTTGGCACTAGCCCCTAAAGAGCCACTAAGTCGCCTGAAAGGGGAAGTAGAGCGGCCGCCTAGAAAGGGAGGCAAAAGGGTATCATGACAACAGGAGTACACGACGGACACCATCAGGTGTTGTGTATCTGATGAAGTCTATGGCATGCTTCGACACGTGCTGCAGCTGACTTCCATTTCTTAGCATGGGTTCATTTTCCCAGTTTTTCTCCTTGCAAGAGGTGTTTTGTCAGGTTCAAGAGGTTATCGAGTCGGAGAAACACGACCAGATGACCAAGTTACCGTGCCCCGAACTCGACTCCATTTTCTGTGGATGATCTGGGACACTCACGCTTTCTGACAGTCAATGGCAAGGAAATGCCAGATCAAATGCACCAAAGGTATCATTAACTCGCTATCAAGCACACATCAACAACTTTTCTACAATCCCACTCTTTAAGCCTTAATCTCCTTCCCCTCATAACTCTGCGTCTCCTCGAGTGACAATTTCTTCTCGCCATGACTCTTCAAGTCAAAGGGATCAACCTTGGTCTTTGCAAACTTCCTCGCCGCGACCTTCTTCTCAAACAGAATATCCAATTCAGCGTACGTCCTCCCCTTCGGCTCCGGCAGTCTGAAGAACACCCAAATAGCCGACAACAAGCAGCTGCCCGCCCAGAAGAACGCCGTCCTAGCACCCCAATTCCACGCCGTCGAGCTCAGCTGGTAATTCGTCATGACATTGACGAAAATATTGCTAGCATTGTACGCCGCACGAGCAAGCACGATGGTCTTGGCCTTTAGACGAGTCGACGACAGCTCGGAAATGAGACAGTACGTCACAGGTCCGACAGCAAAGTCGTAGACAAAAGTAAAAGCAATCAGGACGCCGCCGATGGCCCACACGGAGGCTTTGTTTCCGCCGAAAGAAAGGCCGCCGACGATGACCAAAAGACAGAACTGCGCGCAGAGACCGCTGAAGTGGATGCGTCGACGACCGACGCGCGACATGAGGAACCACGAGCCGGCGGTGCCGACCATTCCAAGGGCGTACTGCCCCATGGAGAGTGAGAACGAGTTGCTCGGGTCCATACCGGCTTGCGTGAGGAAGTAGGAGAAGTACCCCATGAGGTTCTGGCCGCCGAGGGTTTGCACAAGCCAGATACCCACGACGATCTCCGTGCGGCGGAGGTCAATGCCCCTGAAGCAGTCGCGGAACGTAACACCCTCCTTCAGCTGCTTCTCGAGCTCATTCGTATGCTCAATCATAGCCAGAGTCTCATCCACGTTAAACCCAGGCTGATTCCTCGACGTCAAACGGAGCAGCGACTGTTTGGCCTCCTCCCTCCTGTTGTGTCGGACATACCACCAAGGCGACTCGGGAGCGAAGATGAGCCCGGCGAGGATGGGAATCGGCCACACCCACTGCACGCCGAAGGGGATCCGGTACGCCCATTGATCGGTCCGTCCCACGGAGCCCTTGTTGACGGCGGCGGCGAAGAACTGGCCAATCACCCAGCACATGTTGATGAAGGTTGTTAGGTACGGTCGAAGCACCATCGGCGCAACCTCGGAGGCATAGGCGGGTGTAACGCTCTGGAAGGCACCCCAGGGGATTCCTGTTGGGTTCGGACCGAAGGTTAGCATACGATATTTCAGTACATCCCAACTGCATGTTGACCCATGGGAAGGAACGGTATATGCGCAGGCAAAGGAACGAGAGACAAGTAACTCACCACAAAGAATCTCCCCAACCACCAACACCTTCACATTCGGCGCAAAAAACAAGACAAAAATAAACGCAATCATCAACACCAGACTCGCAATCGTCGTGTTCTTATACCCAATCCGATCCGCCGCCCATCCGGCAAAGATCAAGCCAAAGATCTCTCCGGCTCTTGCCCCGTTAGACAGACCCGACTGCCAAGCAGCGGAAACGGCGTACTTGCCCGTGGCCGGGTTGAGCTCGCCGAATTTCTTGTTGAAGACGGGTGAGGCGTAGAGGCTGCCTAGCAGGGCGAGGTCGTAGCCTTCCATGATCAGGGTCGAGGAGAGCAGGACGGACCAGCCGATGGCTTTGGGGTAGAGCTTGATGGCGCGGAGGAGGGTCATTTCGTGCTCGGTATCGGCGGCGTGTTTGGCTTCGACGAGGACGACGCCGTCTTGGGCTTGGGCTTGGGGGAGGGTGGTGGTGGTGCCTGCCTCTGTGGCCATTTCAGGCGAGGACATGGAGGCAAGGGGCTTTTGGTCCGCCATTGTGGTGAAGGGGTGTGAGGTGGTCAGACCTCAGACAAAGATTAATGGGAAGATGGTCCAGGAGTGGAAATGAGTAAGAAAAAACTCCTAGAAGAGCGTGAGAAAAAAAAGGGAAGGACGGAGAGCATGGAAAGAACTGTCCGGAAATCCTACGCCTTTATGTATGCGACCCAGCCATGAGCCATCGTGGTGCCAGCATCAAGGGGGGAGGGGGAGGAGCAAGATACCAAAATGGGTCGCATAGACGGTGTTAGTGGTCTGCCTGCCGGTAGGTGGATCGTCGTCAGCATTGCCATTCATTGCCCAGAGAATCCAGGCCAGCCCACGTTGCCGAGGAAAAAAAAGAGCCAGCCTCCGCCCTCCGCCCTTCGGGTGTGGCAACCATGATTGCTCTGTAGTGTACCCGAATCTGACCAGAAGAGACTGATGATAAGCTTGCCGGGTCTGAAAAAGATCAATAGCTTGCTCAACCTTAACCGTTACCATCTAGGGTGACATCACATCCCACACATCACCCTGTAGAAAAGGGAATATTCTGCGGCATAGACGGCTGGTCATATGATATGATCTTTGGAGTTTGACAGACACTGGATTCTTGCGAGTCTCGGTGTTGTATCATCCTCACTAGAGGAAAAAAAACAAGGACCTCTCGCAGTCGCTTGTCCTGAAGTCCAGCCACCTTCACAAAGAAGACTAGCAAAACCGTTGACCGCAGTGTCGGAGCAAACCCCAGAATCTCACCCCCAGAACTCCGCTCAAGGTTGCAGTCATCTCCATTCCCCATTCTTCGTTCCCCGGACCCCACGTTTAATCGCTCAGGTCACAAATCCGGGGAAGGGGGATCTCGTTTTCGCTGTCTCGCGTTTTTGCCCCGGCACAGGGCACATGGCGATTTCCAAAATGCTGGGTCGGTGTGAGTGACTGTGCAAGAATTTCTTTGAAACCAATAAAGTTGAGGGAAGAAGTCAAGCCAGTGACGCCTGTGGATCTGTCAGAAAGAGTGAGGTTACATTGAGAACAAGGGTGTCGGAGTTCTTGGCCCTTTGATCGTGTTAATGACACTTTTGGAGCTGAGGGTGGTTGAGCCAATGGGACTCTCAGGTCATGGCTTGGCTACCTTGAGGGTACTTGGCGAGTATCATCAACTACACGCTTGATTAGCCTTTTCGAGCATTAATAGTTAGTGTCGTCGTACCTCCCATTCCCCCAACAGAGGCACAGAAACACCTTGAATAGGACAAGGGAGTCGGAGCGTGCAAGACACTGATCTCTTGACAGTGGCAATCACAGCACCAACCACCAGAGGATGTTCATTCAACCAGGCGAAGAGATGGACCGAGGCGATATCTTCAAAGCACCAGAGCTCCGACTCCGACACGGACACTCCGACTTCTTATCCCGTGGGGTCTCGGCTAGCCGGAAGTCCGCCTGGCCTCGCCGATAAGCATTTGTTTACTCCTGGCTTCAGATCCCTGATGCTCTTCGTGGATAAGTAGTGTAGGATCGTACCCCTCTCTCCTCACGGCGTTTGAGTGTAGATCAGTTCAGGAACTTTTCCCTCTTCAAAATTTTGTCTTCATCTGTACTCAAGTCGTTTGGGTCAGATTCTCCTCAACAACTGTCTGAACAACATACCCCTAGAGAGTTCATCATCTCGAAACATTTGTTCACTTACTTGGGCGTTCCCTACCTCCACTTCATCTGTTTTGGTCGATGACAAAAGCCTGATCTCACTGTGAGTATATCGAATCAAATATTGATAATGGGTCTTCGGTCGACAATGAGGGATTCCGAGGCGCCGTTGAGGAATCTTGGACGGGTAGCAATAGCTCTCATGGCGAATATCAGGCTAACAAAACACAGCAGTATCGGACTCAATCAAATTGAGCTCAAGCCCTAATCCACCATGGGTCCCGTAAACGAGACCTCCCTGTGCGTGGGCAAGACTCCCTGGTGGAAAGAAGCCGTCTTCTACCAAGTCTACCCAGCCAGCTTCAAAGACACCAACAATGACGGCTGGGGTGACATACCCGGCCTCATCGCCAAAATCGACTACCTCCACGACCTAGGGGTCGACTGCGTTTGGCTCTCTCCCATGTTCGAGTCTCCTCAGAAGGACATGGGCTACGACATCTCCGACTACCAAGCCGTCTACTCGCGCTACGGCACCCTCTCCGACGTCGACAACCTCATCTCCGCCTGCCACACCCGCGGCATGAAGCTGATCCTCGACCTGGTCGTCAACCACACCTCCGACCAACACCCGTGGTTCCAAGAATCGCGCTCCTCCAAGACCAACCCCAAGCGCGACTGGTACATGTGGAAGCCGGCCCGCTACGACGCCGACGGGAACCGCATGCCGCCCACCAACTGGCGCAGCTACTTCGCCGGTCCCACCTGGACCTGGGACGAACACACCCAGGAGTACTACCTGCACCTGTATGACACTTCCCAACCCGACCTGAACTGGGAGAATCCAGACTGCCGAAAGGCCATCTACGACGAAGCCATGCGCTTCTGGCTCGACCGCGGTGTCGACGGCTTCCGCATCGACACCGTCAACAAGTACTCCAAGCGCGTCGACTTCCCCGACGCCGCCATCACCATGCCGGGCGAGACGGACCAGCCGGCCGCGGAGATGTGGTGCAACGGGCCGCGCATCCACGAGTTCATCCGAGAGATGAACGAACAGGTTCTGGCGCCGTACAATGCTGTCTCCGTGGGCGAGCTGTCCAACACGCCGCTGCCGAGCCAGGTCCTGCCGTATGTGTCCGCTGCGGCGAAGGAGCTGGATATGGTGTTTGAGTTTAGCACCATCCGCTTGGGCACGGGCGGGCCGTTTCATGGCAAGTATCTTTACAGGGAGTTCCCGCTGTCGGAGCTGAAAGCGTATGTGGCGACATGGCAGCAGTGGCTTGAGGGGACGGATGGGTGGCACACGGTGTTTTGCGAGAATCACGATAACGGAAGGGCGGTGTCAAGGTTTGGAGATGATTCGACTGTGGAGTTGTGGGAGGCTAGCGCGAAAACTATTGCGCTGTGGCAGGCTACATTGACCGGGACGATCTTCTTGTATCAGGGGCAGGAAATTGGCATGGTGAATATGCCGAAGGAGTGGCCGATTGAACAGGAGTACAAGGATGTCGAGAGCTTGAATTTTTACAAAGAGGCCAAGGCGTCAGGTGATGTAGAGAGGATAAGAAAGACGGAGGAGGGCCTGAGGATCCTGGCGAGGGATCACTCGAGGATACCGATGCAGTGGGATGCGTCGCCCAATTCGGGCTTCACGTCTGCTGGAGTGACGCCGTGGATGAGAGTGCATGATGGGTTCAAAGATCTGAATGTGGAGAAGCAGGAGGGAGACGGTGAGTCCATCCTCGGGTTCTACAAGAAGATCTTGAGGTTGAGGAAGGAATACAGTGGGCTGTTCGTGCATGGCGCTTTTAGGCCTGTACTGCAAGAGGACGAGACACTGTTTGTTTACGTCAAGGACGACCAAGGGTTCGAAGAGGGCGATGTCCAGGCAGAGAAGAGGAGGAAGGCCCTTGTGGTCATGAACTTCTCTGGGCAGCCAGCCAACCTCCAGGAGCATAATCTCGATGTGGCAGCCACGCTGGGATGCAATCACGGGGAGGAACGGTTGTTGGTGACTACCCTGAAGAAGAAGGACCTGTCCATTATGGAAGCTGGCACATTGAAGCCATGGGAGAGTAGAGTGTATCTGAGCATTTGAAGGTGAATGGAGCGCTGGGCTGGGTATTAGTAAGACGTACTTATCAAAAACATCATGTTCTGTCCAGAGGTGTGATGATAGGACGCCATGTCTTGAATATACCCACCCTATCTCAACTTTGCGCTCTTTGCTCCAGCCGCCCGGCACTCCTGTGATAAAGTGCCAAATCTCTGGAACACTGTCCGCGTATTCCAGTCAACAGCAAGACATGTCGGAAGTTCGCCTCACTCCCTTCCACGCTTCCCCTTTCCCCTTCCTCACTCGCTCAACCCTCCCAAACCGCCGGTCCGGGCGGCTCATACCTCGTCGTCTGCCAACTAAAGATCAACCCCGGTTCCCCCGCCTTATACGCCCCCGGAAACGCCACCATCGTCGCCTTCCCCAGGTTACCGTCTCCCCCTTCAATTCCACCCGTAACCTCCACCTGCGCACAAGCCAAATAGAACTGCGCCCCTCCCGCCGCTTGCGCCTGATGCAACGCAATACTCTCCACCCTAACCAGATACTTTCCATTCGGCAATCCCGTTGGCACCGTGAAGTTTACTATCTTTTTATTATAAGTAGGCCAAGTGAAACCGCTGGTCTTCCCGGTGGGATTGACCCTGTTGAGGGAAGCGACTTTGAACTACATCTTGCCGGAGGCATCCCAGGTGTTGATGTCGCTGTCAGAAGAGGGGGGGCAGGCGGACCATGTAGAACTGGACAGGACCGGGGTGGGTGACGCCTTGGTCGGCTACGAAGCCGAGGTCAGTGCCGGGTTTCAACTGGAAACAGCGGATGTCAGAACTGGACACGTCGGTTACGCCGTGGTCGTCTTGGTAGTTCTTGGTTTGGCGGATGTGAAGCCATTCTTTTGCGTCGGTGGTGCCGTTGATGACGAGGCGGGAGAAACGGTCTGCATCATGGGTTGGTGGTTAGAGTTAGTACCTGTAAGGGGATATACCTCGAAAAGAGGGAGAAAGGGAAAGGAGAGAAGGGGTTGGTCACTGACAGTGAGCGTGGGCGGTTGCTGCTAGGAGCAGCAGGGTCAGAGGGGGGCGTATGATAGTGAATTCCTTCCGGAGGGCCTTGATCTAAGCGACAAGACTCGGGCTGAGGCTTGGAAAGAAAATAAAAATAAGCGACTGGACTATCAGCAGTCACTTATAGGGGTTAAGGCCAGTAGTCTTGATGTTAAGTCGGTCTCCTGCACATATGCCGATTCTCTCGGACTGTCATCCTCATAACATGCCTTAATATAAACGTAACGATTTGTGTTGTCTTTGAGATGAGTTCAGCCCGTTTGGCTGCTCTCGGTACTTGCGTTGGTGTGAATAATTGGAGGCAATCAACTGGATAAAGGTGGAAAGAGGTGACATTATACTCCAACAACTCATCAGAAACACCTCCCGAAAACGACTTGAGAATGGTCGTAAGAAAGGCTGGACATGTACAGTCCAAGAGTGGTGGCTTGTTTCACATCAACTTGACTCCTTTCTCCTTTTCGAAGGATGTAACCAAAGGGAGTGTTGAGTGTTGTTGGTGATGACGATTGAGGACGTGGTGGAATTTGGTATGGGATCTGATGCCTCTGTGCTTCGTCCAAGAACCGATTTAGGGCAGTGATTGGAAGGTATAGTAGTATTACAGTCTTTCGTACAATCTCGGGTGTATAATGTAGCCAAATCTTAAGGTCTTCCCGCCCTAATCCGCGATCAGCTATCCCCAGAGCAGAAGCACATGAACCCAACTTTCGCGATCTTCTCATATTCCTTCAACCCTATCCATCTCTCTCCCCACCTTCCTCATCCAAAACCACGAACACCTCCCACAATCAGCAAACAAAATAGTTCCCCGCCACCACCTCCCCCAGTCCCAACTCCCTCTCAAACCCCTCCTGATCGAACCTCACCCTCTTCGCCATTCCCACATCCTCCTCCTCCTCCTCCTCCTCTCCCTCCCCACTACCATCCAACCCCAAAACCTCCCTCACCTTCTGCCCCGTCACACCCTCCGGTTGCTCCCAGCACAAGAAAACATATCGATGGGGGCTACTCACCCCCGGGGGTTTCGGTCCCATATACCCCACCACCGGCTTCACCCTCCTCTCTCCCCTAGAGTGCCTAATCCCCTCACTCCCCCCCGCCACCTCATCAGCCGTCAAATACACATACCCCTCATCAGCATCCAACTTCTCCGTCTCCAACCTCAGATCCACTTCCAGCGAGTGCAAAATCGGTGCCAAAACAGGGAAACTGGGGAACGGCGGGTCGACATCGAGGCAGATTACCATGTAATGAGGGATTTGGCCTGCGGCGTTGCTGGCTTCTGATCCTCTCCTAGAATGACCAGAAGAAGAGGAGGAGGAATGGTGACTGGAGACGGGACTGAGATCGCAGTTGGGAAGGGTTATGTTGGAGAGAGCGGTGGCGGAGATGGAGTAAGAGGGGGGGAGGGCGGCAGCGTCTTTGGTAAGGGGGATACCGGGGGTGGAGACGGTTGTGGGAGAGGGAGAGCCGGGGAAGTGGATACGGAGGGGAGCACGGGCTGGTCGGGAGGGGTTGGCTTCGGCGAGGGCGGAGAGGGAGGAGAGGAGGGAGGTTATTGAGGAGGCTTGTTTCGGCATGGTGGTGGTTTTGATTTTGGTGAGTTGTTGATAGATAGGCGTTCTTGGTGTTTTGTCGTGGTGGTGGTTGTGATTGTTGTAGGATAGGATCGCGAGTAACGGGTTGGGGGATGCTCGACCAATGATGTAATCGATAGATGGACGGATCAGATCTGCTGCATGGTGTTGAATGTTTCAAGATGCCGAGTCCTTGACAGGTGTTATGGACCGGGTTGAGATGTCGTTTGTTAGGGGAGATCACCGGCCGAGGTCGATGCTTGCAGTGCTGGTGATCCGATATGGCAAGTGTAAATAGTTTGGGGCGGAAGTGTTTTGAGTCAGGGAGCCAGGAGTGGGAGAGAGTGCAATCTAATATCATGCCTTGTCACTGGAAAGGCTTTGATATGTGAGGTGCTGATTTTGATACCTGGCGGGACAACCTACCGAGAAATTCCGCGTTTCCATCGGGCTTTCTCTTCTTCCCTTCAAATCATCGTCGAAAAGCCGTATGGAAGGAATGATACATGAGGTGACAATGATTGACATGTTACGGGTATGCACATATAGAGGAGAAACCGCCAACGGGCAACGGCTACCCCATACCCCATACCCCGCTCGCTTGCTTCCTCGCTTCTTCTTTTCTTTTGTCTGCCCATCTGGAGAATGTCTGTCTGCTCTGGCATCTGATTTCTTCAAGTACGATGGTAGCTTGACATTTGGAAGTCTAGTCCAGCCGTCGGCCCCGGCGTTTCCATGTCACTTTTGTGGAGTTGGCGGTTTTCTCGTCGATTCGACCATCAACGGCTCGGCAAAAGCTGGGCAAGCTGGGGTAAGGCGGCTGGTTGGATGGAGTCTTCCACTCGGAGACGGGAGCAGAGACAGAGGGGAAGGGAAAAAGGATGAGGATCGGAAGGTGTGCATCAGGTGACGTTGGATTCACGTAACGGTAACTGCAGCTTGCAATATCCGATCGAGGAATTTGTCGCGTGGTTCCACGAGAGGCGTGTGTCGGTCTGATAAAGAATCATCCGTTTCCTTCGCTCCTTTCCGCCGGAGAGTGTGTCTGCTGACGATAGTGGTGTCGTGTTGGGTTCGGTATTTCTTCGTTTGTTACCTATCTAGTGAGAGGTCTTTGGATCGCTGCAACGGCATGTTCCTTAAGCCGCGGGCCAGACGGGACGAGAGCGGGCTAGAGGTGTGTTAGGCGGTTGGTAAAGGCACTAACGGAAGTACTTGGAGCCTTGCGGAAAGAGCAGCTGAAGAGTTGCACTTCCAGTTACTGCATGTGCAGTTCTCTGCCGAGACACTACCACCTCCACATCTGCCATCAAGGTCCTACTGCAGGTACAATCTAATGCTGGTTTGTTTGTTAGCTTGGTACTCCTAGTATACTGGACGAGATCTACCCCGAGTTGTCCCAAGCCTCACGAGGGCAAAATGAATGGGCTACGTATAGTTCAGAAAGGCCTTTATAATATTTAATATAATATATGTAATTTCGGAATAGGCATATTTAAGGTCAGATCACGCTTTGATCATGGAACGAAACGAATCAATTAGACTTAACAACGCCTAGGATAGTTGACTGGAGGTCTCAAGCTAACAAACAAACCAGTATTGGACTGTACACCTGCAGTTCAAACTGGCATCTCAAAAAGACACTCGACCATTGACAACTTCTTGTCACCGGCACAAGATTGATAAAACGCGAAATTTGGTCAACTCATTCTTGCGACACTACTCCTAACCTCATCTCTCTTCTCTAGCAAACTTCCCGCCGATTCAATCCCATAACGCTTCCTGCTCCCCTTCCTATGCCCTAGTACACACGTAGTATCCTGCCCACAAGTTATCGCAGTCGATCTATTTCACAAAGGCATCAGTTAGCACGGAAACAATGCACAAACTCTGCGACTCACGACAAATTGTCCTTTTGTTTACTTACCCCTGGATTGAGTTTGTAACTTGAAAGAGAGTTCCCATGTTAGCATCCAATGTGAACTCTTCAGGGGATGAAAAAAGACAAAAGAAAAGAAAAAAGGCCAAACTCACAAATCCAACAACAATAACCCGTTCCGATTCGCAATATCCCTACAACTATCGTCGTTGGTAATCTTATCGTATGCCTTGCCTAGAGTTCGATATCGTTATGATTTTCAAGTCAGCGCGTGCACGATCTTCTTCAGACCGAGAGTCAAGACGAGAAAAAGAGGGGCTAGGAGAAGAAAAAGATAACTAACAGCTCTTCGAAGTCCCCGGCACCACCGGCCCCGGCGCATTCCCATTTCCACCACCCGGTACCGCCGTCACGGTACTCGTAACCGTCGCCGTTACCGTAGTCACCTGCCCCGGCTTGGTAAGCGTCGTTGTAGTCGTGATAGCAGGCGGCGTTTTGGTGTCCGTCACCGTCTTGGTAGCAGTCGCAGTACTGTAAATAATACTGGTCAAAGTATCAATACTCGTACTAGTAACCTGCGTCACCCTCGTACTCGTCGACGTCTTGACACTCGTTGAAGTCTCGGTTTTAGTGACGATAGTCGTAAGAGTAGCGATACTGTAGCTGTATGTCGTTGAAGTAGCTGTCACTGTGGCTGTGACCTGTTTGGTGTTGGTGACGTAAACTGGTACCGTGGCGGTTACGGGCTTTGTTTGGGTACTGGTGACATAGACGGGAACGGTGGTGGTGAGCGTGTTGATTTTCGTGAGAGTCACGGTGTTGGTTGTGTCGATTATGTTGGTGGAGGTGGTGAGGATTACGGAGGTGCGGGTTATGCCGGTGTAGGAGGTTGCGATGACAGTGGAGGTCGTAGTAAGGGTGGCTGTTGTCGTTGCGGTGGCAGTGATGGGGATGGTGTTGGTTGCTGTTGCTGTTGCTGTTGCCGTGGTTGTGATAAATGTGGTAGCGGTGACGGGTACCGTGGCTGTAACCGGGACGGTGTTGGTTACGTTGACGATGTTTGTCGAGCTTGTCACAATCACTGAGGTTACGGTGCGAATAACACCCGTCGTGGCTGTAGCTGTAGCTGTTGACGTTGTTATAGTTGTGAGCGTCAACGTGGAAGTGAGCGTTGCCGTGGCCGTGACAGGTACGGTAGCCGTGATAGGCACGGTGTTCGTCACATTAACCACACTCGTCGACGTCGTCAAGATCACGGAGGTCTGGGTAACCCCTGTAGTAGCCGTCCTTGTCAACGTTGAAGTAGCCGTGGCAGTCACCGTCCTCGTAGCCGTCGTCCCACCCGCCGTAGTAGTAATCACCGACGTAGCCGTAGCCGTAGCCGTGATCGTAGCCGTAGCCGTTGCGGAAATCGTCGCCGTAGCCGTCGTGACAGACGTCGCCGTCCTGGTAGTCACCGAAATATACGAAGCAGTACTAGTAGTCGTGACCGTCACCGTCCCGCAAGGCTCCCCGGGCCCGGTGGGTGGTGAAGTGACAGGAGGCGCCGAGGTCGACGATGAGGGGGTTCCGGTCCCGGACTCAACACCGCATATCCCAAAATCCGACTGACACCCAGCCCCGCAGTAATCGGCCGTCCCGCCGCAGAACCCGTGCTCCGAGCAGCAGTTGCCGAAGCGGGATCCCAGACAGGTAACCCCGTTCCCACATGTGCCGTCGGTACTGACTGTCTTATCTGGGCCCGTCGGCGCGGGCGGGTCAGCGGTGCTAGTGGCTGTTCCGTCCACGCAGTAGTCGTACCCCACCGTGAGTTGCGAGCAGCTGGTTATGCCGGGGTTGGACTGGAGGAACTGGGAGACGGTTATCCCGTTGGCGGCGGCGACGGTGGCACAGGTGTCTCCGGCCTTGGCTTTGACTGTTCGGTTGCATCCTGTTGTTTGAGCGGAAACGAGGAAACCATTGTGGTGGGAGATCGTCGCCAAGGTTATCACGAGTACCCTTAGCAACATGGCGAAGGGACCCATGGCGGCGGGAGTCGAAGGGGGTGTCAAGTGTCGTAGGTTGATTGCCGAAGCTCTCGTCCCTTGATGGTCAGTGGTGATCCCTCACTCTATCTGAAGCCGTGCCGAGAAAAATACTCCTCTCCAAAACACTTCACAGAAGGGAGGGCGGGTGATCATTACCGTACTGGCTTGGGGATTATCACTTATATATTACTCGCATTATGTCCCCCAGGCCTTCCACGTCGATCGATCCGGAAAGCTAGTCGCAGCACGCGATATCATGGCCTGGATTCACCGGCTCCGAACCACGGCTTTCGTCTGCTCGCTACCTGAATTGCCAGCCCCCGCCGATGGAACAGGAACTAAGAACTGGGCAACCATCGTCGGACTCGGATGACAGCAAAGGTTACCATTTCGTGGGCTGGGAAACGCAAGTCCGTAAGGTGGATGAAGCGTCCAAGTCGGAATGGTAACCGAACCATGTTACACTGAGCTGTCGCCATTGTTTGCTATGGAAGCCCGCGTAAAGATGGTTCCATTTCCATTCGGGAAATGGAAAATCGATATTTTTGGTAGAATTTCCAGATTTCCGGAGTGAGCTTGGCCACAGTAGTGCTGGCCGGAGTTGGGAATATGGATAAACACGAGCTTTGGAGGTTCCCATTCGCGGATGTCACGGTTCGCTTCCTCCCGCCCTCGTTTATCTTGATTGCTTATACATCCTATAGGCTAATACAGGGTTGTACTATCCTTGGGTCTGAAGGGTCGACCTAGTAAGGGAATTGTTCGGTAAGTGGTCTGGAAGTTCACGTGGAGTTGGAACCCAACAAGTACGTTACCAAGGTACGGCAAGTGTTGTGCCTGGGAAAAAGATCCCGGTAACTGGAACGTTGCTAGTGTTCTTGTTCTTGTTCTTGCTTCTAGATGTTACCAGACGCGCATTGTTATGGGCAGGTGTAAGACCCGGGAAAAGTCGTTGGACCGAGAGAGGAAAGTAAACAAACCATGATCAACAGAATCAAACGATCAAGACTCACTGAAAACAGAACAATCCAGAAATCATGCCCTACGCACCAAAACTTCCAACCCACTCTGCACCACAAAGAACGACGCATTAGCCTTTAGCTCCCTCCCCGGATGCGCCAGCTCAAACCTATAATCCCTCAACAGTCTCGGCACAACCTTGTTAATCTCCAACAGCGCCAAGTTCCTTCCAATGCAGACATGACTTCCGCCACCAAACTGTTTCCCTTTAGTTAGCATCTTCCCCCTTCCATCCAAATCTGTTCGGGATGTAGGTACTCACCTGAAACATATACCTCTCCATCCTCCTCGCCTCCTCTTCGCTCTCCAACCACCTCTCCGGCCTCCACTCATCGGCATCTTTCCCAAACGTCACCTTATCACGATGCAGCACCCACCCATTCGCAGCAATGCTCGTGCCACCAGGGAAGAAATGACCATCAAGCTCTGCGCCCCCCGGAGGGACAAACCGAGTGATGTTCAATCCCACAGCGGGACGGACGCGCATGGCTTCCTTGAGACAGGCCTGCAGGTAAGGCAAGGTTTGGGCTTGGTTCCAGGCGAGGTTACCGGTGGCGGGAATGGTACCCGAGGCGACGGCGGATTGGATCTCGTGGAGGATGGACTGGTAGGTGGAGGGGGAGGAGAGGACGTGGTAGAAGAAGGATTGCATTGTTGAGGCGGTGGAGTCGGAGCCGGCGAAGCTGTTGCAACGAAAGAAAAGAAAAATCAGTGATTATGTCTTTTGAGATGAAGAAGGAGGTGGGTGGTTAGCATTTAGACTTACATAGCACCATGCGCAACAGCAAAGACATCCCCCACACCAAACCTCTCCGGGTCCTTCAAGTGTCCCAGAATCAAACTAGCCATCAGATCCTGCCTAGCATCACCCGTCTGCAAAACCGCCGTGTCCTTGTTAAAGGGCTGTCTCCTACCCATCTCCTCGAGCGCCATCCGCGTGATCAGAGCATTCTTAGTGCTCAACCACGGGATGAACCGCCACAGTGGGTTCCTTCTCAGCAGGTGATCCAGCTCGGGTGCCTGTCCCACGATACCATTGTACGTCTGGGACTTGTCGATGGTTTTGATCGCGTTGTCCACATCCCGGCCTTGTTCGAGAAATCCAAAGCTCCTGCTGAAAGCCACCTCCCCCAACACGTCGAAGGCAAAGTAGTGGAGGTAATCGCCCAGGTCAAACACCCCCTTGTTTTGCGCAATGTGCTCGTCGATCTTGCGCGCCAACAGCTCGATGGTGTCGTCAATGAAGGGACTCAGCTGTTGCATGGCAGCCATGCTGTAAGGAACGTTGGCCACACGTTTCTTTTGGGCGTGAACATCTTCTCGGGTCTCGGTGAAGATATCGGGGTTCTCGGGCGGTGGGAAGACGCCGTAGAAGGGGGTCTTGAAGAAGCGCTTGCCGGCGCTCAAGACTGTCCTGGCTGCTTCAGGTGATGCTACCGAGACCTCGTTGGGGGCGATCCTCACGACAGGACCATACTTGCGGTGAAGTTCGATGTGGTCGAGGTGTGTTCGGCCGCTGGCTGTGGAGAGGACCTTCCATAGACGCGAACAGGAGGCTAGGAAGGGACCGGGATATTTGCGTAGTGGTGAGGCGTAGCGTTTGTAGGCGGCACGGATGACGATGACGAATATAAGGATGTATAGCCAGTAGCTGACGAGCACAGTAGCGGTTGTGCCTATGAGTACTCGTGTCGGCGACACTTTGCCATCTTTGACTTTTAGCACGGCACCCATGGTGAGGATGCTATGCTGAACCACCGATGGTGAAGGACTTGTCGAAAAAAGGAGCTTGGATAGTTCTCGATCTTTGCTGTCTAACTCGAGAATCGGACTTTTCGTTCTGATGTCACCTAAGACTGTAGTAGTAGTATGACAACAGTTGAAGTTGACTGCTGCTCCTGGTTCTGGGAGCTTATATCACAGGGAAACAGGTAGGTGACATGGCTGGTGGCACAGAGAGAGGTAGGATGAGATCATGGATTATCCGGGTATCTAGAGGGGCTCGTATGGTCATATGGGAGGCCGGTAACCATCCCCTCTCATACAACATCGTGATAAACATCTGCCGAAGGAGTAGAGGAGATGGCTGAAGCTTATGCCAAGGGCGGGTGGTTAGACGAACCATTAGACGAACCCAGCGCCCCGAACCGAACACTTTGTCACACTTGTCATTGGTGACCGTTGAATGTCCTGATATCATTTGAGGTTAGTCGATCGGCCCCGAGGAGGAGGGAAGGCGGGGAGTTGGGGTAGTTCCATCAGACGACAAAGCATCTCGGCAGTAAAAGTAGACTGCGATCTTTGTCTCAGGACTTAGCCCAGACCCTTGGGGACTGGAATGCGGTGGTGTTGTCAAGGTGATCCTCTGAGCAACAAGCAGCAAGCGAGATGGGGTAATACACTCTTGTTGCAGTTCTTCAGTCGTGTAAGTCAAGGTGATACTGTGGTAGTCTCTGCACAACACCGAGATGGCCGAAGTGCTTGGAACTTGGAATTCCTTCCATGCCGAATTCCGCAACTCCTCCTATGTTTCATCCTCAAGTCGTATTCTCGAAGGCAAGAGAAGCGGAGAGTAAGTAACAGATCCACGTATGTATTCGAGGAGTCGTCTGACAAACCCTCCTCGTCTTCTCCGCAGAAGCTTGTGCAATTGGCGTTCACCGGTGTCTTGTGTCTCTCGGCAGTTGATCTGGGTGCCCCATTTGTAACGACAGAAACAGGCTGAAGTAGGAGTTGGAGAGGCAAGTCATAACTGATGTACACTGTGTGTGAGGAGAGAGTGAGGAGAGAGAAAAAGTAGGCCGTCGAATCGCAAGTGTCGAGAGACGAGAACAAGGAAAGTGAGAAAGTGGGGCACGTGTGACTGCCGGCCGGAAATAATGACAGAGTGGAGACTCGGACACTGTTTTATGTAGCACAGTGCCGCAGAGTCGCGCAGACAGTTCTGGGCAGGCGCCACTGTAAATCCGGGGGTGGGGAACTGACCTTTCCCTTTCCAGCAGAGACCGAACCTAAATTCTCAACTCAAACTTCTCTCCAAGCTGATCAGTTGATGCTTTGTCAAATGTCCAAGAAGTCATGCTGAGGATCCGAGAGTCAGTTAGTTTTTGCATTACTTCTGTGGTCGGATATTGTTACCGCGCTGGGTGGTATTACTCCACACCGCGTATCGGAATCGGGAAGTGTTGTGATGTTGGCTGCTATCGTTCGTCTGTTGAGGTTCATCCGATCAAGTATGTCACGGTGCAAGGAAATCGTTTTCCTTTAGAGCTCCCGTTGACAAATTGACTACTATTTTCTGCGCCGAGATTCCCTTAGATAATTATGTACTATGGTAGAAGACAAGGTCAAAGCCATATTATGTATCGTCAAGACGACCCATTAACAGAACAAGCGCCATGAGCACCATCGTATGAAAAGCGCCCGTATCAGCCACGATAACTCACACAACCATCATCCGCTCAGATATGAATACAATAAGGATATCTTCTTCTTCAACGGCCTTCTAGTACATAGAACTAGTAGATACTACCTCCCGTCTTAACTTCCAACTTTGCACAGAGTGTGTGTCTTTGTCTTGTACAACAACTCCAACGAAACCCGAACGTGTGTTTTATGTTTTACCATGGACGCCAAAACGCCAAGCAAATGCCAAGCAACGATTGATTCTTCTTCTTCCACTTGCATGTCGCTTTCAATCAATCAACCCAGTCCAACCAGTCCAGTCCAATCAGTTAGTCCCTTCCGGTCCCTTCAGATCAGAGTTTAAAAAGTTATTAAACCTCAACAGCCTTCTTCGCCGCAGCCTTCTGCTTCCTCAACGTCGCTTTCCGCGTGGCAATCTCCTTGTCGAGCTTGTCGTCGTTGCTCTCGGGGAGAGCAGCGGCGGCAGCAGCCTTCTTGGCCTTCTTCTTCGGCCTGCTCTCGTCCTTAGCACCCTCCTCGGCCTTGGCCTCGGTCTCGTCGTCGGCAGCCTTGCGCTTCTTGCCGATGTTGGCTTTCTCGGGCTCGGCGCCGTCGGCGATGACCTTGCTGTCGTCGAGCCAAAGCTCGTCGGTCTGGTAGAGGGGAAGGGCCGCCGTCTCGGGACCCTTGAGGAAGAAACTCCTGACGTTCTTCCAATTGTGGGGCACGAAGCGCTCGACGAGCTCGTTGACGACCTTCTCGACGTTCGCCGTAAGCTTCTCGGCGTCCCAGCTGGCGTAGCCGACCTTGATGGCAGTGTTGGTAGAGGGGCTCAGCTGAAAAATATGGGTGTTAGTCTATGTGTAAGAAGTACCTTGATAAGTTGTTGAGCGAGTGAAACATACCGAAACGAGCGCCGAGCCAATGGCCTTGCGGATCTCGGCCACAATCTCTGGTGTAGGTCTAGCATTGACATTCTCCACGGGATCGCGCTTGGGCTTGAGACCCTTGGGCTTGGCCACCCTCTTGCCGTCAACCTTCTCCCTCTGCTTCATGAACACAACAGGAACGGGGCGCTTGGCGGTGCTCTTGAAGAAAGTCTTGCCCAGGTGCTTGGGAAGACGGTTGACGATTCTGTCGTCGGCAAGGAAGATGTCATGGTCGTTGAACAGCTGGCGCTGAGCCTCATATGTCTTGAACTTGGCCTTGAGGTGGGTGACGTCGATGACGCGGGTAATGCGGTTGCGCAGGTCCTCGGGGAACTCCTCAGAGGCGACAACGTTCTTGTAGTGGCGCTGGGGGTCGGCGACGATGATGCAAATGGTAGACTCGTTATCGGCGTTCAGGGGGTTGGGGAGAACGATCTTGGAGGGTTGCAGGCGGTTGGTGTCGGCGATGTGCTTCTTGGTGGTAAGAGTAAGCCAGATCGGGGTCTCGGCGACGGCCGACTCCTCATCGGCGAGAAGGTTCTTGGAAACGGCGGTAGAGGCGGCGGTGGCCTTCTTGATGTGGGCGAGAAGGGCCTTGGAGGCCTTGGTGATCTGTTGGTTTGGAGGGTTAGCAAGTCAGGGAAAAAGCCAATTGCATTTATCAAGAGATAACAAACCTGGTTAGGGTCGACGGGAGAGACGACGGCGTCAGACGCCTTGACAACGGCTGTGGACTTGGGCATCTTCGCTGGCTGGGACAGAAGATGGGATTTGGGTGGGGTTGATGTGAGTTGAGACGATCGCGATACGAGTCCCAGGTGTTTTTTCTCCCAGAGCGACAGAAGGCACCCTCTGGAAATTTTGGGAGGTCGGTGCACTGACGCTTATTTTTTCCTGCTATAAGCTTATCGATAAGTGAGCCAGGCACGCGATAATGGACGATAAGGCGCCGTCAGGGGTTAAATATGGAAAGTGGGTTCGCGGAATGTGGGGCACATGTTGCCTGTGATTGTCTGGGCCTTGCGCAGACTGCAGCTGCTCTTGCACGCTGTTGGGACCCGAGCTTGGTTTTCTTTATCATCACATGCGTCGGTGTCTTGTTCAAACAGCACCGGCAACAGCCTGACTAGATAGCCATCTTCATTTGGTTTGTAGATGCCTTTCCATCTACAATGCTAGGAGCAGCTACCTCATACACCAGGCCAGATAACCTTAGCCAGTTGATACTCCTTCATTTTATCATCTTTGCTTAAATTTTCAAGCAGTGATACAACTTCTCGCTTTTCAAGATGCTTCCTCCATGACGTGCCGGCGAATAACTGTCCCTCCCTCGACAGCACCGGTTGACCTCCACAGTAGGTCTCGACGCGAAACTCATCGTCCTCTCTCTCTTCCTTCTTCTCTTGGGCCAGTGGGGGCAAACCTACAACACAGACGCTGACGCCTGATAAACTTGTATATAAATCGAACAAAAACGACGCCCTGCGCTATGCGGCCCCCCGAAGCATGCAAATACAGAGTTTGGGAGACAAAATGAACTCCTCATGACGTGTTAACATGGACAGTGAAAGGGGCTTATGTCGACTTTTTTTCTTTTGCAGAAAACACAAACAGAGATTCTCCATAGTAGACGCCTTGACAAGACAACGCCAATAGCGGGTTTGGGAGAATGGTACAATGGGTATGGGTAGGGGTAAGGGTAAGGGTAAGGGTAGGGTGTTGGATGGGTGTTGGATGGGTGCTGGGGATGGGGTGATACGATCAGGGAGTGCGAGGTTTCTTCCAATAGTATTGCTGTTACGGGTTGGACACGACATGTTAATCGATTGATCTTGCATAGCAAACGGTAAGGCGGTAGAGAAGGAAAACGCTTACCTTGTGCTGCTTGCGGCAGGCCCTCAAGCTAGGCTTCCGCAAGCCGTCCGTCACAGCCAGGCGACGGTGCTCATCGGTGTCGAATTCGGGCACATAATAATACTCGCTTTCAAGCGGCTTACCGGCAGCATCCTTGCCCTGGCGTTCGATGATACCGATGCAAGCTGTTGCCTCAATGAGCCTGCGCAATTCATCCTTGGTCACCTGTCTCCGATCATCCGCAGGAAGATTGTTCATAATGGTCGACAAAGGCGTGGATGATAGTCTGGAGAAGGCGAGTTGGTTGATGACATGATTCGAAATGGTTGCTGTCAGTTCCTCGCTGAGGTTGCTGACGGGCGATGGTGAGCGAGGAGCCGGAGTAGGAGAGGCCTTCCGAGCGGCACCTGCTGCGTTCCCGCTTGACGACTTCAGAGGCTTCGGGGTGACACTACCAGCCCGCTCCTCATCGGAGCTGCCACTGTAGTCGCGGTCGGGAGTACGGGCTCTCGGAGGTGAAGTGGCGGTGGTGAAAGATTCGAGACGGCTGGACAGGTTCTCGCCGCAGGGACCAAACGAAGGTATGATGGGGTCATTCTCCTCATCCGGATCTTGGTCGGCGTAATCCTCATCTGATCGCGGATCGCTCAAGTCACTCGAGATGGAAAAGCTCTGGTCCACGCTGGTGATGAAGGTAGCATCTCCCTTGCCAGTATCTGTCAGCTTGGGCAGTTCCTGCTCATCCTCCTCCTCGTCCTCATAGATCTCAACGGCGGCATCATCATCATCGTTGTCGGACAACAAGTCGTCCAGGTCGGCCTTTAAAGTCGATCCGTTGGCGGGTGTGGGTGACTCGGGGCTGCTGATACGTCTCGGTCGTCGAATGGGGCTGCCCTCGTCCGAGTCGGAGCCTGGTCGCCGGCCACGTCGCATTGGCCTCGGTGTCTCATCCCACGAAGAATCGCTCAAGGGGGCTGACGAGTCCCGATCCTTCTCCCGCGGCGGCCACTGCACGAGGACCCTGGTGTCATGAACATTGATCATAATCTCCGCACCCTCGGTTTCCGAAGTGAACGAATCGCCCTTTGCCAGCTCCCATGTCTGCCCTTGACAATGCAGCTTCAGGCCGTTCCAACCCGTACACGTAATCTCGACCTTGTTGGGCTCAAGCGCTTCGGTGGCGGGAATATATCGAGCGTGAACATGAACTCTGCTGACCAATCTGTTCGACGAGAGTTGATAGTGAGATGAGTTGCTGGACCTTCCCATGAGAAGAGTCTCTCCATTCTCGTTCAAAACCACGGCGCGTACGTCGGAAAGGGGGGCGCGTTCCGACACGGTCGACAACGTCCTTTGAAGGCCGGGGCGGGGGGCCATATATGGGGCGGCATATCCATAGTTGTATCCGACGCGTGGAGGGCTTGACGAAAGGATGCCAGTACTCGAAGTCGGGATGGGTGTTGGGTATTTCAGAAAGGCATTGGACGTGGCCTGCCGCTTCGAAGGCCGAGGCAGACCTGGGGATGAGGACAAAGGCTCAAACGGCGGCAGCAGTGACGGGGCCGGGCGCTTGATGCCTGCTACCGAGGGCAGGGTTGGCTCCATCCCGCTGAAGGTCTTTGTTGCCGATGGCGATGAATCCATGTTGTGGTGATCCTGTCAGGTACTGATCATGACAATTGGCGGGACAGGATGAGGACTTGAGCTCTAGGAGAGGGTGGTGGGAGCTTGGATTGGGATTTTGCAGTGTGGTGGCCCAGGATCTGAGGTGAGGTTCAGATTGGAGAGGCGGTTCCAAGGTCGCGTTCTCCACGTCCAGATCGCGTCCGATGTGCGGTCTTTTCCCCCTCCGCTACAGCTGCCGTCCACTGCCGTCCAGCTGCCTACTTCCTGGCTTGGATTGGGCCACTAAGTCTCCTGTCTCCGCGGTCTGTTTACCTGCAACAAGGGACAAGAAAAAGGGTCTAAAAACAGAGCTGGAAAAGGAAGACAAAGCCAAGGGACGGGAATCGTCAAGAAGCCAAAAGACGGGGTTCTGCGAATTAAGACAACGCTTTGCAAATCTGGCCTGTCTTCTATGATGGACCAGACAAGCGAAGCCAGGGCAGAGGAAATACTGTAGCCAAGGGAGTGGGGATGAGTAAAGTATTTAAAAAAGGCGATATGCACCATCTGGATTTCGCGAAAGGCCGCGCCCGTGCCTGTGGGACCCATTCACCAAAAAGGAGCATGGGTGAGCCTGACTTTTTTGTCCGGACATCTTCGGCCAAGTTGAGACGCGATCCATTTGAGACGTGCCTGCGGTTCCATCCGTCAAACGCGGCGCTGGCAGCAGCCTGTAAGCGGGCGTGCCTGTGCCTGTCGTGCCTGTCGTGCCAGTGTCTGGATCGCGCTTTTGGCGTTGACTGGCAGCGTGTGCCATCTGAACCGTGCAGCACGCATTTTGGGGTTCTGTCTGGTCTGGTAGCGGCTGCTCAGCACCGTCATGCCACTGCTGGGCGGGCGATCAGCGGAACCTGGAAGCTATCTGCCCGCATGCTCGGCACAATTCCTTGCTCTCAGATCACAGCAACCTCCACTCGTTCCTCCTCCGTTTGTCCAATATTTGTCAATTGCCCTGTCTTCTTTTCTTTTGTATCCGCCGTTCTCCGGTGAACAATCATCATTCATCATGGAGCGAAAGATCAAGGTCAATGAGCACTTTGTAGTCCACACTTTCATGGATTGAAACAGTGGATCGACCATTGAGAGTTCATCCATTTACCTATGACGTCTTTCCTTCCTCAACATTCAAATATCCACGAAAGTTTCCCGCGAACATGCTGGATTGTTTACTCTACGATTCCTCCTCTCGGCGGTCGTATTCATCAAATTCGTGACCGATCCATTGAAAAAGCTCGGATTGTGCAGAGCCTTCCTTGGCTTTTACACTTCTGATAATGCAATGGCACCCAAAGTGGAAGTCTCTCCAACATTCGCATATCGGCTTGTTTCCTCCCACGGCAATACATAACGGGATACGGAGGACTCCGTCCAAACAATAACTCACCAACCACCTCTCACTCTTTTAAGTCCGAGTCTGGCGCGTCCACACCGCGACGAAACGTGCAAAGCTGAACTCCACCTCCGTACCCGTTCGGTCAGCAGGTACCCCTCGATCCTTCGGTTGTCGACCAAAGTTGTTCCAGCCTTCACATTGCCAGGCGATGGAATGGATGACCGCTTGGACGAACAGCAACCTCCCTTTTGCGCTATCTTGAATTCACGAGCTCTTTTCACTTTGACTTCAGAGCAGCTCTCCTAATTCACTGCATATAGGATCTTACCACCCATCCCATGCATATAATCGTGTTTCCCATCTATTAAATCCGTGACTATCTCGATCGAAACCCTCAAAGAGTCACCAGCCACCCTAGTCAACATTTCGGCAACTGCTCTCTTCAACCACCAATCTTATTCAACTCACATTCAAAGAGCATGTCATGCGCTGTCTCAAAAGTCCACCCCGTACCTTGCATTAGAATTGAAACCTACGAGACATCACTTGGTCGACATTGGGAATTTGTTCCGTCATTAGTCAGGGCGGATATCGATCCCTTGCTTGGTAGCGATGCAATCACTTAAACTGTTAAGAACAGCCGACGTTCACAGTTGCCATGGTGAACAGCGGTTGACCATTGTATAAGGTCCCAATGTCAATAAAATCCTACGCCCCGTTGCCATTATCATTATCCAATATCCATGACTCCAAGCCCAGAAAGAACCAAACTGTCCTGAATCAAAACTCGAAAACTCCTGATGAGAGACTGTTGTTATATACGGGGGAACCAATCACCCCTCAAATCCCATATGCATTTTTGACCGAAACCATGCATCGCCATCAGAGGTCACCGCCCCCAAGCATAATCGGCCTCGGGGCACTCTTGCTCGCCTTTTTTATCGGCCCAAAGAACTCCGCAAACGTCTCATTCAGCAACTGATCCGTAAGCTGCATGTGATCACCCGGCGCAGTGCGGAAGTGCAGTCCACCTTTAAGATCCAGCTCGCGCAGCCCGATCCAGTCCTCCGAGTACATCCTCCTCGCGCGGAGGGGCGTAACCTCGGTGCCATTGACCTCATCGAACCAAGCTGTCTCCTTGGGTACCACTGTCGTGTCGTCCTCAAACATATACAGTACCAGATTCTCCAGCTTTGCCAAGTTCTCCCTGTAGGTCTGATTCTTGAACTTCCTCTCATTGTTGATGTCCGCCAAGAAGTTGGAATGCTCAAGATATTGCTCGTACTCGTCCGGGTTGCGATAGTACTGCGCCGGCACCAGCCGGCTCTGCACGAACTGCGTCCAGGCGTTGCCCTTGAGCAGCGCCATGGCGCCGCGGCAGACCCAGTCGGACCAAGGGCAGTCGCGGAAGGCGCTGATGCCGTTGTGTTGGGAGCCGAAGGTGACGAGGTTTCGCACGGGCGGGTTGTTGCACCGCTCGATGTAGCCGCGCAGGAACTGGCCGCCTTGGCTGAAGCCGAGGGCGTCGATGGCGGGCGCGGTCGAGAGGATCGGATGCGCGGCGATGTCGGCGCAGGCTTTGGCGACTTGCTCGGTCACGTTGCCGAGGAAGGTGGCGGAGCGGTCGCGGCTGCCGTCGTCGTCCATGCGGATGAAGTAGACGAGCGTGCCGGGGTTGACGGCGTCGGCGAGGGCGCCGACTTCGCGGAGGCCGGCGGCTGAGTAGCTGTCTCCTAGGCCTGTGACGGGAAATGGTTAGTTGCGAAGGGTTGTTGAGAACGGCGAATACAAATATATTGTGCTTACCATGCCAGATGACTAAAGGCAGTGGTGTGTCTTCAACGTCGTCGTCGCTGAGCGGCTTCTGTACGGGACTGGCCAGCGCGGCTGCGATAAGCGAGCCGCTGGTAAACAACAGCTTCAGCTTCTTGGAGATCGCCATCGTCGTCCTCGAATTTTCAATAGCCTTGTGTTATTAAGGGGGTCTTAACACTCCCGGACTAACATCAAGCAGAAACGATTAAAGAGCTCGTAAAGAAGCAGCTGATGTCCACAAGGTGCCTCCGGGGCTGCGTTGTTCCTTGTGGCGATGCGCCATCGATGCCAGCGCCGCTTGCAGCTTATCAATTGCCGGATGCGCCGGCAGGCAGTTTGACATCGCAGGATTCGGCTAACAGTGGGGAGCTATGCGCTTTGAAGCTTCCCATTGGCCAGGAGCCGTGAGTACCTCGCTGGCCTACACGACATACGCCGAGAGGCTCACCTTCCGACTTCCACTTGTCCAAGACTCCGATCCAACTTCATCCCTCTCTTTCTTTCACGTCCACTGTAGTTTTGCGTCCATCAAACTGGTCAACTCTTCCACTCAGTTACCGTTCTACCATCGCTTTTCCTATCAAGTCTAGTCCTCGTAACCCTTGCTCAAACTCACGCTTTGTTCCCCCGTTCCTCAGAGCTTCCCCCTGACCGCAAGAGCCAAACATCATCATCGCACACCACCACTTCAATCCATCATGATCATCACCAAGTCAACATTCCAGCAATAGCCTCAGGTCGATACACGAATGGGGCGAAAATCATACAAACACCGACGTGGCTTCTATTTACAATCCTCTTCCGCGGAGTGCCATTATTCATCGCGTGATGTCGGCTGCAACTAGTGTCCCCTCTTATGCCTATTGTCCGCAGCAATTTTTAACAACGAAGGCAAGATGGCCGAGCGGTCTAAGGCGCCACGTTAAGGTTAACCCTTAATCTGAGTTACAACTCAAATCCGTGGTCCGAAAGGGCGTGGGTTCGAATCCCACTCTTGTCATAATCTTTTGTATTTTTGCTGTTCTCGTGATGCACCGGAATGGTGAACTTCACCTTTTTGCCGATGCTTTGATGATGCTGGGGTTTCCAGGTAACTTCCTTTTTGGATCCCTTTTCATTTTGCTAGCTCAGGACGTAACTAGTATTGATATAACATACGTCTTGGGCGGGTTGTTAGTGTGCGTCCTTTGGTCAATATTCCAGGAGTTATTTTTCACTGGATGGAAAGGACTTCACACGATCATGGATATTCCAGGACATGTGACATGGACATGTTTTCTATCTATCCCAAGGCCTCGCACTTCGTCTCAACAGCTTTTGGAAACCGAGCAGTGCTCATTCAAGAAACCAAACTACTACACACACCGGGACTGGCTTATGCAGCTCAGTTGTCCTCCGTTCGGAGTTGAAGGATTTGACTGTTGAGATTAGAGTCTGACCTTGTGGGTTCAGTTGATTCTTACAAGATATGTGCTATCAAAACCTTTGAGGTTATTATTGCAAAGATAGAGGGCATATCATTTGGTCACGAACTACCATGAGGCAAAACTTGGTGTTGACTCCGGTCACTCTTTCATGATTATCTTTGACAACGGTTTGCAGAAAGGGAGGGAGTGGACTCCAACATTGATTTCTCCTTTCCATCGATCGCATAAACATTAATATCCAAAGCTATCGTCTACTTGAAGGAAACACCTCGGGGTCTACACGACCGTCACTTTCCATCCAACGGCCCACGACACTCAACCCGAACCCCTCTCTCTTCTCGGTACTATCCAGCGGAGAACTTACCAATATCCTCACATCCGCAGACTGCCGTTCCACATCATCCACCTCCAAAACCTCCACATCAGTACTACCAGCACTTCTGCGGAAGCTCCCAAGCACAATGTCCCTCTCACTCTCCGTCTCTGTCGCCATTGCCCTTGTCCACGGCCCTCTTTTCCGGCCGGTCACACCTCTCGACTGTCCATGCCATTGATACTGATGCGTCCCAGACCCGGGAACAGTCCGTCCCGCTCCAGCACCACCGCCACCACCGGCACCGGCACCGTTACTACCGTTACTCTTCCCAATGTTACTCTCCAACCTAGGGAACACTCTGACAAGCAACTGGCGCATGGCAGGCAAGCAGGCGCAAATTACGGCGACGTGGTATTCGACCGCGGACCAAACGGCCACGGGGTAGTAGTCCCAGGTTACGTTGGTAGAGGGCTGGAAGGCGAGGAGGGAATGGAGGCGGATTATGGAGATCATTGTATCGCTGGGAGGATATATCAGCAATGGGCCCGGGTAATGGGGGGAATAATGGTAAGGAAACCATGAGATGGAGGAGGAGACCAGGAGGCAGAGAGAAGAAACTTACAAAACCCCTACACACAACATCAACCCCACGGCCAACTTCTTCTTCCAATCCATGTTAAGTTTTCGGAGCTGAGACAGCGGGATGGCCATGATCCAGAGGTCGAGGACGATGGTGACGATGGACAGGGTCCATGCCGAGGTGTTGATGTTGTCACTGTTTTGTTTTGTTTTTCACTGTTAGCAAAATCCGTTCCTTTTCCTTTTCCTTTCATTCCCTCCCTTTTCTCCATCATTCCCTGCTCACATATCCATTTTATTCCATCACCAGCACCATCTCAACCACCATCTCACCAGCAACCATCTCCCCCGCCTTCAACACCAAAGACAAAAACAAAAACAAAAAGAAAAAGAAATACTCACCACCGCCCCTCATGCTCCCCATCCCACCCCTCCCAAAAAAACTTAACATTCGGCTTACACCCCATCGGCAACAAAAACAACACCCCAATCACGCTCACCACCCCCATCGTGCACCACAACACCCTCCTCGTCCTCTTCGACTCCCCAAAGATCCTCAAGTACATAAACAAAAACGGCATTTTCACATAGGCCATTATTGCAACATAGTACTCAATCAACACATAAAACACCTTCAAAAACCACGTCACCTCTTGCGGTGTCAGCGTCCATACGTCTCTCCCTATCCCTGCGCGGGCTAGGGAATGGGAGATTAGGACCGTGTAGGGGATGCCGAGCGGGATGGAGAGGAAGATGACCCAGTCGTCGAGGCCTAGACGGCCGGAGGGGTGGGTGAGGAGTCGAAAGAAAAGGCGGGAGAGGACGAGGAGGGGGGAGAGAATGCCGAGGGTGAGGGTCAGGACGATTAATTGGGAGGAGCGGTTGCGCGGGGTGTCGTGGCAGAGGGTGGCGGTTGAGTTGAGCGCGGTGAGGAGGGGGATGGGAGGGCAGGAGGTGGTGAGGCAGGAGGTGAGGGAGGGGCGGTGGTGAGGGTCTGGGGAGCATAGACAGGTGAGGAGTTCGGAGGATGTTGAGGAGGTGTTGTAGGAGCAGGGAAAGAGCGTCAGTAGCGGGATTATGCACTCGTCCTGGGAATAAGAGGGGGTGTTAGCTTTCCAGGTCTGTATTCTTAGAGTGGTTGTTATGAGAGTCTCAAAATAGACGAGAGGCTTGATGGTCATGGTGCTTAGGCAGGCTGTTGAATGGACGAAAGTAGGTAGACTAAACCTACCGCGCAACTAGGGTAACCCTCTGATATCTCTGGTATAGCCGTCTTTGTGATATTGTAAGCTCTCACCGGCGAAGAGAGAAGAGTCAGGAACCAAAGAAACTGAACAAAAAGTTCCCAAAGTGAGCGCCTCAAGACCGGAAACAGGCCCATATCTTTCTTTCCTTGGCCTCTTGGCCCTCGAATCAAGGTATGACCAGACCAAAAACAAAAGCCAAAAAGAGGCTGAAATCAGGATTGAAGTTAAGATTAAGTAGATATAAATAAGCCAAGCTCGGCAGATCCAGCTCCTAGAGCTAGTAAAATAGACGATGTGGTGAAACACGAGCTTATTTTCCACGTGCTGCTGCTGCTGCTGCTATCCCATTGTGGAAAGAGAGAGAAAAAAAAAAAAAAAAAAGGCGAGAATGTCAAAGCATCCTGAACAATGGAGACAAACGGCGGTATTTGAGAATGATCACAACCATGGAGGTACAGGTAGGGAGGAGTAGGGAGGAAACCATGATGACGGCGTACACGGAGACATGGAGAGCCGCAGAAGTAGTACTATACTAGGTAGATCGTGTCACCGTCACCGGTGTCCGGTCTCTCAGGTCTCCCATAACATGGGGTAGTCTGCGTACATACACACATCTTGATATCGACTGCCCGGTTTTGTGTCGTGTGCAATCAGAAGTAACCAGCCTACCCACATCCGTCTTCGGTATGGCTGTTGTATGGATGTCAGGTATGTATGGAAGCACGGAAGCCATGTTGTCAGAAGCACAGTGTCCCTGTGCTACCCGTCTCTGCATCTCTGGGTATGTGCGTCTCTTGCGTGTGTAAATGTAACAAACTTCGATTGTCCCACGAGCAGCAGGGACTAGCAGCAGGGACAAAGGCCATCCAGCATCTATCTGTATGTGAAAAGAAAGGAGAATCATTGAGAGGGAAACAGGAAGGTTACACACCCAGGACACCCTACCTAGTTTAGACAACCAAAGCCACTCGGCACCCCTATCCCCATGCTCCCCGGTTATCGCCTTTGGGGGTTGAATAACCCAACTGTTTGGGGCCCTTGAGGCGCTCAAATATATTGCACCCATTGGGTGGTGCGTTAAGTGCTGTTTTCTGTGCATGTGTCATGCCCTATCTCTCGGTAGAGTGCCTGTACCTGTGACACTTACCCAGCAGCAGCGCATATGCATGTGTATCTTTATGTGTATGAAGAGATCCGGCTTCCTTCCTTTTGTCCTTCCTTTGCCTGACTCCTTTGGTACTACCAAGTGCCGGAATTGAGGTGTGTAGAACGTAGAACAACGGCGCATAGCCTCCTTGAGGTAGATCGTGTTGTAATACCTTGCTTCGGATTTGTTCACTTCCTGAATTTGTGTCTCCCGAATTTGTGCAAGTTGAAAGAAGCGGCTATAACTGACCGGGAGGATATCAGACAAATTTGATAATGGCTCCTCTGTGAGAACGCATCACCTGATGCGGGATAGGTTAGCACATATCAAGGCTACTTAGACGCGAGGACCCTCCTCCATCGTCACAGTTCTGTTTCCAGCAATATGCAAGCGAGTATGGCCCTGCCCTGAGCTGAGTGCAGAGTTGCAGTGCCTCTCCCATTGCTACCATACCTAGTTACTGATAAGGTTCCCCAATACTACCAAGTAAGAAGCTGAACCATCCCGCGCCTTTCCAATTGCGTGGGTGTGAGAGTCAGCTGCAGGGTGTGGTGAGTTTCAGACCCCTGGGCAATATGGGAGGAGGGTATTCCCATATGATGCCATGCATGAGGTGTGGAAGAGGTGTGGAAGGGATGCGGATGAAACAAAACACGAGGGCTCCGGGATGTCTGGATATTTTACACATGCGAGTAGAGCCACGTGCATCATGGGCTGGGATTGATCCTTGTGGCAGTCTGATATCGCCAGGCACCCAGATTCCAGCCTCATGACGTGAATAGGACGGGAAAGAATAATGCGACTGGTGGATAGAAGAGCGTGGCTCATATCGTCGACTTCAAAACTGTTACTCGATCCCCGGGTTGACGCAGATGTCATGAGAGAGTTGCACATGTTTGCCCTCGTGAATGCTCGTAGCGGTCTGCTCTTGTTTCGAACAAACAAATGTACCTAGCCGTCCAGATATTCGGGTCGGCATGAAAGCCCATTCCGGGAGTTCACCGCAAAGTTGGTTGCCATATGGAACCATTTTGGGTCGACCGGGAAGATATTCGAGATCTAAGCCAGGTACCATTCCAAATAATGTGCTTCATCAGGTGAGAGGTGAATGTGTCAAGGCAGCTCGAAGAAGGGTATTTTTGGTGAGAGACGCACGTTTTATTTACAGCATAGGATCCTGAGTATACCCGCCTAAGAAGCCTTACGCCGACTTGACAGCGAGCTTCTCCTTCATCTCGGTCTTTATCCTGGTGATGGTGCCAGAACCGCTGTAGACCATGGCGGTGTAAACCATGGCCACACTGGCACCAGCATTGAGAACCTTCAAGGCCTGCTCACCGTTGGTAATTCCACCAGAGGCGAACAGAACCTTTTGCGCAGCGCTCTTGTCGGACTCAGACTTGAGAGCATAGCCATCGAGCATCTTGCGGTACCTCCCAATCAGGCTAAGAGTGCGCTCGAACAGAGCAGGGCCAGAGAAACCTCCCTCCTCGTGGAGAATTCTGGGCTCGTCGTCGATCAGCTTGACGCCCTTGGGAACGATGCCGGTCCGGCGCTTGGTGGTGTTGCCGACAATGACACCGTCGACACCGCTGTTCCACACAGCCTCCACAACACCTTCCATTTGTGTATCATCATCCTCATCGGGTGAAACCTTGACCATGACTCTCGGCTTGGTCTTCCTCTTGGTTTGCTGGGCCGCATCCACAACAGCTGAAAGAAGCTTGGTCAACGGTTCGGTAGCCTGCAGGTCGCGTAGGCCGGGGGTGTTGGGGCTGCTGACGTTGACGACAAGGACGTCGGCGTAGGGGGCGAGCTTGTCGACGCAGTAGACGTAGTCGCGAATGACAGCATTGACATCTTTCTCGTCCGTCTTCTTGTTCTTGGCGATCTGAACGCACAAGAGACGACCGGGGTGGAGACTGCCGGGAGGGATGTCATCAGTGCCCTCCTCGTTCAGCACCTGGTTCTCGCTGAGGCCGACAGAGCGGGCGAACTTGCGAAGGCGTTCGCGCAGGCGGGTAGCCATGGCGTCAGCGCCGCGGGAGTTGAGACCATAGCGGTTGATCAGGCCGTCGACGGAGGGAATGCGGAAAACTCTGGGCTTGGGGTTGCCCTCCTGAGGGAAGGGAGTGCAGCCACCAACCTCGACGACACCGGCACCGAGGGCGAACAGGGGATCAGGGATCTCGGCGTCCTTGTCGAGACCAGCAGAGATGGCGATAGGGTTGAGGAGCTGCTTGCCGAAAACATTGACAGACAAGGGGCCGTTGGGATACTCGGGAACTCTCTCGCGAATGTGGAGGCCAACCTCATAGAGGCCCTTGAGGGCGGCGGTTCCAACATGGTGGGCTTCTTCGGCATCGGGGTAGATGGTGCGAAGGAGGCGAGGAACAAGGTACTGGTGGACGGAGGCGCGGGTGTCTGTCGCGTAGTAGTAGCCGACACCGAGGACGGCAGCAAGAACGGCGGCGTAGGCGGAGAGCTTTAGACGGCAGGAAAGAATCGAGGGATCGGCGACGGCAGCTTTGGTGGGCTCGGTGGGAGTAGCGTTAGTGGTGGTGGTCGTCGTCGTTGTCGAGTTTGGGCGACGAGGAAAGGACTGGAGTCTTGGCTTGGGCGCAAGAGGGCGGAGGGCTGCTGAGAGGGCAGGTCTTGTCCTGAGGTAGGGGGCGGCCATTGTGAGGGCTGTCGAGTGTTTGCTGGACCAAGCCAACACTCAATGTTTTGGTGGGAGAGAGAGGAAGCTTGGGTTGCTTGGGTGACTCGAAGCGAGAGAGCCCAGGGTGGAGATGACGATGACGATTAGATGGGACGGGGACGACTCCGAGCCGGAAACTCCAATTCCAAGCTCAGCTCAGCTCATGAGGTGTCATTGTACCGAAACTCCAGCCGCTGTCCGGTGTCCCGGTCGGGGCTCCCCCGCCAGTTTCTCGCCCGACTCACCGAGAGCGGAGACCCCACTGAATTTGGGCTGATGTCGACAGGAGAACGGGCGGGTACCTGACTCCACCCACTATAATTCCCCTCTACGGTTTCATTTTTCAGGGACCATCCACCCACTGCCATGTGCCCCCGATTTGAAGATGGAAGGTCGTTCATCAGTGCGCCTTCTTTGAGGACAGTGGCACAGCATCATCTGTTCCTCCCCTCTTACCATCCTCGGGAAGAACACACCAGAGAAAAACAACAAAAATGTATTCGCTCAGCTGACACGATATCTCCATGTCGATGCAACCAAAAACCGCCCAAGAACGCCGACCCATGCAATGATGTCTATGCAACCCCAAAATGCCAAAATAACCACCCATCCTCTAGGTCCCCGATGAAAATGCTCCCTCCTCTTATCACCGCCGTATTCGCTAATTCACAGCCGCCGTCGCCATCTCTGGTCGCGTCGATAGCTCTAGTTGTCGCGTCGCGGCCTGTGTCGATTCCGCTTCGACCGCCTTTGCCAGCAGCGCCGGCGCCGGCTCGATCGTCTTCCCATCCTCGGCCTTCCGATTCAAGAAGCTCAGATACGTCTGCCACCCAACCGCGACCACACCCGCAAACAGCGACCGGTATTCCATCGGGATGAACGTAAAGCTGAATGCCGTCACGGCCGGCCAGAGTTTGCACGAGTTGACAAAGCTCACGGGCACCGTGACCCGGATGCGCTCCACGATATTATTCCAGCTCTCGCCCGCGAGAAACGCCTGCATGCCGAAGAAATACGAGTTGAAGATCGGGGTGAAGCAGATCTGGTTGACCACCACTTTGGTGCCCAGCGAGAGGATGCGCGACGAGTAATTAAAGTTGTTGGACAACCACAACGTCCTGCAGGCGCAAACCAAAATACGTCAGTCTTATGATCCCTTTCCGGTCGCATCATCGCATATACAAGACAAGACAAAATCAGGGAGGGCTTTGCGCCTACCACTTAAAACTGGGAATCGACGATATGGACCCGATAATCAGTGACCGCACCGTCCGCTTGGGATCATAGTCCTTCCCGCCCATCCTTTGCGCAGAAATATCAGAAAAGAAGTAGATGACCAGCGACGTGGCCACCTGGGTGGTATAAGGTCTCTTGCGCTGGGCGCGCGCATATGCGAAGGCCGCCCTCGTCAAGGGCCCGAGTCGCTGCCAGAAGGGAAGGGTAGGGACGTTGCCCGCTGTCGGAATCTGCTCGCCGGCCGTCGGAGGTTTGGTCGAGTATTGCGCCCGGCGCTGTCGGACATGGCGAAGAAATTCGACTTTGCGCCGAAGTACGGCCCGGAGTAGTGATTCGGCTGCCATGCTGCTGTCTTGTTTACGGTAGGTGTGGTATCTCTGTCGCCCGATGTCGCCCGTTCGTGGTCGGTTGATGTGTTGAACAGTTGAGCGATCCCTCTCTCTAGCAGCTCTCGCTTTCTGATATTCGCATCGCAGACTGTCTAAGCGCAACAGGAAAGGAAGGGAGAGAAAAGACAAAATGAGTCGAACAAAGAGAACAACGGCTTGTCACGGCCTGGTCAAGGGAACCCGATCCAGTGACAAGGCTTAAAGTGCCCTCCGGGTGACAGGATCCACGAGACCTTCTAGCTGACCCACTTTAGGGGGCCGGCGTTCGCTCTAAGAATGTTCGATGGCATGTACCTCACTCCCTGGAATGTATGGCACAGGTACTTCTACACCTTCATCCCAAAACTGCCATGATGTTCGCCCCTATTTTTGCCTTGTTGTTCCCTGAATTCCGGGCCGCTCAGGGGCTCCCGTCTGTGCTGTCTGTGCGAGCTTGCCGAGCCAGGAACCGCTAGAATGACTGTTTCGCCTGTCACAGCGACTCCAGCAACGTGGTTGAGCGCGAACGGTCCTCAAAAGGTCAAAAGGGGGCAAACAACACACAATGTCAACATTGGGCTAGCCAGTCACGCAATCAAGGCCACAGCATGGCCACACCATCACAGGTTAACCGCGGGAGGGTGCCCAGGCAAACCTGAAAAAAAAAAACACAAATAAAAACACAAACAAAAAACCAAAAAAATACTTACTACGCTGGGAAACCGCTTGGTGAAAACCCAGATGCCCGCTTGGGATAGATATGCTCGCTGTGGGTTAGTATGTTTGCTCGTTCGCTGAGGATAAGATATTCGCTGGATGTTCGCTGTAGATAAGTATATTCGCTATGGATAGGAGTACGCTAAGGTGAGAGCTCACCATGGGAGAGTGCCCAGGACTTGCCCAGACAGCTCTCCCATAGTCGAAAAGTTGCCCTCGACGAGAATCGAACGCTTGACCTTGGGGTTGAGTACCCAAGCTAGGTGCAACCACGTGGCCGCTCAGCCACTAGATCGAATTGGGGTCATTATTACCCACTTGACACAAACACTAAGCCTATATAGGCATTTCTGAATCTTTCCCACAAACAACTGGAACGGATGAACGGTCGTGCTTGATTGCCCGACATTTGTTTCATCTTATCGACGAAATCACAAGAGCATTCATGAGATGGAGATTGCCGATTAGCGATAACAAGGCCTAATCATAACGCTCATATTATTATCATTAACCATGTAAATCTCGACTATGCATGTAAATCTTCAAATGTCCCAAATAGCCATTTCGAGGTTGGGTATCATGTTCCTGTCTTTCCATCCCGTTCCTTCCGTCCCATCCCTTTAATTTCATCTCATCTTTTACTTCAGCTCAACATAAACCGGCACCTGCACTCCATCCCTTTCCTTCCCATCCGTAGAACCAGGGGCAGCCACAGAGCCCTCAATGCTCGCCTCCTTAGCAACCACAACAACACCACCCTGCTCCTGCTCTCCCTCAGACGTAGACGTAGAAGTGCTACCACCATCCTCCTCCAACTTCCTCAAATTCACCGGCCTCTCCGGCACCATAAACACCACCGCCGACGTCGCCGGAATCGTAAACCCAAACATGGCAAACGCAATAACCAGATTGACCATCGGCGCCACCTGCGCTGCGCCAATACCAAAAGCCAAGCACGAGCCCACGCTCTCAAACGACCTGACAATTCCCACCGCCAGCCCCAGCGTCTCGAGATCGTCGAAAAAGGCGCCGATAAGCCAGTACACAAACATGTAGTGACTTTCGTTGAGGAACCTGAGAATGACCATGGATGCGAAACCGCGACCAAAGCCAGGGTTGGCCCAGTCTAGCGTGATGGGGGTGCCGGCCGCTTTCAAGTCGCCGTATAGCTTCTCGTTGGCGGTTTGCCAGCCGAAGGTTCCCAACATGAGAATCACGAAGAAGGCCCATGTGATTCTGGCAACGGTCGGGCGCGAGAGCGATTGTCGGTCGTAGAACCAGCCCCAGAAGATGTTGGCGGCTGTGGCGACGATGCCGGAGACGAGGGAGCCGAGGGTGCGGGAGCGGACTGAGAAGCTTTGCGGGTGTTAGTTTCTGTTGACCAGGTAAGATGGAGGATAGAAGAGAGCATGACTTACTACTTGGTCATATAAATCCCCAAATAAGTGCTATTCCACTGAAACCCGATCAAAATCGGCACCAGCAGGTACATCTGCCTGCGCTTAAACAGACTCCAAATCTTTTTGAACTCGCCCTTAACCGTCTTATTCAGCGTCGGATCCTTCAGCCTCGTCCCATCAGCCTTAATCACCTTCTGCGGCGAAGACACCAGCAACGCAAACGGCAGACCCAGACACTGCAGCGCAATCAGCACCAGGTACGTAGTATACCCTACTTTGCCCCTGCCTTCCTTCTTCACGTTGAGGGAAAGCTGGATCGAAGCGCCGATCAGCTGGCCCAGCTCGCGCAGACCCAGCCAGATGCCCGTGAACTTGCCGCGGTCCTTGATGTCGGCGTAACCGAGCGCGATGGCGCCCTCGGAGGCCCATAAAGCGGAGGCGGCGATGCCACAGAGGGCGCCGCCGAAGAGGACGAACCATTCGGTTCCGTAGCGGTTGTTGACGTAGAGCGAGGCGGAGTAGGGCGCGTAGCCCAGGGTGCCGATTATGAGGACCCATTTGATGCCGATCTTGTTGGAGAGGATGGAGAAGAGGGAGCACCCGAAGACCATGATGCTGGTTGGGGTGTTAGTTTTGGGGACCCTGTGACTAAGAAGGGGGGGGGAAGGAGAGGAGAGGTAGACATACCCAAAAGTCAAAGAGTTAGATGCGTTAATCAGGTACGGCTCCTGCGCGCCGCCGGCACCCGTGCTGTTGAGGGCATTCCAGATACCAGGCTGGGTGAACGAGATGAGACCGACCATGATGACGTTGAACAGAGGGCTGCGGTACCACCGAGTGAACCTCGATACTGGCTTGGTGATTTGCTCGTCAGCATCTGACCCCGTCGAGACGGGGCCGAGCTCGACGTTCTTTTCCTTGTTGTCTGTCGAGGACATCTTGTCTGCCTTGCCTTTGACTTCCAGTAGTCGAGTCCTATGGGCAGCAGAACTCAAGGTAAAAACAAGATCCAAAGGGTAGATCCGGTCTTTCATCACACCCAAACCACCGGGACCTCGCCCGTCTTTATGTATCGTCTTGAGTCCCATCCCCATCTCCATACTCCATGGCGATAACGGCGGCAAAGATGGCTGGGCTGAATCCGGACCCTTGGTTTGCCTCGCATCCACATTGCATAGGGACCGCAGTGTGACTCTACATCACATAGTAAAGCGCGAAGTGGAGGAGGCTAGAACTTTGACAGCCCCCCCACTTCCACCCCCGGCATCTCATCCACCCCCACCCCAGAATCCAACCCTTCCTCAATAATCTCATCAAAAGCACCCCTGACTCCCTCTCCCCTAATTCCAGCACCCCCCCCCCCCCCCCCCCCCCCCCCCCCCTTCCTCGTACCCTCGGTTACGGTTGCTGAGTTTTCTTTTTGCTCGTTCCAACACGGAGAATTCGTCAAAATGGGTGGAAATGTCGATGATCCCCACGCGATGGGTGTGTGGGGGCCATGAACGAAATTGATACCGTCCGTCCTGACCGTTCTGCGCGAGTCGTGGTCGTTGGTGTCGTGAACTTTTGTGAGGATAGCGAATAACCTCAAAAGGGGTTAGCGGTTCGGCAGTCTGTTTGGATAAGCGAAACTAATAAGGTTTAGGTTATCGACAAAGAAGCGTTAGTGGAGTAAGCCAAGCCTTTCTTTGCATCTCACCCTTGTTTAGCACCATCACGACATCGGCCGCTAGTGAGGTGATGACTGTAACCTTGTACCCGTTAACGACAACCAATTCGTCAAAGTCTTTGGGAATGAGAGTTCGCCGGTTTCCACCTCCACTATAAACGAAAACCACGTTCTTGGACGATGGAGAATCGTCACGTGAGAGGAGGTTGGAAGATATAGAAGATATGGAACCCAATACATTTTAGATACCGTTTTGCCTTGTTGCCGACTGGATGGCTCGCATGGCAAAGGTAACCCACGGTTTAGACGTTCATCTTTGGAGTCATTATCTTGGCTTCGGCGTGCTTACAAGGATCCGTTTGCGCCATCCACTCCATTGAACGCCTCTCAAAGCTAACACCGCTTAAACTCTGCCAGCTCGGACGTTAGACTGCTTTCAGAGCAATGTATCACGGAAACAATGGGTTGGGGGTCTCCGGGCAACTGGCATGAGATTCCTCCGAACGGGAGTTGAGAAAAAAGTCTCCGACCACTCTGCATGGCTTCATTGTTGACCCGAGCTGTCGGAACACTCGCTTGTTGAGACTCTGGGAAGGTGTTCATGCAAGCTTGACGTCTGGTTGAAAGGATCCCACCCCTTCGGTGCTGCTAACAATGCCTGTGAGTACTAGACGGTTTCGATGTTGGTTATGGGCTAGAACTTGGAAAAATGCGCTTTCAACAACCCAAAAAAGGCGCTGGTGCTATACGCACAGTACAGTCCAATACTGCTTTGTTTGTTAGCTCGAGACCTCGGGTCAACTTCCCTAAGCGTTTTCATGCTGTGAATATGCTTTTTCCAAGATAAAATACACCATATTGGATCTTGCTGATGCCTTTTGGATCCGTACCTAGCCATTTTCATATTGTGAATATGCTTTTTCTAAAGTAAAATACACCGTATTGAATCTTATTCATGCCTTTCATTTAGTCCTTGTAAGGTTTGGGACAATTCGGAAGCGATCACGTCCAGTGTTACCAGGAGTAGGTACCAAGCTAACAAACAAACCAGCACTAGATTGTAACTGCTAAAGCCCCCTCTCCTTAATCACCACCTCCACCCCTCCTCGTTGAACTCCCCAAATAATCAATCGGATTCCGGCACAACGGGCACGTATTCTTGTTGCTGTTCTGGAACCACTTGTACAGGCACAACCTGTGGAACAAGTTATTGCACGTGCCGCACCTCTTATCGGGCAACCTTTTGTCCGCCGACACGACCGCGTAGCAGATGGGGCACTCGGTATGGCCCTTGAGCGCACCGATAATGTTTCTCCTGAAGGCGGCCAGGCCATCGGTGATGCTTCCGTTGGCGAACGTGATGACGCCTTGCGTGGCCCGCACCCAGCTCTGCCACTTCTTCTCGTCGACGGCGACGCGGTTCTCGCCAATCACTTCGACCGACTCGAGCGGGTAGCCGGCGGGGATCTTGATGGCGATGGAGGCGAATTCTTCGTCGATCTCGTAGCCGGCTGAGACCTCCTTGGCGGTGCGGTTGACACGCACGCGGAGCTCCTTCTCGTCTTCTTGCGGAGCTTCTTGTGAGGAGGCCCAGTCGTTGACTTCGTCTAGGGCGTCGGAGATCAGGAGCGGGGCGTAATACTTGGCCATCCAGGAGTCGAGGGCGATCTTGGTCTGCTTGCTGCGCAGGTCGAGGTACCATGACTTCACGAGGCCGGGGAGGAACTTCAGCGAGAGATAGAAGAGGTGGACAAGCAGCCACTGCATGTCACGCTCTGGGGTTCCCTCTTCGGACTGACTGATATCGTATGAACGGATGTGCTCCACGCTAAACGTGTTCTTATCGAGGTTTAGCGCCTGGCCGGTGGAATGGCCGAGAACATCGAACATTAGCTCGAGCAAAGCATTAAGCGAGTTGTCGGATTTGAGGGATTCTGTGTATTGCTTGCGGACTTGAAGAGGAGCCTGGTTGTACGCATCGAAAACGAGATGCCAGCCAAGGAGGTAAGAGCGAATATCCACAGGGAAGAGCGCTAGTTCCTCATCAGTGTATTTCTCCAATGCCGGGACGGACTGGACGATGGAGAGCAGCTCGTCGGGGAGTTTGGCCACTGCTAGATGTCAGTATACATGGTCACAAGTAATTTAAATACATCGGAAGGACGACATACCCTTTTCTTCCAGAAGAGTCTCCAGGACTTCCTCTTCTTGCTGGGCAGGTAGGGCCCGGTGAAGCAGACCGAAGGCAGCAGTCTGAACGTCCCGTGAAGCGGAAGACAACAAGCCATAAAGGTTGGTCAACAACTCTTTCTCGGATGTGAGATGCTTCATAGGAATCTTCTGGACCACTCTGCAGAGCGTCTCATCGAGAATTTGGCGAGCCGTATTGACCACATCATGTGGCAACTCGAGCAGCCGAATAAGCGCCTTGGACCGGTCAAGTGCCGTCTCTTCCAAGGCCTCGACAAGGTCATCGTTGGGATCCTCCAAAGCCTCCATCGCCGATACAAGTCTAATGGACGGCAGAACGTAGGCGGGCCATCTCTGAGGGGTATCGTTCCTGGCCTTCTCCCCCAACAAGAGGCAGTAATCGATGGCTTCCCGCCAGTACGGCCCATACACCTGGGAAACATTGGGCAAGATCCGATGAATGCCCTTGCATACCTCGGCAGTAAGACCAAAGGTCATCTCGTCGGGAGTTTGCACCCACGTAGTGAACTGCTTAAGAGCGAAGACGAGTTTGCGCTGCTCAACCGGTGTCTTTGCCGGAGGGTAGACCGAAAGGCAGATGTTCAGGAGGACCACATTGTACAAGGTCTTCGGTGATGATGGGAAGCATCCTACAATGTCAGACACAAGACGGTTGTAAAGATTCGCGACAGCTTTGGATGACCCAAGTCCTTCGCCGAACCCGATGAGGATCGCGATGGCGGCAAAAACGGTCTGCGGCGTGGCCTTCATAATACCAAGCTTGCTGAACCATTCGTCAAATTTGGCGCCGACAAGGTAGCCATGCACGCTCACCAGAGCCTGAAACAGTTCGGTGAGGGCCTTGGATGCGTACAGTGCCTTGGAACTCAAGTCCACAGCCTGCTGGAGTAGGGACTGAATGAGTGTTTCCGCCAAGCTGTTTCCGTCAAGATCACCGTCTTTCCAGCTCGCCGAAGCCCCGGCCACTCGGGCAAGAAGCGCCGTGCCTAAATCCAAGAAAGACTGAATCTCACCAGACCTTTCTGCTCTGGTATCCTCAGCGGCACGCAAACTCCACAGTCCATTCTCCTTCATGACGGTCAAGTCGTCATTCGCAAGAACAGCAGTCAAGAAGATGAGCTCCAGGATGTCGGCCGGGAGGTTTTCCAGGTCTACATCCGTGAGGAGTTGGGTGGTGTATACGGCCATCCTCGCGGGAATTGACCGGCCCTGACGATCCCTTTTTTGGGTCGTTGGGGTGCTACCCTCGCCCTCTGTCGCCAGGAAGTAGGCACCACCAAAGCTGCTGGTAATGGACAGGGAAGGATCTGGGATATCCCGCAAAAAGGTATAGAGCTCAGTCTTCCACGTTTCCGCCGATGGGAGGATACCAGCCAACGGAACACCAGAGTTCAGGATATCCTTGGCATGGCGGACCAAGGTGTCGATATCAAGAGAAGATGGTTCGGCTTCAGCCATGCTGCGGCGAATGACTTCAAGCCACAACTTGTCCCCACCGTACTGTTTCTGGATAAGTGATCTTATGCTCGCAACCTTTGTCGCCCTTTCGGAGTTTGAGGCTTCCTCCAAAGACAACAGCCTCGCGAACAGATCAACAGGGGCGTCTGTGAACAGGGCTGACTTGTTGCGAAGTAGAAGATCGAGGGCCTTGAACTCTGGATCATGTTTTCCAGTCACACCGATATCCTGCGCAAACGAGCTAGCGAGAGACTGTAGCGCACTGTCATCCACAATAGCATGAGAAATACTGGCTCTGCAAAGTTGTTCCACAACCGGAGACGAAGGCTCCTCCTTGGCAAAGTCCTGCCAGGCTTCGACGAGGAAACTTTGCAGTGATTCGCTCTTCTGCGCAACCGCCTGAGGAAGAGGGACAGACACCAGTTCCTTGACGATTGGCGCACCGGAAGGAAAGCCACGGCTCAATGCAGCGTCAATAAGCTTTGCCCAGACTTGCTCGGAGAAGTCAGGCTGGTCCTGAGTGACGGCAGCCAAACAAGATGCCAGATACGGAAGTGATCGAGACACGACGATCTTCTCGAAAGCTTCTTGGTCGTCGAGTGGGAAAACCTTCTTGATCAAATCGCTCTTGGCGCACAGGCCTGGAGCCTTGGTGAAGGCGGCCTTTAGAACAGCCGCAGCGCAGAAAGGCTTGTGGTTTCGCCTGGAAAGCAAATCTTGTGCGCTTTCCAGAAGTTTGCTTGAAGTCGAAGCGACCACACTTGGCAGATCAGCATCTCCATCGAAGGTTTGTTGACTGGGTGCGCCCCTCAAGAAACCTTCTACTAGAGTAAACCAACGTTCACCTTGGGCTGCCAGCTCTAACTGAGACTTTTCATAATCGGGGGAGACTTCAGGGAGAGAGTTGGAAAGACCCGTGGCAAAGTCGTCACCGAGCTTGTTCCATTCCTCCTTTGCTGATGCCCGCACTTCTTCGCTTCTAGTGTATGGTACAATCTTCCATGCCTTGAACAAGTGTGGAGGCTGCGCATAAGCCCACGCCGATGTCTCTGTAGAAGCATGCAAGTATTCCCGAGTTAATGGGTACAGGTTTTCCTGAAGGAATTCCGGGCTTGGTGTAGAACCCGCGGTAATACGCTCGACCGTGTTGAGGTAACAGGCCCAGGCAGACGCGGCATTTTGACGCCGCTCCTCACGGCTCGTAATGGCAGTTCTCATGGACTTAAGGAAGGCCGAGGCATTCGCAGCGTAATCCGGGCAAGATGTTGGCAAAATGGCAAGCAATTGATCCAGCTCTTGCCAGTACTCATCCGAACCTCCCTGAGAACCCCTCTGGACCAGAGGCCTTAGGCGGTCCAGGGGACTCTTGCTGCCCCATACCTTGGGGAAACGTTTTGTGACGCTGATCAATGCCCTGAAAAGATCCACGGCTGAGCCTCTCTGGTCCTTCTTGGGGCCTTCCGCCACCAGTACCTTGCCGACATCCTTCAGTTTGGGTTCCAATAGACTAGGCTTGTTGTCGAGGTAACTTGCGACGAGCTGGTAAAAGGCGCGGCGTACCGACGCATCATCGGAGGCTGCCAGGGTCCAAAGAGTATCGGCGTCGAAGAAGCGCTTCAGTTCGTCGGGGTATTGGTCGTCCTTGATTGTGGGCAACAGGTGCTGGATCATGGCCATACTACTTCCGAGCACGCGGTAGTATTTCGCCTCCATGTCCTCCTTCGATGTCGTCCTCTCATCACTAAGAGAGTCGACTGTTTCTCGGATGGCCTCGTTGGCATATTCTAGGAGCTTCCCCTGGAACGCGATCCAGAACTTTGCCTTCTTTTGGTCCGAGTCGAGAATGTGAGCCGAGACGGCGAGAGCAGCGCGGGCGACTCCCTTGTCCTTGTCGAAAGTGCCAGCAACCCATGGGCCGACAAGCTTCGGTAGCGTCTTTTCAATGCGTTTCTTGGCTGACTTGACGAGCTCGAGGAGGAGGTTGTGGGAGAGTTCTCGGACACGGCGGTTGTTATCGATGGCGACACGGGGGTAGAGTTGAGCCCAGACGTCTATGACGGAGTCGTCGACGGGCTGATCGGACTTCTTGACGCATGCTATTATCTCTTCGAGAGCCTTGGACTTTGTTGTGCTGTCTCGCTTGAGGAGGTTCTTGAAGGGCACGATGACGTCTTGGGGGACGCTGGAGAGGTCGGGGGGCGGAGCGACGTAAGATAGCGATGCTGTTGACGACGAGAAGGCGCCAAAGCCGCCGGAACCGAATCCTCCTTTCTTCATGGTGGTCGTGTGTCGTTGGCTAGAGATAGGTCGAACTTGGGTGGTTCAGAGGCCGGATCCGACTAACGGCGGGGAAGCAATAAGAAGGCGTAAGAAGCACGTTAAGAGATTGAATGCTAAAGCTGGAGAAACCTAGCTAGAGCTGTAGATGAAAAATAATGGCAACTCCGTTCAAAGCTCGCGCTCATAATCCGTGATGTCTAGAGGAGTACAAAGTTATTCAGTGCAAAACCTCATACCACCATCGCGATATCCTCTTGGCTGTCACGACAATTACGGCAATAAGCCTGCCGGTATGATGCTTCACGTCTTCTCGGTCTACCTTTCCTGGTTCCTGCATCGGCCATGGTGGGGGTAGCTCATCCGCTGGAGCATAAAAATCGCGGTGCACGTGATGAGGGGCACGGATGGATCCAGATGTTAGTGTTTACCTCATATTGGTATGCAAAACACTAACAGACTAAGATCAAGTTCACCAGTTTTGGCATCGTCAACACTGAATTTGCGATTATTTTGGCCTTCACGTCTCGAGCATGGTTTCCCGTGTCATTTTGCTGGAATCCAGTTCAGCAGGCCCATTCTGCGCACTCTGATCTTCGCCTGCCGATTTTCTCACTGCTTTTGGTCACAGATGATCGAACATCGGCGCTCCGGAAAAAGCTCCTCAGACTGACACAAGCCGGAAGATCGGCAAGTCGGATAACCTCTTTGACTTTTTGCACAGCCCAAAGCGGATGGACGCCCAGATAGCAAATGACAGGCAGGCGCCGGAGCCATCAGTCAATCTTGAGAATTTGTCAACAGTGTCTTGGGATGTTCGCTTCTTTTGTTGAGCAACAACCATTTTCCCTCTCTCTCAAGAAGCACTTTTGTATAACTCAGTGTTCAACATTGTCGTTGCCGGGACATGACGTAGTTGGCTCGTGCATTATACTGTGAAGTAAACAAAGCCTTGAAAGTTGAGGCTATTGCGAGCCAGCCGAGGAGGTCTTGCCTGGTTATGTCACTCTATAAAAGTCACCAAGGCCGAAGCCATCGTGAAATGAAAAGGTGGATGGGAGAGCCGGTTGAGCAGGTGGTTGGGCGCAAATGTTCATCATTACCCTTTCAGTGTCCTCCAGTGCCTCCAATCTCTCACACTGGCCGACCATCACCAACTTTCGAACCATTGTTGCTCTTGTCTTGGCGCTGACCCAGTCTGGTGGCGAGAGCGGGTTAGCGGGGCGGCCGTGTCTCTTTTAGCGCTCTCCGTTCACGATGCATGTCCCTGTGGACCCTGTCAGACTGTCTGGCGTTCCCCAGATGCCACGGGTTTGCTCCACCAACACTAACATCGTGGGAACTGGGAATAAGAGAACCCACCGTGGACGTCAGCGTTCAAACCGGTTCTTGAATTTTGGGACTCTTCATCGAGATTCGAGATGGTCCTTGTGTCGCAGGAGGTGTCGGTCCGTTTCCTCAGCTCACATCAGAGCAGCAGGAGGTCGCGTGGTTCGACTGACTTTCTGGCCACAATGCCACTCACCTGCACATGGGAAACGCCGACAGGGTCCAAAACTGTTTGAAGGGACTTGGGGACTTGGGACCTCACAGGGACAACATTGCCTCGCTCTGCTTGACTGCATGCAATGAATGCAATGAATGCGAGACCTGGACAGGCAGGCTGGGCAAGGGTACTGCTGCCGTTGGCCATTCAGACGCTCGAGAACGACGGAAGAGGCTTCTGATTTGAGCAACTGTCGGGCCATGTCTTACTGTGACGGGAGCATCAAGGGCGAACAAGGCGGAGGGCAATGCCATCTCAATGGTTCAAAGGACAAGAAAGGGGTCCACCCTGTCAGCCCCTGGCCATGTCCTGGAGACTGGAGAGCATCACAGTTGGAGTGTTGGGTCTCCAATGTCCCCCTCGTTTACCCCCCTCTCCCAAGATGATCCCCAGATCCCCCCCCCGTTTCTCCCCTCGTGTCCTTTGTTTCCGTCCAACAAGATTGGCTGACTATTGATGCCGAATCCCGTCTTCCCTCTCACACAGTCTGCAAAAGTCACACATCCTGCAAGTCTCCCTCCTGCTGCCAAGCCGTCGTGGAGCTCGTGGCCGCCATGGCTGCAACAATGTTTGGTTCCGTGGGCGGATCGTCTTCTTGATCTCCGTGTGCCGCTTCCCAGTTTGGTATAAGAGGATGTACACTAGGTATCGGAGACAACAAAACTGCACGTCCCATGCACAAGTCCCCTCACTGTGAGGAGTGAGGACGGTTGAAGAGGAGGGTCCCTTTCGGTTGCCGCCCTTGGATGATTAGCATGGGAGACCGGGGAGCGGTTGAATGAATGGAGGTGGTCCCTCTCCTTCGAACTTAAAACTCTCGATGGTTCCCAACGTGTGCCCATCGTGTACTTTTGCTCTCTCTCTCTCATATTCTCTTCTGGTCGTCCTTCCTCAAGAATTTTACTTGCTTTTTAACGTTCCTACATAGTGTGGTGGCACCGCGCAACCGTCCCACCCACAACAACCTGTTTCTCCAAATCAGTTCGTGACACTTGGTAACACTTGGGTGCCCTGCGTTTACCAGAGCCACCGGAAGGGGCAGCAATTGGAAAGTGCCATCGTCATCGTCATAATTGACACTTCAATCCTTGGCATTGACCACTCCCGTCTTTGTGTAAGTGCCCCGCCCTCCGCTTAATCCCGCCTACTTTTCTCCTATCGTCAATGCATGGCATAACAGCAGTGCAGATTGGGTTATATCACTTGCATTTTTCTTTCTTTTTCTCTGTTTCCTTTTTAGTCCTTAAAACTGACAATAAACCATCCGCCAGTGACCGTTAAGCCAAGAAATGTCACTTCAGTTTCAATCCTCATAACAACTATTCGCCATGTCGTTGACTTCCGCTTCCACTCCCACTTACCGTGCTGGTTGGGCCAAGGCCTCCTCTCTGGCTTCCGGCGCTGCTGTAGTTCGCCACCACCATCAACACCAGCAAACACGGGGCTTTCGCTTCGGTCGTACGTGGTCATCCTACCTCGACCCCGAATACACCCAAGATGTCTGCCAACGCCAACGCAAAATTCGCTACAAATACTTCCAGACGTTGAACCGCCGACTTTCGTGGGAGCAACACCCCCTGGCCGAGGATGCCAAGTCAACCATCAAGCGCATGTCCAAGGACTATTGGTACCCCATTGAGCAGGAAAATGCTGGGCGGAGATATCTCGACGAGGAAATTGCTGCCAACACCATCAATAACCCAACCGGCATCCGACCAGGTCAAAACATCGAAGATGCAGAGCGTGCACCCCTCGAGGACTTGCTATTCGGAGACGCCAAGAAACAGATGAAGACAAAGGCAGAGGCTCCTCTTGAGAAGTCGAAGCGCCATCGGGGTAACAAAAACAAGTTCAAGTCGGTGAAAGCGGACTCTGAATACGTGATTGACCCCATCACCAACCGCAAGGTCCTCAAATCGGCCACATTCGGCCTCGACAGCAAGGCCCCACCATCTGGTCCTTATACATCTCAGTTTACCAACCTCAACCCTCCAGAGCTAGACCCCTCCAAACCCATCTTCTATGACGGCCCACCTCCAGAGGCAGAGCTCAAGCTCTACAGCCAGGTCAAGGTCGACGACGCACCATGGAACCCGATTGACCCAGCATCTGCCACGACTCTTTCAGATGTGCTCCTCAAGGACACACCTGCGCCTGACCTGTTGAACGCCCTGTCGTCGGATCATGCTGAAGTGTCTTGGCACCCTAACGCGGGAATTGCCGCGACCACAGCCGTGCCGCCTTTGGGTTCCCTACCGCAACCGGTAGCTTATGAGGCATCTGAGACCGTCAACGAGCAAGAAGCGACACCCGAGGAGCTCAACAAGTACGGACCGGTTAGGGCAAGCGAACCTGATGGCAAGTACAAGCACAACATCGAGCCAGTCGCCAACCAATCTGAGCTGGGACAATACAACGCCGTTCGCAGCCACGAACCCGATGGGAAGTACAAGGACACTCCCGAAGTACCTGCCGACCAGACGGAATTGGGCAAATACGGAGCAGTTCGCAGTCATGAGCCCGATGGCAAGTACAAGCAGGCCTCGGAGGAGAATGTCGACAAGGCGGAGCTTGGCCAGTACGGCGCCGTCCGCAGTCATGAACCTGACGGCAAGTACAAGGACGTCGCCGCCGAGGACAAGTACGATCCGGCTGAGCTTGCCGAGTATGGCGCAGTCCGCAGTCATGAACCTGACGGCAAGTACAAGGACGTCGCCGCCGAGAAGTACGATCCGGCTGAGCTTGCCGAGTATGGCGCAGTCCGTGCTCACGAGCCCGATGGCAAGTACAAGGAGGAGAAGGGAGTTACCAACACTCAAGAATACGACCCTGCTGAACTAGCCGAATATGGTTCAGTCCGCGCCCATGAGCCTGATGGCATGTACAAGAAGGAAAAGGGGGTCAACAACTACGATGAGTATGACCCAGCGGAGCTGGCCCAGTACGACGCAGTCCGTGCTCACGAGCCGGACGGCATGTACAAGGAGCAGAAAGAGTTCACCAACACCCAGGAATACGACCCTGCCGAACTAGCCCAATATGACGCCGTTCGCGCCCACGAGCCCGATGGCATGTACAAGAAGGAAAAGGAGTTCACCAACTACTCGGAGTATGATCCCGCCGAGCTTTCCAGGTACGGGGCCTTCCGCGCCCACGAACCTGATGGTATGTACAAGAAGGAGAAGGAGTTCACCAACTACTCGGAGTACCAAGATTTGGACTCGTACGATAGACCATTCCTTAGTCATGAGCCCGACGGGAAGTATGCTGCCGAGATGGCACGCGCCGAGCCGAGATCCAAGTCTTCGGTGTTGAAGGAGCTCCGCGAGCGCGCGCAGCACACCAAAGATGCGGAGCTAGAAGCAGCTTGGGCTGCCCATTGTGAGAAGAATGCGGTGGACGAGGCCAAGCTCTCTGAGGAACTGTCTCAGTACGGTGCATTCAGGAGCCATGAGCCCGATGGCAAGTATGCTGCTGCTGCTCAAGGGCAGACGCAGGCCCGGGCTGTAGAGGAGGAGACTGCCGGCGAGGAAAACCCCCTCGAAGCCTTCACCTACGAAGACACCCAGACCACCAAGTCTCCGTCCATCCCATCTGCGGCCCCCGAGTCACAAACCGCTGATGCCGCCACCACCCCAACCTCTGAACCAACCCTTTACAAAGTCCTCGCCTTCAACCCGGACACTCAATCCGTCGAAGCAGCCGAGACAACCTCCAGCACCCTCCCCTCCACCTCCAACGCCTCTATCTCCCCCGCCGACGTGCTACCCCGCCTCACCAACATCTCCAAGTTTCTCCCACACTTTGCCCGCCTCGAGTCTCAAGGTTTTGAGATCGCCGCCGGCTCCGGTGACGTTCTTGTTTTTCGTAAGGTTCGGGAAGGTGTTACTTCCCCTCATATCCCCGTCCATGAGCCAGCCGTCGCGCATGCGAGACAAGCTGTTGCGGCTGATGGCAGCACCATCGCGACCAGCAGCTCCATCAACCCCATTGACATGACGGGCGGTGGGAAGAGGGATTACCACGTCGCTGCGGGACGGTTCGCTAGTCCGACGGGGTTTGTGAATTATAACCTTCCTACTGCGGCCAGTCAGTCTTCTGCGAGCGAAAAGGTTCATTTTGAACAAGCTGCTGTTGAGACTCGGCAACAGGAGCAGCAGCAACAGCAAAAGCAGGAGAAGGGGCAGAGGAAGAAGGCAAGCCTCCCCAAGCGCGCGGTCATGGGTGCTGCGTGGATTGCCGGGGGGGCTTACTCGGTTGGTGTGGTGAGGGAGTACTTTAGGACTGGGGGTGTTGATGGGAAGGGACCCAAGGGTCTTTGAGTTTTCTCCGATTTTTTGTTGAGCAAATGATCATGACATGACATGAGTGGCGTTTTTGGAGAATCCGATGGAGGGCAGGGCGTATATACACGACTGCCGGAGGGAAAGCCCTCAACTTGCATGCGATGGCATCGGTTTCTTTGGTTTGGCGTTTTTCCTCATTACCTTCTTTCTTCACACGGCTCTTGGTAGTCGTTTCATGCCCCGCTTTGCAGCAGGCCACTTCATCAGCAGCATTATCATGGATGGGATCATTGGACATGGGTTAAGGATGGATTATGGATTATGGATACCACACATACTAAGGTAGTCTCTCGTTGATAGCGGACAATGGGAACAATATGAATCAATGAACTGATTTCCATGACTTTGTGAAGTGATAAGAAATTGTAGGGAATGCTTGATACAAAATACAGGCGCCCGACGCCGTACAGTTCGTTCGTTCGTGGATAGTAGTAGTACAAAGTACGTCATTTTTAGGAAACCCCCGATTTCCCCTCCTCCACTCAGCATTCGAGCATCCGAGTGCTCACTGCTCCATACTATCGCCATTTTGTAGGATGAAAATAATAAGAAAACCAAAACCCATTAGTACCATTGAACATTGAACCCATTCCGTCGCTTGCACAATCTGATCATGCATAAACCCTGCTCTGCCTTTCCCGTGCCGGTGAGTGCACTTTCGATTCTCACGGCTATTTTTGTATCGTACCGTATCGTATCGGTTTGGTTTCGTGTCGTTGTCGTGTGCTTTGTGGGGGTCCTCTCAGGGCTATATCGATACTATCGTGGTAATGGTATCGACCAAGTGTCGGATCAAACGATGGCCTTTATAGTAGTCCTCTCCAACGTTCGTGATGTCCACGTTTAAAAACCATGCCCCTCCTCACTAAACCCCTCCTCCCCCGCCTTCCTCACACTCCCGCCTGTAGACCCGCTCCGCAGCTGCATTTCATGTTTGTACTGTTCCTGGGACCAGCTCTGTCGGCGGTCCAGCTTGGGTTGCCAGGTGGAGGTGTTGTTCATTGCTCTTTGGGCATAGGCGTCTGAGGTTGAGCTTTGGGAGCGCGATTTGCTTCTAGCAACTGGGGAGGTGGGTGACTTGGTTAGGTTGTTGGTGAGGTCGGAGTAGGGAGCTGAGGTGATGATGTTGGAGGGGGCGGTTTTTGAAGACATGTTGTAGGTTTTTGGGGTGTGTTGTTTAGGTAGGTTGTTGTTTTTGATGATGTTGATGTTGTTGATAGAGGTTGGCGTGATGTTGTGGTGGTTGAGGTATCGATATTCTTTGGTGATGTTGTTGTTTTGGTGTAGAATGGTTGAGGTCAAGGTCTGTTGTTTTTGAGGTGGTCGAAGTAGGTCTTTCCGTTGTCGGTGTTTGTTATGTTGGGTATCAATCAAGAACTCTAAGGAAAGAGAACTGTTGTCGCAACCCAATGTTTCGCTTGAAGGTAGGTTGGAATGTGGTATGAGACAATTTTACGAGGCAAGGTGGGAAACGGAGTGGACAGAAGCCGGATGCGACACACACCCAATTTATCTTCATCTTTCAAAAATACAGGAATGGTCTGACGTATCATCACAGGCAGCATCGGGATTCACTTCAGGTTGCTCCGCGGAGGCAGGATCAAGGTGGTCGATCAATTCTGGCCTCCTCACCTCATTGTGCAGCTTTGCTCGCCACTTGTTGGACGACGGGATTCCAATCGATTGACAGCATTCATCTCATTGCACAATTGGGTGGTGATACAAATGAGGTGAGTTTCTTTGACCGAAAGCTTTATCGTTCGCGTTACGTAGGACTGCTGCTTACCGGTCCACTCGCTGTAGGGCTGTAAGTAATGGGCTCCACCCTTCCCGCCTTAGCCGCTGAAGATCGTCTGTGAGCCCCCTGTAAGAGCAGCTTTTAGTGGAACTGGAGACCCTGACAGCGGAGTGCTGTGACGTTTTGTCGCGTTTCCACTTTGTCAACTTGCACACATTTTTTGTTCTTCAAGCCTCATTGATATCATTGTGCTGTTGACGACTAAGGAAGCTATAACTTGAAATTAATACGAATGGATTACGATGAAGGAATCCCCTTTGCCCTTTTTCCACTTTGACATCGAGATCCAACGATACCATGGCCCCGACGCCGATGACAGTCACCGGTCAACCTCACGATGTTTTGATCATGATGGCAGTCACGGAACGACCCCTCACGCCGACGCCGACGCCGACATCGCACAACACCGCTTTCAAGTCTCGACCGCTCGCTTAAATCGTCACTTGGTTCCCAGAAGCCCTGACCTCCTCAATTCGCCATGTATCCTGCAGAGGTAATCTCCTCGCACTCGCCCATCCGCCTTTCAGCGACCCGAAAGTGTTGCGTGATGCCGTCCTTTCCCAATGCCTTCGCGGACTAGTAAGTCTAATCGGCACGGTTTCCTCTGTTGGCGGCTCTGGGGTTTCCGGAAGAGCCTTTTCCGAAAAAGCCCTCGTCGAATATCGCGAAAGCGTCCTCTTCGGTTCCCGAATCAACACTGCTACCCCTGGGTCATTGATCTTCTCGCCAAACGACTCTCGGATTGATCGTGTCGCTCTGAGCGATGATTCCATCCGACGATGGTGCCCTTTCCCTCCTCTCCCTGTCCCCAAGAAGCTCGACATTCGGGAGACCCAGTCGGGTCGGATCGGCGGGTCTCCGATCCCTTGACCGTCGAGCTCGACCGGGGGAGGGTGCGTCCATGTCGCGACGGCTGTCTGTCCCATGCCGTGTTTATTGCCTGGAGGCACCTCTCGGTATCCCAGTTTTGCACCGGCGGCGAGACGATCGCTTGGAAGTAACGACGTTCGGCTGTCTGAGCGCTTGGTTCTGAATGTGAAATGAGCTCTGCCTTTTCCCGAAAAGGTGAGCAGGGAGAAAGAGGGCCACCATCGGCGTGGAACGCCCGGTTGACCGGCTCTGCGTCGTCGGTTGATTAGGACATGAGACAGAACCCAAATGATGACAGCGATAGACAAGCTGAGTAGCAGAATCAGGCTTATGCTGGTTCCGTGGTTGAGGGACCCGCCGGTATCAGTGCCTGATACTTCACTGCTGGACGTGGAAGACGGAGGTGCGATGGCTGTTGGGAGGCCGGAGATTTTGGTCGTCCATGAGCCTTGAGTTAATACCGATGGGTTGAAGGAGGTGGGACTTGGTGGAGGTCTGCTGTCTGTGAGCAGAACCTCTGGGGTATCTCTCCTAACCATTGTTGCAAGTGTTTCGATGGCTGGGGGGGTGCTTGTTGTCATTGTTGGATATCGAAGGTTGATGCACGATGCGTTTGCGGAAGCGGCCTTGTTGACTTCGATGCTGGCCACGTTGACAAGTGGCCGACCCTGGGTGGTAGTTCCCGAATCAAGTGGTTTGTCGTCAAGGTCTGATTGTTATTTCACTTGGTGATCGACAATGCATCTGCTCGTGTGAAGGTGGAGAACGGTAAGAAAGTGTCGCTCGAGGTGTCGATAAAAGGAGTCCACGGCCCAAGTGAGCAGGAAGATAAAGATGCCTGAACGAGCTCAAAATGATGCCAGGCACCTGGGACTGCGTAAGGACACGGAGTATCATTGCAATGCAAGTTACGGCGAAACTCGATCATGGTGTATGGGAGAGTGGTAGACTCCCATCTACCGAAGCATATGGTGGTGTTGTCTCCTCATCGTTGCTTCAGATATGAGTGAGCAAAGCCGTGGCACGCCTTACTACACTCAGACTTCAAACCCCCAACGACATGACCTAGGAGGCGCAAGTGGCCCCCAACCAGGTACTCGCAAAGTCTTACACGACACCGTTCAGCCTTGAATCTTGGCAGGGGCATCGAGGCACAAGCATCATCTCACATGTCATTCTGAACCATGTGTTTTGCGATCTGCGCCGCAAAGGGGAGGTTCATGGAGAATTGGCCCTGACAGGCCAGACGCATTCATCGGGTGAGGCGAACTCAGCTGTCGCCTTGTGTAACGCTGATGAGAACAAAAGTCAGCCCCTGGCAGAGGCGGATGGACCCCAGTCAGTGCTCAATCAAGGATGGCACAACTTGCGAGCGAGGGGTGCTTGTTGGTGATGGTGAGATTTCTATGGGTTGCATAATATTGATTCAGACACTAGTTAGATGCATCCGCATCTGAGCCAAATGTCGGGAAGATGGGTTGGGCTTGACGATTTGTGCGTTAGCTGGGTTAAATGCCTCCTTTCAGCGGCATCGTTTCTCCTTTCACCCCCGCTTCATGCACTCGTCCTTCCCTTATGAGCCAGACCAAACGTCCACATAATCCTCTTGATCTCCTCAAACCCAAGAAGCCCCCTCTTTCCTAAAGACCGGAAGACAAGGGTGACATGGCTGAGTAGCCCGGGTGCCGCACACCTCTGCTGTGGACCTCCTTGCCCACCTCACCTAACATGTTCCATCCCGTTTTCGGTCCTCATAGCACGCCTACTTTCGGGTAGCACGACTCTGGACATCACGAACAATAGAGGCCTCTGTCAGCGTTCGAAGGGGAGGAAGGGTGGAAGTTCGAATCCTTCTGTTGCCGTCTGTTTTTTCGTTTTGTGTTGGGACTGTTTCCCGTACTTAACCCATCGTCAGTTCACCTTTTATGGCTGTTTACATGGCTGATATCATTACGAATGCTTGATAAGGTTTTCAGCTAAATCCTGAATATTCACATTTTGACCTGAAGCTTCTGTCAAGATTCCATTCTTGTATACTCCTATCCTCAAGCACGACTGCGGGCTACTGTTTCCATTAGTCTATGTGCGCTTTCAAACCTTCGCAGTCCGGGCCTCTTGCATGCCAAACAGGTCAGTATCCGAGTTCAAACCGGCAAATATGGTGTCGCGATTTGTGTACAGATTGCTCATCGTTTGTCCTGCTGGCAGCAAACAAAGCTCAAGTGAAGATTGAAATCTGGCAACGCTCTGAACAACACCTTTTTGGAGCGTGTTTGGATACCCGATGTCCACAGAGCGAGTGAATGCCGCGCCTTCCCCCCATGTGATTGACCTAGTTTGCTGTTTCTTTCTACTGTGTGCCAAAGACGGATGACGTACCACTGTTATTGGCCACATTCAGTTTCCATCCACGAGAGGAAGGCACTACCTAACGCTATGTGAGTGATAGGTAGGCAAGGCTTTATCAGTGCCCCAACAACTGGACCGCTCTTTCCCGAACCTCCCCGTTCTGTCAATCTTTCAGTATTACCGAACGAAGTGAATTGTTGTTAGAAGTCCGTGCCCTAGAAGTTCCCTTCACTGGGCTATTCACCGGCACTTCCTTCCAGTGTTTCTTCCTAGGCTGCCCTGGTTTCCGTTTCTCCTCTTCCTTTACCACCACAGAATCCAGCCTTCTTTCTGTTGCCGCCTTTCCAGCTCCGTCAACTGTTTCAGCAGATCAACTTCAACTCCCGTCACTCACCAGCGACGACCATCCAGTTGAACCAGATCCAAACCCACTCATTCCCCCCGCTTTCGGTCAACAACCAGGCCACAATGGAGCCTCCTGAGCTCATGCGTCCAGCTCTGGGGGACGCGGTCCCCTTGGGCACCATGTACGACGCTCGCAGCGACACATTTCTTCCCAATTTATTTCTTGAAGAACTGCCAGAGAACGTTATAGACGTTAAGCCTACCGTCAAATCGACTGCACAACCTCAGTAAGGCGACCACAATTCGCGACAAGCTTACTGCTCTCGGTATCGCACCAGAACTTGGCGCCAGCGTCCTAGCTGGGCTTGCCCCAACCAATGTTTATGCTCCATATCTGAACAACGGTAATGGATATCAACGTAGTGCTGCCCAGGCTTCTCTTCATTACACCATTACGACAGTGGAGGAAGAACTCAAACCATTTACCAATAGTAACAGGAACTACCGCATGACCGACATAATGAAAATGCCAACTCACATGGTTATTGGCATTACCTGGGGTGCTCAGTTTCTTGTTACCGCTCACCACGCCGCTTCTACCCCAGACGATCTTGCGAGACAACAGGAGCGCCTGGATTCTGTGTTTGAGAGTCTCAAAAGCACTGCTCTTGACAATTCCGACAACCCAGCACCACCCAAACAAGAAAGCAGTGTCTTTGAGGACTTGCGATGTCTCAATCTTGGGCAACGTCCTACCGCCATCGACACTCCCCACTCCCCGCCCTTCTCCGCGCGCCCTTATCGATCAACTTCGTACCTATTTGGTAGCTACCAATGGGGGCAAGGGAAAGCAGATCCAGTACACGCTCATGCCGCTAGCGCCACTGTCTCGTCCGCGTCTTAACGACATAACAGACCTCTTCGCTCAGCAACCTGACGTCAAATATCTGGAGCGCTTTATTCGCGTGTTAGATGACTGGGCAGATGCGCGACAGCGGTGCATTGAGTATGCCGCACGATTCGAGAGAAACTAACGTCCCCATGACCATTACCCCTGACCGACTATTCGCCATCAAGAGCCGAGCTCGCGTAGCGCACATGGCAGAGGGGACGTTCAAGAAAAAGTTCAGAGAGAGCTTAGAAGCCTTTCGTGATGGCAGAGCGAGAAACATAAGTCTCGAAAGATTGTTTGTCCTTGCCGAAAACAATGAAATCGGCCCCAAGGGGGTGCTATCTATGATGATCCACAATGACGCCGTGGACGGCGAAGATCTCCAGAAGGACGTCAAAAATGAGACCGTAATCACCTACGTATCCTTCAAGGAGAAGTACAGCGTGTCTGCCGGGCAACACTGACATTTCATGTTTCGTCCGTGAGTCCCAAAGTCTAAACTTGACACACGGGATGGGGAATACACGGGGACGCCCAAGATCTTGAGCACTACCTGTGAGGCACCCAGGAGAATGGAGAATCTTCTGTATCTTCAGCAGACGTGGGGCTATTGCGAGACACGCGCTCCTCAGGATGGACAACAGGACGGATCAGGAGGAGCAGCAGGAGGATGAAAGACGGGTGGTGGCGGCTTTCCGTATCCATCAGGAACATGGAGTTCTACATATATCTCCACTAAGGTTCGGAGAAAGAGACATACCGTGCGCGTGTGAGCTTGACTATTTCAGCCCTTGTTAAGGTGCGAACGGATTTGTTCTGTACACAGAAGATGGTAGATATCGACAAACTGGCGCTTTGAGCCGAATCACATTTACAACCCAGTGCTCTAGTTTGTTCATGTAGCCCAGCAGCTCAGCCCTCGAATGAGACCACCTACCGAATGCCGCAAAGATAGATTGGAAATGCGTACTTGGAGGGGTAGGTATCAAGTGAAAGCACTATCAGTTTACTCAATCGACATACTCACAGCGACGTTAGGTAGGCTTTCGTTATCGAACAAAGTGCATATCTAACTTGAAGTAATGTCTTGGGAAAAGCTAACGAGTGTCAACCGGGTCCTCTTGCCACTCACCCGCCTTCTTTCCCGAACATGTTCTGTTTTTGCAACCAACCATTTATCATATTTTGATGATGAGTAGAGAAAAGGGTCGATCGGAAGTTCAAAAGTGTGTGTAGAAGATTTGGTGCATGTCTTTCTCATTTTGCCTCTCCCACTCTCTTTTTCTTTCTTTCTTTCTTTCTTTTTCTTTCTTTTTTTCTCTCTGAATTTTTTTTTTAATTTTCTTTTTCATTTTTTATTTTTATTTTATTTTTTTTGTCTGTGTGTCTTTTCCCTTCATTTGCTATCTTCATCACCGTCTAAGTTGTAAATTTGCGATTTTGTCCCAAAGATATGCTGCATACACTGAGCCAGAAGAATTTTCTTCTTCACTTCGCCAGGACCATGAAATATACCCCAACGAGA